>CM060949.1:143600314-144130314 GCA_030765055.1 Mantis religiosa
TTTTTTCCAATGCAGCATCAATTGTGGTATGTTTCACTCCTGACACCAATTGTGACATTGTGGGTTCGTAAAATTAAAAGTCCAATTTGCAGAAATTCAAAATGTTCTTTATTTTCGTAGAAATACACTCGGTACACCTCTTACAGTAGCAGAATTACGTAAAACACACAAATATGATCATCAAGGTCATTGACCACAAACAGAGTTCACTTTCAAAACAACTGCGCGCGCACGTTTATCAAGTTTCGATTACATCTGTCTACCGGCGAGTTGCAGCTTCTTTATATACCTCTACTCATGTTCTAGAAATTAATCAAATGTTCTGTAACAAACAAGATAGCACTAGAAAGACGAACCTTCCAGTTATCTAACTTTATGTGTTTTGGTAAGCTTTTTATCTCTGCACTGCACACTCTGTCCTTTTGTGCGCGCTGACCGCGCTTTGCAATAATAGCTCGTGACAATACCATAAACTGCGTAACATTTCCAACGTAATTAAAGAGGAAAACATTGTTTAAAAATACTCAGATGTAGACAGAAAGTAACAGATTTTACATATGCACCTGTGGTTTCAGCAGCTGTGGAACACAGCTTTTTTGCCTGTAAGTCAGTGTTATTGGATAGGAGACAATCATTTTCATTAGAAAACCTGAAGATTTGTTTTGAAATTCATTGTAATAGACATAGCTATTAATCCATATTAAAATTGTGAATTAACATTTGCGTTAATTATTTAATAAACATATTTCAGTTAGCGGGAATACTATAAATAATACTGCAGAAATAAAGTACACATGCATGAGACATGTGTAATTCTCCCTGTATAGTCATTTGGGCACTACCATGCCATGTCGGTGTCTGCCAACGCTTATCACTACAACTTGACCCTTCCTATTCTATATGATATTTGCACGTTCCGGGTTCAATGTTGCAGTCCTACTTATTATCAATAGTAGTTCCCAAAAATTTTGTAAGTGTAACCTCTGATATTTAAGTATCTTGTACTTTTATTTTAACTTGTTCTTATATGATGTTTTATAGTATGTTTACTGCAGTGTGCTTGTCTATTGAAGTTACATTTCCTCATGTCGTTTTAATTTCATTTTGTGAACTATTTATTTTGGACCTGTTATAACATTTCTTTAGTGCCTCAATGATCTTTTTTAAATGTTTTCATAGCTTTTTATGTAGCTTAATATTTCTCCCAATTCAAGTTCTCCTCAACTCATTTAAAAAGGCCATTCTTCTTTTAATATTTCTATCCCCTTTGTGACCCAAGTTTATTGTTTGCATTCTGAATTACTCCCTAAATATACAGCTCTTTTAGGAGTAGTATCTTCTAATGTTATTTGTAATATGGCACTGAAAAATATACACTTCTTATTTAAGTCAGAAATTTCATATAAACTTTACCAATCAATTTACCTTATGTTTGTATTCTACCACTCTTTCACTTTTCTTTATACTTTTGAATTCAAACTTTACAAGTTACCCATAGTGATCGTTTGTTTGTTTTTATCACAGATATATCAAAGTCTTTTTCATTTTTACTTCTGGAGATATAACCTATACAGGTTTCTGAGTTGTTTTTTTTTTTTATTTGTTCCATTTATACCCCGCCTTTAACTACAATGGTCATATTGGCGGCCGTTTTTCTTTGGAACATATTGAAGATGTTAACTCGTATTCATTGGGTTTTAATCGTCAGATCACACACACATTCACACTCTCATTCATACTTCTATACTCTGGAGAAGATGAGGAATTATCTTGGTCAGAGAAAAATCCCTACCCCCACCACCGGGAATCAAATCCGGGACCCCTAGCACAGCAGGCAGGTGCTCTACAACTGAGCTACAGGACCAACCTCTGAGTTTTTTGTTACTCTTACAGGTAACAAACTAAGACTCTTGCATTTAAGTTACGTCTAACAATTGGATAAACTTGCATTTATCTCTTCCATTTTCTAGGAAATTTATATTAAGGTTTCCTGCCATACTATTTTCTTGCTCTTAATATGGTTACTTTTATTAATTTTTAGATGAGTCGTATTTATTACACATCTGCTTCACTTTCGTACCTATTTTGAGGACATGTTTCGCAAATCGTTTGCATCTTCGGCTCTTATGCAACTAAAGCTTGATCCAGTCTGGGGTTGCTGCTGCCATCTGTTGATTTAGTGATGAACTTAAATGTGGGATTCTCTTCTGGCGGGATTTCAAAGTTCATTAGTTGGTTTCTATGTTTTTCTATGTATATTCTCTCCCATATGACGAGTTCACTATGTTTTTGTACGTATTTTAGTAATTCTGTGCTATCTTCAATTTCATGATTTTCAGACCAGAAATGAGCTGCTATTGCAGCTGAGCATAAAAAACTCTTTAGACCTGGTAGAAAAAATTCAAAATCTTAAACTAAAACCTCATGACACTTTAGTAGCCTTTGATGTCCGCTTCCTCTTCCCTAGCATTCCATTAGACAAACTTTTGATTCAACTGAAAAAATGGCTAAATTCTATAAACCTAGATGCCAATGCAATAGAAGAATATTTGGCAATGACTGAAATATGTATACATCAAAATTATTTTGTCTTCAATGGAAAATATTATAAACAAATTTCAGGACTAGCTATGGGAAGCCCACTATCACCATTTTTGGCCAAACTATACATGAGCTTTTTCGAAACACATATAACTAAAGCCTTCCCTCATATTTTTAAAACATGGTACAGATACGTAGATGACATCTTTGCAATAGTGCCCTACAAACAAATAGATGATGCTTTGAAACTACTCAACCTGCAAGAACCCAGCATACAATTCACAGTGGAAACTGAAGAGGACTGTACTCTACCTTTTTTGGACCTTAAAATCACAAAAAGCAATGAAAAACTAGAATTTGGTATCCATAGAAAAGCAACACACACAGAAAATTACATCAAAGCAAATAGTTTCAACCCAATTCCACACAAACATGCAACCATCAACAGTCTCACACACAGATTAGTAAATCTACCCCTCAGCCAGCAAGAATATCAAAACGAATACCATCAAATCTTAAAAACTGCAATTAAAAATGGATATGGAAAAAAACCTTGTAGATAAAAAACTAAAATCATTCAAACTTCAAAAGAGATTAAAACAGATCACAACTCTCACACCAATAAAACAAGAAATTAGATTTGCTAAATTTACTTACCACCCCTGGGCCACAAAAAAGTTCCAAAAAATATTCAAGAAATACAATATAACATTGGCACCAAAAAATAATTACAACATCAGTAATAATACTGATAAGATAAAACCAGAGGAAAAGTCAGGCATTTACAAGATTAAGTGTAAAGACTGTGAAAAAATTTACATAGGGAGGACAAAAAGAAACATAGGCACTAGAAAGAAAGAACACTTCAGGCACTTAAGATACAAAAATTTTGATAAGTACGCAATAGCAGCTCATTTCTGGTCTGAAAATCATGAAACTGAAGATAGCACAGAATTACTAAAATACGTACAAAAACTAGTGAACTCGTCATATGGGAGAGAATATACATAGAAAAACATAAAAACCAACTAATGAACTTTGAAATCCTGTCAGAAGAGAATCCCACATTTAAATTCATCACTAAATCAACAGATGGCAGCAGCAACCCCAGAATTACCCACACCACTGAATCAAGCTTTAGTCGCATAAGAGCCGAAGATGCAAACGATGATTTGCGAAACATGTCCTCAAAATAGGTACGAAAGTGAAGCAGATGTGTAATAAATACGACTCATCTAAAAATGAATAATTATTTCGCTTCACTGTGGTGTTCCAATACAGTTAAATCTCGATGGTTACTTTTGTTACATGTGCATAGCAAACAAATGTGCATTCTACAATAGAATTTTACAGTTAATCATGTTGATTTATATGGAAATCTTATATGCAGTTCAGGTGAATATATAAGCTTTAAGTTATTACCTTGTCAAGCACTGATGAACCATTTATACTGTTTTGCTGCTGCTTTGAAATTGTCCGATGATAGATGTTCATTTTTAACTGACGATTCTGGCCCCGTATATTTCGCTTTCTGTAGAGAACTGATCCTTGCCGAATGCGTGGTACAGCAGTCTGACGTTGTCCAGGGGCAAATGCCAGCCCCATTAACAGGAATGCACTCTTAACTCTATTCAGGCCTGACTCATCTGCATCATTCTCATGACTAAAACATAAAATTTCATAACATGCATGTACCTGTTAAAAATAAAAACTATTAACAAAATGTGAAAAACTGGTTCACACATTTTTAGTACATACATGACCAATTATAAATATTCAGTGCTGCCTGATACGCCTTGCTTGCAACAAATGACACTGAAATTATTGATCATTTACTATCCAAGTTTCCAAAACAATAAAATATTTATTTATTGCACAGAATAGTTTGACACATTGTGGATACAGTTTTGCATTCAGTTTTGTAATTTTGGTTTTCACAATGAAAGAGCAGGTGCTCATCAAGGAACATGTCTACTCATATAAAATAGCATGTCAGGATGGACCGAGTAAGCTTTATATTAAAAAAACATAATAAATGACTGAATAAGGCATAAAATAACAAAGCAATGGCAAAGTTCTATCATAAATAAGCAATTCTAGGTCAACAAAAGGAGTCAGCAAGTTGACCAAGAACTGCAACCAGAAACAAAATAAGAACTACTTTTCCAATTGTCACAAAAGGAAGTGTACAGTGAATATCACTGAAACATTACAGTGATATTTATATATGGATGACAATCCAAATAGTTATGTGTTAAGATGTATTTACTTAAGATGATTTGGTACTAGTAACACTAACATTCACTTTTTTTAATGCCTGTTACCATGTTCTCAAAACATGTTAACAGAGATTAGAAAAAGTGATGTCAGTGTTACTAGTACGGTTCACCTTAAGTAAATACATTTCAGTGATAGTTTTGTTCAATACATGTTTAAAGAATTGGGTGAATTTGCACGCCAGATCCAAGTAGGTCAGCATCTAACAGGAGTTGATTAGTGAGCAATGACCAACATAGCAGGTTAGTTACTTACCCTTCTGCAACACTTCGGAGTTTGTCTAACTTCTTGTGTAAATTATGTATCCTGCCTGCTCCCTTGATCTCACAGCCTCCAGTGCTTACATATAAGGCATGTTGAAAGAATCAATTTTCAAGACAGATGACTTAATAGTACATGTGACTGGACCGGACCATGCTATAGATGGGATTTGGTATGGAGGTCCATACTTTATCTAATGTACTTATGCCCCCAAGTGGGGCACCACCAGGAGGAAGGGTGAGGCAAGAAGACAGAGGGCAGCCATCTCAAAAAGCCCCAACAGTGCAGAGGGCAGGATCCATATACTTTACCAGTTGGAAACTCCCCGGCAGGCCAGAACAACAGGCATTCCCCAACTGTGACCCAGAAATGGCCCCACCAGACCAGGTATGGAGACCATCCTACTGGAGGAAGAAGTTTTACCAAGCGCATATATTATCCTGCCATGCAATGCCGAGACACAACCAACACTTCTACCCTGAAAGAGACCACAAAATGAAAGATGATGTGAAATGATAATGAAGCTGAAATGAAGGGACAGGTAATTCGGGGATGTAATTAATCTACCCAGCATTTGCCTGGCAATCTGGGAAAACCCGTGAGAATACACATGGGTCAGGTAGGTTGGCCACATGAATCGAACCTGGATTTCCCAAATGCAGGCCACAGATGAAACTGCCTGAGCCATCCCGCTCAGTACTACAAGTGAACCTGATTTATGTGTATATCAAGGGGAACAGGGAAGATTATTTATCACTTAGAACAACTTACAAATGAGATTTGGATAAGACATTTTGATATATATAAGAATAAAGTGGGTCTACACATGAAAATTTTACCAACAACAAAGGTATGTACGAAGAAAACTTATTCTGAACTTGGTTCTGCTTTAGAGAAATCAGTTAATTTGACTTGTTTCACTTTTCTTGCATTAAGTGCATGTGTCTCATTTTGCAAACTTATTAATGAACTTGGAGCCTTTTCACTACAAATTTTTGCACTGTGTAACCACATTAATTGCAGTTAACACTTCACTTAAGTATTTCAAGACATGAATCATCATCTCTACAATTGTCAGTGTTGCTTGAAGCTGGTCCGTTTTGTTAATCAAGTTTTAGAAACATGTCAACAATGTATCTGTAAGTGATGTACATTACAAGCAGCATATCATTAAACTTCTCAGTATGGAAAAAGAAACTGAAACATTCACAAATGTTTGTGTGCAGTTTATGGAGAATCTGCAGTTGATAGAAATAAAGTTTATTTTTATTTTTTTATTTATTTATTTGTGTACTAAGCTATTACAACTGTTGAGCTGATCACCAATATTTGGCCCAGGCCATTAATTGGTGAGCAGCCCATTGAATTACAAAATGTGTCGTACACTACTTACATTTCTATTACTACTATTGCTTACACACTATTGTTCATTTCCTTTTTTCACAGTCCACTTCCATTTATTTTTCACTTTATCTAAGAACTGACCTACATTCTTGAGATTTTTATCTATAATTTTACATATATCAGGACTTCGCTTAATTTTTCTCCAGATGTATTCTTTTCGCCAAATCTCTGTTTCCCTGCATTCGAAAAGGATATGTTCCACATCTTCCTTACCCCCACACAATGGGCACTTGTCTTTCACAAACCCATTCCGCTGCCCTTTTAGCCTCCACACTCCTGCTCTCAGCCATGCTATCCCCTTCCTTTCTTCATTAATGGTTTTATCTATATACTGCTCCCTTCCCCAGCCACTTTTTAACTCAACATAATATACCAATGACCTCTTTTCACCTAACTGGCTGAACAGTTTTTGTATCTCTATATCTTCAAATCTTTTTCTAACACCCTTCCAGAAACCTTTATAATTTCTCTCTCTTTTTCTCCAAATATCCCCTAAGCCATTATTTTCTAAATTGTTTCGTAGAGTGCTTGCCCAGCCCGAGCTTTGCAGACTTGCTTCTTGATATTTTAAACATTGTTGCAATAAAAGTCCTTCATCTAAATTCAAGATCCTATGCCAGTATTTCAAGGCTCTTTCCATTATTAATCCTTTCCTTGTTACTCTCCCCATTTCAATTTGAGCAACTTCGTTTGCTGTTGCCATTGGCAGCCCCAAAACTTCCTTACAGAACATCCTGTGTATCTGATCCACAACTTCCCACCCATTCTCAAGCCCCCATATTTCAATGCCATATAGCATTCTGGCCTCGACTACAGAACTATATACTCTTTCCAACCATTTCATCTCCATCTCTGGCATTTTATATAGACACCCTCTCACAGCCATCATTGCTGCTTTCCCTTTTGCCAGTGCTGATTTCTTTTGTTTTTCCCATTTGCCTCCTGCATCCAATTTTAATCCTAAGTAAGTACAGTCACGCACTACTTTGTATTCAGCTTCTCCCTTCTTCCACTTTTCATATTTACTCAATTTAGTTCCTTTTTTAAATACTACAATTTGGGTTTTTTCGCTGTTTACCTTTAAGCCCCACTCTGAACAGTATTTCTCCACCTCTTGCAAAGATATTTTTAACCCATTAACAGTAATGGACATTATTACCAAATCGTCTGAAAAAGTAAACCTGGGACTTGTAAGTTGTTTATTACTGGTATGAGACTATTATTCTTACTTATATTTTGTAATACATCATCAATAAATAAATTGAATAAAATTGGACTTAGCTTGCACCCTTGCCTTAGTCCTTTTCCCTCCAGATTATTTCTTTAGTTAGTGCCCCTTCTTCATATTTTATGCAAAATGTATTTTCATTATACAATTCTTTTAGTATAGTTACCATTTGATTACTCACTCCTTTCATTAACAGCTTATACCACAACAGTTTCAGCTCTACCCGGTCGAAAGCTTTTTCCAAATCGATAAAAGCCATATATAATTTACCTTTCTTATTTTTTAGGTATTTATCTACTAGTGTTTTTATGATGAATACATTATCAACTGTCCGCCTCCCCTTTCTGAAGCCCATTTGGAATTCTGAAAGAATATTATGCTCCTCTACCCAGACTTGCAGCCTTTCTGCCAAGATACCCGTATAAATTTTTCCCACATTCGATAACAGTGCTATGCCTCGGTAATTATTGGGTATATCCATATCCCCTTTACCTTTATAAATTGGCTGAATAATAGCTTTTTTCCAACTCTTAGGTGTATACCCTTTGGTTTTCATTGAGTTGAACAATGATAGAAATAAAGTTAGTCACTGGGCACAAAGTATGAGGCCCGATATGGCAGAGCTCCAAAATCTGCAGTGTTCAGGGCAGCCATTCACTACTGTTACACCTGATAAAAAGCAGCTTGTTAATGTGCTCATTTGCAAGGACCAACGCATAGCTCGGCAGTTGGCGCTGAAGTTGTCATTCAACAAAAGAGGTGTAGATGCAATCACCTGTGCTCTTGTTTACTTAAAAGTGTGCACAAAATGGATTTTGCTCTGTCTTAAAGATGGACCACAAATCTCTCTTTTGAGTTGCTTGAGTTTTGAAGCAGAGTGGAAATGTTCTTGTGCAAGATTATGACAGTTGATGGAACTTGGATTCACCATTTTGAGCCCAAAAGAAAAGGACAGTTGATGGAATAGCAACATCCTCAATTTCCATCGAGGAAAAAGTTCAAAGCAACTGCTTCTGCTGGTAAGGTCATGATCACTCTGTTTTGAGATTGCGAGGATGTCATACTCATTGATGTGATGCCAAGAATCAACACAATTAGGATTAGGATTACTATGGAGGGGATTTGGCACTTAAACCTGTGGTTTTTGTACTTAAGCCCCAAGTGAGGCATCACAGGAGGAAGGATGAAGCAAGAGGAGACAGGGGATAGCCGACCCAAGGAATCACAACAACAACGAGACACCCGCCGACCTTTTACTTTGAAAGAGACCACCAGATGAGAGATGTTAAATGATAATGGAAGGACAGGAAATTCGGGGGATGCAATTAACTCACCCAGCATTCACCTGGTGACCCAGGAAAACCTCCAGAAAACCCCATGATACAGGTAGGACAGTCATGGAAATTGAATCCAGACCTCCAAAATGCAGGCCACAGATGAAACTGCCTGAGCCATCCGGCTCAGTATAGCACCATTAATTCTAAAGTTTATAGGAAGACACTAACCAAATTGAAAAAAGCACTTCCACTGCCTGCGGTGCCATAAAAACCTTGGTGAATGCTTCATTCAACATGGTAACACTTGGCCTCACAAAAATTTGAAAATGTGTAGTGTTTAATGCCCACTTTTATTACATATGGCACAGCAGGCGGTGACACTGATGATACATGAGATGAAGATGGAGCACCGGTGGAATGAGATGGTGGGGGAAATCGGAGGTCCTGGAGAAAACCCGCCCCAGCGCTGTGTTGTCCACCACAAATCTCACTTTGCGGTCGCCTGGGATCGGACCCGGGCCGCCTTGGTGAGAGCCAAGCGGTCTAACCACTGAGCCACGGCGTGGCCTACAAAAATTTGAAGACTTTGGAACACATCACTAAACAGGTTGGACAGTGTTGCCTCAACCACCCTACAGCCCTGAAATAGCTCTCTCAGACTTCCACTCATTGGGGCAGAAGACATTTTGAGGATGACAAAGAGGTGATTTGCACAGTGCAGAAATGGCTTTGTGACCAGAACAAGAGTTGGCATCGACAGGACATATATACCCTTGTGTCTCACTAGAAAAAGGTCATAAAACGGAATAGAAATCACATGAAAATACAAGGAGTGTAGAAGAAATATCATTCTTTCTTGTGTGTAAGTTTCAATGTGTTCAATAAATAACTGTTGAAGAAAAAAAATTGTGGTATTACTTTCTGGGCTACCCTCGTAGATGCTAGAGAAAGCAAATGGATAAAACTGGACAGACTGTTAATATATATAATAAATATTAAAAATTAGAAAAAGCGCTTTTGTTGCTATATGACAGATACTCTTACCTCCGTTTCAGGGTGATGGGTCTTTCCTCTGGTGGTTCATCCCCATCCTGATCTCCTGCACTCATAGGCTGCTGTTTTTCAGAAATGGAAACTTCAGTACTGTTGCTACACTGGCTATCACACTGTTTTCCATCATCTAAATTAACTGCACTGCTTTGCTTTCCATCATTCCCAACATCCATTGGCTTCTTTGCTCTATGACCATCCTCTACACTTAACCTTTGCAGCAAGTATCCCACTGATTTTACCATCAGTCTGTTTCAAAAATAACATTAATTTTTGTTATAGCAGAGAATTAGTTATTAAACATAATGCAAGAATATATGCTAATATTGGATCAACTTATTATTTGAAGCAAAAGGTTAGAAACAGTGATGTATTTAACATTTGAAAGTAATGAGTCGGTAATTCAAAAACAAACATCACTTAAATTATCCTTACTTGGACATGTTTCGGAGAACGTTTTGTCCCCATCGTCAGCAGTTATCCGACTGGTTGGATCCATGGTTTCTTGAAGTGAGCTGGTTGTCTGTGGTGGCATCTGTTGTTTGTGAGATGAACTTTCAAAGAGAGTTTTCAGGCGGCAATTCGAAATTTAAAGTATACTGTTTGTTTTTTATAATTAGCAACTTTTTCCAAACATCGAGTTCAACTGCATTACTGGCTGATTTTAATAGTTTTATATTTGGTACAATTTCATGATTGGTAGACCAGAAATGGTGAGCTATTGCTTATTTTTCTATTTGTTTGTATTTCATTCATCTCATATGTTCCTGTAACCTAATATGTAAACTTCTTTTGGTTTTTCCTATGTAGAACTTATTACAATCTGAGCAGTTGATTTTGTATATACCTGATTTCTTGTTTTCAGGTACTGGGTCTTTCAGGTTGTTGCATAAGTTCTTTAAACTGAATTTATTTATTTATTTAGAAATCAAAGAATCAGAGGTAAAGGAGGGAGGGAATGAGACAGTACAATTAAAAGAAATACAGATATTTAAGTGGAGAGACAAAAAGGAGAAGCATTTCTTAGCATATAAATTTCAGAAGTAGGCCAAATCTTAGAATGTGGGATGGGTGGGTAATTTATTAATTCAGTTAATTGTTTAGTACAAAGAAGTAGAATCAATGCTGAACACGTCAAATGATACATAAAAGCACAATAATAATAATAATAATAATAATAATAATAATAATAATAATAATAATAATAATAATAATAATAATAATAATAATAATAATTAATAAGGATTGCCACAAAAGGAAACATAAGGAAAGCTACTTAATAAATAGTAAAAGCAGAAGCATTATTAACAGTGAAGTATTCTTCATTTTTGAGTTTGATTTATGAGTCACTATGTTTACACTCAAACTTCACTTACTTGTTGTATAATTGAAAGGTTTTCAAGATCATTCGATCTCATCCTCAGCTGTTTGGTGACTAAATGAACATTCCTCTTCTTCCACTACTACGGAGCTCCGATCACTCTGTCATCTGGTGTTAGGGGCACTAAGTTTTAATACTTCATTTAATGCCAGGATTTCAAAATGTATAAGTTATAAGTTACTAGTATCTAAAGAGGGAGAGAAATGAAAATAAAGCAGGGAAGGAAACAAACAAAAGAAGGATGGTATGATGAATGCAAATTAGCAAAATGTATGGTATTCAGACACTAAAAAGATGGAGCAGCACCGAAGACAAATTAGATAGGCAAATGTGTGTTTGGAGGAATTTAGTAACAGTGACGTCAAAATTAATCGCAAAAACTATTTGTGTTTATTGACACTCGTCACTTTTTTATATTATTGAGGGACTAGTTTCAAAGGCCATTGCCTCCATTTTCAACTTCTCTTCAACTAGCATCTGTTGTCATCTGCTCTCCTCTGTCTGGCGGTGGAACTATGAACTTCTTTGTCAAATTATCTACTGGTATGATTTCGAAGTTCATTACGCAGTCCTTATTTTTCCATATATGTTCTCTCATGTTGTCAGTTTATTTTGGTTTATCAGTCCTTTTAATAATTTTGATTTGGATCAATGTCATGATTTTTGTTCCAAAAATGAAATGCTACTGCTGACTTATCTTCTTGTTTCAATCTGATGTTTCTAAAGTGCTCTTTGACTCTGGTTTCTAGATTTCTTTTAGTTTGACCTATGTAGCATTTTTCATTATGTTTACAACTTACTTGATATATTCTGGATCTTTAACTGATGGGATTTAGAAGTAGAAAAGAACAAACATTACGGAAATAGAAATACTTTAGAAATAAAATTGTACAATTTGCACTAAAAACTTACCAAAAAATTTGTAGGGCACTATTGCAAAGATGTCGTCCTACATACAAATAGATGATGCTTTGAAACTACTCAACCTGCAAGAACCCAGCACACAATTCACAGTAGAAACTGAAGAGGACTGTACTCTACCTTTTTTGGACCTTAAAATCACAAAAAGCAATGAAAAACTAGAATTTGGTATGCATAGAAAAGCAACACACACAGATAATTACATCAAAGCAAATAGTTTCAACCCAATTCCACACAAACATGCCACCATCAACAGTCTCACACACAGATTAGTAAATCTACCCCTCAGCCAGCAAGAATATCAAAAAGAATAACATCAAATCTTAAAAACTGCAATTAAAAATGGATATGGAAAAAACCTTGTAGATAAAAAAACTAAAATCATTCAAACTTCAAAAGAGATTAAAACAGATCACAGCTCTCACAACAATAAAACAAGAAATTAGATTTGCTAAATTTACTTACCACCCCTGGGCCACAAAAAAGTTCCAAAAAATATTCAAGAAATACAATATAACATTGGCACCAAAAAACAATTACAACATTAAAAACCTACTTAACAGTAATAATACTGATAAGATAAAACCAGAGGAAAAGTCAGGCATTTACAAGATTAAGTGTAAAGACTGTGAAAAAATTTACTTAGGGAGGACAAAAAGAAGAATAGGCACTAGAAAGAAAGAACACTTCAGGCACTTAAGATACAAAAATATTGATAAGTCTGCAATAGCAGCTCATTTCTGGTCTGAAAATCATGAAATTGAAGATAGCACCGAATTACTAAAATATGTACAAAAACATAGTGAACTCATCATATGGGAGAGAATATACATAGAAAAACATAAAAAACAACTAATGAACTTTGAAATCCCGCCAGAAGAGAATCCCACATTTAAGTTCATCCCTAAATCAACAGATGGCAGCAGCAACTCCAGAATTACCCACACCACTGGATCAAGCTTTAGTCGCATAAGAGCCGAAGATGCAAATGATGATTTGCGAAACATGTCCTCAAAATAGGTACGTAAGTGAAGTAGATGTGTAATAAATACGACTCATCTATAAATTAATAATCTGAAAAACATGATTATCTCACTAGAAATAGGCATAAACTGAGCATGTTTACACATAATACATCACTATTCAGCAAAAGCATAAGACACTCTGGAATTACTTTATATAACAAGTTACCCGATAATATTAAACTCACCACCTCAGAAACTGCATTTAAGCACAAGGTGAAACATTTGCTATTGCAACATCGCTTTTACTCAGTTGATGAATTTTTAAATACTTTTCCATTAACCCCTTCTGAGTGTGTAATTTATTATACTAGGTTGACAATATCTGCATTTCTTAAATTTAAATGCTGTGTGAAAAAGTTCCTGTTAGGACATTGTTTTTATAGTATAGGTGAATTTTTTTGAATGTCAACTACAAATAAATTATAAATATTAAAAGCAGAAGCATTATTAACAGTGAAGTATTCTTCAATTAGAAGAATAGAAGAATTGGAACAGATAAATTGTTATATTGTACATACAGTTTCTGAATTTTCATTTCTAAACTTGTGTTGTGTAAATGTTTACTATATAATTTTTAGTTATAAGTACTTGACGTGTCCTATATCATGTACTACGATCAAAAGGATGAATAAATAAAAAAAACCTTGTAACTTATCCAGCAGATGTCTATATGCTACCAATCCTTCACAATCTTTTTTTCTCACACATTCTATGATCTAAAATTTACATTGTCGACTCTTACTCAGAACATTTGTCAATTGACCATTTCCATTTGAATCTCATGTTTCACAAAAATTCTCCTAATTGTCTAATCTGACTCTGATCAGAAAACATTTTCTTTATGGCTACAATACTTTCATTTCTCAGCCACTTCTCCCTAATAAATTTTTGGAGAAACTTTCTTTTGTGTGACGCGAGAATATTTTCTAAGTCCAAAGCTGCATATACGAATGCTCAAGCAGACAAACTGCAGGTTCTCGCATTGCAGTCAACATGAGAAAGATATGTAACACTTGTAGCCAACCTTTGCAAAAATGCCCCAGACATCTGTCCTACACCAGTGCAGAAAGAAATGTGGATGCAATTAGTGCAGGTCAGTTTTGGAAAATACTGACCATGTTTCCTCTCAGGTTTTATTGCTTTACAAAAGTAGGCTTGCTGTCCAGCAAAAGTAACTACTGTACTGTTGGAAGTGAAGGCTGTTTGTTCTGTGCGTTCTTCAAATATTTAAGATTCATTCAGTATATAAAAATTATTTGTGGTTGGTTTATTGACACTCGTCACTTACTTTTTCATATATTTATGAGAGACTAGTTTCAAAGGCCCTGGCCTCCATTTTCAATCTCTTCCCAACTGGCATTTGTTGTTATCTGCTCTCTCTGGTGGTGGAACTATGAACTTTTTTGTCAAATTATCTGCTGGCGGGATTTCAAAGTTCATTACGCGATCCTTATTTTTCCAGATGAATATGTTCTCCCATGTTGTCAATCTATTTTGGTTTATCACTCCATTTAATAATTTTGGATTTGGATCAATGTCATGGTTTTCATTCCAAAAATGAAATGCTACTGCTGACTTGTCTTCTTGTTTCAATCTGATGTTTCTAAAGTGTTCTTTGACTCTGGTTTTTAAATTTCTTTTTGTTTGACCTATTTTTCACAATTCTTGCAATTTATTTGGTATATTCCAGATTTGTTACCTGAAGGAATTTCATCTTTTGTTTTTGAATTTAGTAATTTTAAAATTGAGTATCTATTAGTAGGTGCCAAGATGATATTTTGTTCCTTGAATATCTTTTTAAATTTATTAAATGTTTTTGGATGATATGTGAATGAACTGAATATGCTGTTGCTTTCTTTTTCTTTAATAAATGTGGTTGCTTCCTTAATGGTTTTCTTTAGTTTAGATTTTCTAATTTTCTTCAACACCAAACTTTTGTTGTATCCGTTTTCTTCTGCTATTGTATTATTGCTTTTTGTTCCTTGAAATATTCTTCTTTTTCCATGGGTATGTTGACTAGTCTGTGTGTAAGGCTGTTTATTATTACATGTTTATGTGTAATTGGGTTGTGGCTATTATTTTTTATATATTTTTTATATTATTTTATGGTAAGCTCAATGGGTTAGAGCGACTGGACGGAAACCAAGAGATCCGTGGTTCAAATCCCAGCCATGGCATTGAATTTTTCATGTTGACTATCTATCAACAACCTTAGCCTATATACGGCTAGTGTGAAGAAATGATTAACTTCCATCAATTAACTAAAATCAACTTACTGAGTTTACATTTTAGTCACTCAGAAACTTGAAAATTCAAAAACTGCTCCAAAGGGATAGGTATGCAGCAGGATAGAATTGTTTATAAAAGATTATGTACTGTACCTTCTATGTATCTGTTTATCCATTTCCTAATATTGTGATGATGACTTTTCAAAGTATATTTGACTTCTGGCCAATTCTTGAGATGTATCTTTCTTTCCAAGGTGTAAGACTATGATACAATGAAGCACAAAATAATATAATTTTGAGTCAAACTAGTACTCAATGCTCCATTTATTGCTAGTATTTTCAGCGTTTCGTTAGAATGTTCCTAACATCATCAGCTGTTGTCGACTAATGAATGTCGATTTGGTGAACTCCTTGGAGATAACAGGGGGTTCTCTGTTGATATCTTGATGAACTTGAAGTTTGGGTTCTCTTCAAAGGTGGTTTCAAAACTGAACAGTTTTCCTTCATATTTCTTTATATTTTTTGCCATGTGGTTAATGCAATTGGACCCTGAACACTTTTTAATAAGCAGATTTCTTGTTCTATATTGTGATTATCATTCCAAAAATGGTATGCTACTGTTGATTTATCTATTTCTTTATTCCTGATGTTCCTAAAATGCTCTTTAAGCCTAATATTCAAATTCCTTTTAGTTTTTCCAATGTAAAAATTGTCACAGCCTTAGCAGTTCATCTGGTACACATCTGATTTTTTGTCTGTGGGTATACTCTTTGTATTATATGATTTCAAAAGGTGTTGTACACTGAATTTGTTCTGTGGGGACAAAGTAATGTTGTGCTCTTTGAAGACTTTTTGGAAAAGGTATGTAGCTCTGAGATGATATGTTAATTTTCTGTATGAAGTTTCATTACTGATTGGGGAAAGAGTAGTTAATTGTCTGCAACTTTGTTTTCTTTTGAATTTATCAATTTTCTTTTCAACCAATTTAGCACGGAATCCCTGGTCTTTTGCAATGTGAATTATATAATTGTACTCTTTGATATATTCCATCAAAAAGTTGCGAGCAATAGTTTGCGATACATGTCCTCAATATAGGTACGTAAGTGAAGCTTATGCGTTAAAATACGACTAATCTTGAATTTAATTATGTTCTACTCTACTTCAAAGGGGTTCCACAAAATATGACCTTTCAGGTTTTAAATGGGTGTAACTTGGGTTTAATAAAACTTAGAAACATTATGATAGTACTAATGGAAAGAGAAACTCAAAATGTTTTGTTACAGTACCCTACAGATGTTCACATGAGCTCTTTTGCTAACATGGCACACATCAAGCCTGATACATTCTATAATATGATGGTCGACTGACAGCTGCTGTGTTGTGGAATCTTAAATCCAGGGACGGCCTGTGGAAGGCGTGTCTTTACATACAATCTTTAACGTAACCCCATAAAAACTTCAAGGGGTGTTAGATTTGACACACCGGAGGCCAATAAAGTTCTCTATTGCTATCACTAGCAAAGCCAATCAATCTATTTGGTAGTCTAGTGATGAGCTCCAATCCCACTTCATTATGCAATTATGGAAGTGCACCTTCTCCATGAAAGATGAAATTGGCCTTATCCTATTCCAGCTGAGATAGAACTCACTGTCTTAGCATATCCAGGTAATCACTTCCTCCGAGTTTTGAGGACTTCAAATGTAAGGTTCATGGATTCAATTACAGGTTTATTTAATGATGGGAATCTATGAGATTTTCCTCATGTAGTAAAATAAAGGGCAGGAATTTAGGAATTGAGGGTCCAATGTGAGAATCACAACAAATCTCATTAAAAAAGATCATTCAACAATTACAAATTTATTAATATACACAGTCCTATACCAGCCATTTTGTATAACAACGTGCAAAGTTATTTGTGATTAAATTTCAATGTTGCTAACTGAGATACTATACCCAAAACTTGAGCATTCTTTCCACGATACAGTTTCTTGTTTCTCAGTTTTTTTTTTACATGCAAGTTAACATACATGAAACTGAAATCATTTGTGGGAACCCTGTATTACATATGTTCTCAAAACATTTTATTCTTACCAAACAAGGTAATTAATTAAAAAAAAAAAAAAGAAACACCTATAGACTCGAAATTTAACTGTTTTAACTATTTTAACAACTGCAGAACAAAAAAACTATCAAACCGAACAACCCTACCCTTGCAAGATTATATGGATTACCTAAAATACACAAACCCAACATACCCATGAGACCCATTGTAAATAATGTTAACACTCCTACTTACCTTCTGGCAAAATGGCTATCCAAAAAGTTTCAGTCCTTTCCACAATTCAATACTCTTAAGCATAAAAAACTCTTTATACACCCGGTAGAAAAAATTCAAAATCTTAAACTAAACCCTCAAGACACTTTAGTATCCTTTGATGTCCGTTCCCTCTTCCCTAGCATCCCAATAGACAAACTTTTGATTCAACTTAAGAAATGGCTAACTTCTATTAACCTAGATGCCAATACAATAGAAGAATATTTGCAATGACTGAAATATGTATACACCAAAATTATTTTGTTTTCGATGGAAAGTATTACAAATAAATTTCAGGACTGGCTATGGGAAGCCCGCTATCACCATTTTTGGCCAATTTATACACGAGCTTTTTCGAAACACATATAACTAAAGCCTTCCCTTATATTTTTAAAACAGGCTACAGATACACAGACGACATCTTTGCAATAGTGCACTACAAACAAATAGATGATGAATTAACTTTAAAGAGAGTCGATTAAAGACACTAGACAACACTTACTTTTAAATTTTTCCGGAACTAGTTTCAGAGGCTTTGCCTCTATCATCGGCCGGCTCTCGACTGATGATAGAGGCAAAGCCTCTGAAACTAGTTCCGGAAAAATTTAAAAGTAAGTGTTGTCTAGTGTCTTTAATCGACTCTCTTTAAAGTTAATTTATCATAACAACACTGTTTTCAACACTTCCAAGAAAGTAATTGAAATAGATGATGCTTTGAAACTACTCAACCTTCAAGAACCCAGCATACAATTCACAGTAGAAACTGAAGAGGACTGTACTGTACCTTTTTTGGACCTTAAAATCACAAAAAACAATGAAAAACTGGAATTTGGTATTCATAGAAAAGCAACACACACAGATAATTACATAAAAGCAAATAGTTTCAACCCAATTCCACACAAACATGCCACCATCAACAATCTCACACACAGATTAGTAAATCTACCTCTCAGCCAGCAAGAACATCAAAAAGAATACCATCAAATCTTAAAAACTGCAATTAAAAATGGATATGGAAAAAGTCTTGTAGATAAAAAACTAAAATCTTTCAAACTTCAAAAAAGATTAAAACAGATCACAGCTCTTTTACCAATAAAACAAGAAATTGGATTTGCTAAATTTACTTACCACCCTTGGGCCACAAAAAAGTTCCAAAAAATATTCAAGAAATACAATATAAAATTGGCACAAAAAACAATTACAACATTAAAAACCTACTTAACAGTAATAATACTGATAAGATAAAATCAGAAGAAAAGTCAGGCATTTACAAGATTAAGTGTAAAGACTGAAAAGATTTACACAGGGAGGACAAAAAGAAACATAGGCACTAGAAAGATACAAAAATATTGATAAGTCTGCAATAGCAGCTCATTTCTGGTCTGAAAATCATGAATCTAAAGATAGCACCAAATTACTAAAATACATATAAAAACATAGTGTACTCCTCATATGGGAGAGAATATACATAGAAAAAAATAAAAACCAACTAATGAATTCTGAAATCCCGCCAGAAGATAGTCCCACATTTAAATTCATCACAAAATCAACAGATGGCAGCAGCAAATCCAGAACTACCCACACCACTGGATCAAGCTTTAGTCGCATAAGAGCGAACGATGGTTTGCAAAACATGTCCTCAAATTAGGTACATAAGTGAAGCTGATGTGTAATAAATACGACTCATCTATAATTTAATAACCTATAGACTCATTCAGATTACCCTGAACTAGTGGTCTTGTTTTCATGCATCAGTTATAGTAAAGGAATTATATTACATAAAATACTACATACCTTGCTCTTGATTTCCTGCTACATTTCTTTGTTGGTTGAGCCTTAGTAACCTCGGTGCAAACCTCACATAATCTCTTGCTGGAGACATCTTCGTCAACATCATCGCTGTCTATCAGCATATGCAGTTTTTTACTATCATCTCGCTCTTCCATTGGCATGTCAAAACTACTGCAAGAGATAAGTCTTTGTTTCTCTTCCTCATGTGCACTAACACCATTGGTGAATGACTCTGTACTAAAATCCATTTTCCCTATATTTTCTTCCTCTTCAAATGATTCCATTGGTTGTAGCTGTTTATAAGCTATATTGTTAGATGAACCACGTTCTGAAGGCCAAGAACTAGAAAACGGCACTTCCGTTTGAACACTAACATACGTTTTCTCCTGCATTACACTTTCTTTGGAACAATCATTCTTAATCGATTCATTGATAATTTCACATGAAAGTAAGTTTTCATCATAATTTACATTTAAATTAGTTAATTTCTGACTATAACTACTCTTGGGTGTACATAAATCTGATTCTTGGTGCATATATTTGGCACTGTTTGAGTCAATTTGGATAGTATTGGACAAGAAAGCATTTAAGTGAGTGTAGTAAAGGTCATTGAAATGCTGTTTCCATAGGTCCTGCCAATAACGATCTGCATCATCTATGCCAGATGGCATACTATCTGAACTCCCTCCTGAGGTAGAAATGGAACTGCTGGGTACAGAGTCTTCTGTATCTCCATAACTGAAGTCTAAGGAAGAAACTGAGATCTTGGTTACATTTGTCATGGAATCAGAAGTCAGTGCTGTGTTAGCAATGCTGCCACATAGAAGGAAATCATCCATGCTTTTTGAAGAATCTGGACTTGAGGGTGACAATGGGCTCCATCTTTCAAAATTGAAAGAATTTTCACATTCCTGCTGAGTAATTAAAAGAGAAGAATCCTTAATATCTTGACTACATGATTTTTCTTTAGGAGCTCCCATTAGTAGATCATCTTCCTTTGGATCACATGAACAAATAGATTCAATTACTATTGGAAGAGAATTTGTAAACGTATTTTTGTGCTCTGAGCTTTTTGATTGAGCATTATTTGAATAATAACTGTTGTCAACAGTAACATCATCAGTGATGTCTGCGGAGGATTGATTTGAATGCTTTTCTATGCTGCTAAAAGAAGAAGTTTCATTTCCTTTGGAAAAAACTCTATCAAACTTTCCATGGAATGTGCTAGTTTGAGCTTGATCACCATCTTCAACAGATAAATTATCCAATGCAGATTTTGGTTCTCCCCCCTTATAATGTAATATTTCTTCATGTTTTTCTAAATATTCTGGGTTGATGAATTCGCCATACTTGGCTATCCAACTCTGCCAGATGATCTGCTCCCCATTAGCTGCCCAATAACGCTCCCATTCTTCATACTTTGCTTGAGGAACTGATTCTGCACCACATTCTGACAGATCAGCTCCACTGTCGCTCAGTTGTAAGCCACTACGTACTACTGCACATTCTCTTATACTATCATGTTCATCAGTGGAGTAGTTGTTGTCAGTGTGTGAAGCACTGCAGTAACAGCTGACAGTTTCTTCCTAAAAGTGAAAAGATGCAATTCTCATCAGCATATTTAAGGATTTATTTATATATACTTGCTTCATCAGTTTGCATTACTCAAATACTTTATCTTATCATATCTTACTCACATACTTTATCTTGAGCCCTGAAATCTATTACTATGAACAGTCTAAGTCAAAAAGCCTGTGTTACACTACTTGTCCATTTTATTATACTGCATTGCTGTTGTCTTGCGTTATCCTACCAGTTTACTTTTGTGTTTACTGAACTATAACAGTAACTTTACACACTAAATGCCTAAAACAGAAGCAGTGTACACACCAGAAACTTCTCTAAACAGTAACAGGAGGAGCCATGTGATTAGAATTTTATTCCAGTCATTGTCTAACCTCCGAAATACAATTATAGAAACTATAACTCAAGCTATTACATATAATTTAAAGTATGACTGCATAAAAGAAACTAAAAGCCCTTGAAAATAGCCATCTGACAGCTGAAGATAAAGTGTGTGAGTACCACATTTGTTTTGCTTTTATCAGCTCACACCTTAACTGGAATTGTTTTCAGGGGAATGTGAGCAAAAAGGATACACAGCGAGTTATTTAAGCTACAAAAGGGAGCAAAAAGAGTGATTAACTTAAAGAAACTAAGATTCCTGTAAAAGCAGTTTTACTTATAAGTGTTTGGAGGAATTTAGTAACAGTGACGTCAAAATTAATCTCAGAAACTATTTGTAGTTGGTTTATTAATACTCGTCACTTACTTGTTTATATTTATGAGAGACTAGTTTCAAAGGCATTCACCTCCATTTTCAATCTCTTCAATCTCTTTTCAACTGGCCTATATGTGTTTGGAGAAATTTAGTAACAGTGACGTCAAAATTAATCTCAGAAACTATTTGTAGTTGGTTTATTAATACTCGTCATATGTGTTTGGAGGAATTTAGTAACAGTGACGTCAAAATTAATCTCAGAAACTATTTGTAGTTGGTTTATTAATACTTGTCACTTACTTGTTTATATTTATGAGAGACTAGTTTCAAAGGCATTCGCCTCCAGTTTGGAAAGAGATTGAAAATGGAGGGAATGCCTTTGAAACTAGTCTCTCATAAATATAAACAAGTGACGAGTATTAATAAACCAACTACAAATAGTTTCTGAGAGCAGTTTTACTTGTTTAAGAATGCTAACATTTCTAGCTTTGCTTAATTTTATCTGTATTTACCTTATATCTACAAAGGAAGAAAATAAAAATCATGAAATGCACAGACACAACAGAAAAGATAGGTGCTGAGGGAATTATTTAACAAAAGACAAGTTAAAAAATAATTGGAGAATATGCAATTATTTACCATGAATTAATAAAAATACCTGGAAATTAAAATAAATAAGAAAGACTTTGGTGGATGCTGCTCCACATTTAGTGAAAAATATATGGTTGATAGAAATACTAATTCAACTTTATATCAGCTGTTTATTTTCACTGTGGTTTAACTTCAAAAGTGCTGTTTTCAGATATTTAAAGGTTAGCCCAAAATAATTTAAAATTAAGGGAAAGCAGAAATTGTTATCTTGAACAGATAAAATATATATTTTTTTGATCTCAAAGTTATTAGTATAACGTTCATTGGAAGATATCAAGTCCTTGCTTCAGTCTTCCAAATTACCATTTTCATGTGTTACATTAAAAAAAAAATTACAATCTCAAGAAGGCAAACTTCAATGACTAGAACAAATATATTTTCACAGATAGATTGACTTTCATTGAACATACTGTCAAAATTCATGATAGTATTGTCGCAAGCATTGTTGCGGCCAGGCACACAAAGGAACAGACAGTGTGGCGCGGAGATAAGGGACAGATACTGCAGCAGAGATAAAAGCTTGCCGAAACAGATAAAGAGACAGATAGCTGACTAGAAAGTTTGATTTCTTGTTTATCACAGAACATTCCAGAAATGTCTTGAAAAATGGTCATATAAAAGGAAGCCGCAGTTAATTGGGTAATCAGTCGTAATGACAGAAGTGGTAATTGGAATCGTGCAGCTGTTTTGAAAGCAAATTCTTTGTTTGCGGGTGTGGCAGACGAACTTGAAGGCTGTATTTATTTATGTTACGTAATTCTGCTACATAAAGGTTCACCAAAGTGTATTTCTATGTAAATAAAGAACATTTTGAATTTCTGCAAATTGGACTTTTAATTCTACGAACTCACAAAGTTACAATTGGTGTCAAGAAGTGGAACATATGACAATGGACGCTGCATTGGCAAAAATTTCTAGAAGAGATGAAAGAAATGAGAACAGCAAACGACAACCTCACTGCCAAGATGGAAGAAATGAAGGCTGAATTAACGAAGACGGAAACGGCAAATAACCTGGACGTGGAGTTAAAAGAAATAAAGACAGTGAATGACACCCTCCCTGCGAAGACGGAAGCATCAAATAACAGCCTGGCCACGGAAATAAAGGTGGCGTACGACAGCCTGGCCACGGAAATGAAGGCCGAATTATCTGAAATGAAGGCTGTGAACAAAGCCAATGCCGCAAAAATTGAGGAGCAGTTGGCCGGCATAAAGGAGGACGTCATGGGGTTGGGCGAGCGCGTCGAAGACCTGGCGAGCCGCCTTAACGACATGGAGGGAAAGGCCGACAGCAACACCAAGTCTCTGAACGCCATGGTAGAGTAATCGTCGGCAGGAGGTTGAAGGACTTGAAGGCCGACGCGCCGGGAAGCGACACATCTGCGCGTGACAAACCGCCAAAGTACGACGGCAGGTCAACGTTCGAAGTCTTCCGCCGTCAATTCGACACAGTGGCCAAGCACAACAAGTGGTCACCGGAGGAAGAGGCCGCACAGCTAATAGCCAGCCTCCAGGGATGGGCCGCAGAAGTCCTGAACGCGGTCCAGACAGCGGCGGCGCCCTAGGACAACTGGGAGGCCCTGGAAAACCGCTTCGGAAACCACCGCTTAACCGCAGCCTACCGCAGCAATTGAAGTCAAGGATGCAGCAGCCAGGGAAGATGCTGCAGGAGTTCACCCTGGCAACTGAGCAGCTGGACAGCAAAGCCATAGTCGACCTCCCACCAGAGTTCGTATCCCGAAAGACTGCCTACACATTCGTAGACGGTGTACGAGACACCGAGATACGTCAGCGCCTAATGCTCGGCGACTACAAAACCATCCACGAGGCACTAACGGCAGCATTGAGGATGGAGGCGGCCACGGTGACGGCCACCCAGACGTCGAGAAGCATAAGTATCCACTACACGGGAGACCGGAGGCCAGCCGGGGAACGCCGCCGAAGACTAAGTGGCGTGTGTTGAGCAGTGGCCAGCCGGGACACCTAGAAAGAGACTGTACACACCAGGAAGAGCAGCCGGAAAACTTGTAAGGGCCGTCATGGAGAGGGGCACGTGGGCACCATCACCACCATCCCCTCGAGTGACACTACGCGCCGTCAGCCGGCGTAGGGATGACAGCCTCATCGCTGACAGTTGGGTGAAACGGAGGCAGTACCGCGTGCTGGTGGACACCAGGGCAGCCGTGACCATTAGACCTGACATGGCCAAGGGTTTGCCGTCGAGAAAACCGAGCCGACCATACCACCTAGTGACGGCATCGGGCGACACTTTGCCCGTGGAGAGGGAGGCCCTGCTGCAGCTGACCTTGGGATGGAGTGCCATACGCTGTGGCTGTAAGTCGTGAAGGTGGCTGAGGAAGTGATACTGGGATTGGATACCCTCAGGGGCCACGAGGCGACGGTCGACGTCAGCAGGACGGTCCTGCGGCTCAATGGAGAAGAGGTGATACTCCGGCAATCTGAAGAGCGCTTGAGAATTTGCAGTCGTCCTGAGGGAAGACGTGGTTGTCCCCGCGAGAAGCGAGATGGTGGTGACGGCGCGACTGGAAGGCCAGCGAACCAAGCACATGATGCTGGACCAGAAGACACCTGTGCACGGGCTATGTGTAGCCAGGACATTGTTGCCGTGCCGAGAGGAGGTACCGGTAAGGCTGCTCAACCTGAAAGACATCGATCACGACGTCCAGGCCGGGACGGAGTTGTGGACGTGTGAGCTCGTGGTCAGCGTAACACCACTCGCCAAGAACCAGGAACCGGTGCCGATGCAACACCTGGGGCCCCGGCTGGAAGGCATATTGGAGAGGGCTGCCGATCACCTGACCAAGGAACAGCTGGAGAAGGTTCGCCATCTACTGAGACGATACCAGAGAGTTTTCAGCCAAAGCAACAGCTACTACGGCTGTACGGACAGAGTACTCCACCGCATTGACTCCGGAGACGCCCGGCCTATTCGGCAACCACCTAGACGCATTCCGCTGGCAAAACAAGCGGCGGCACGGGACATGCAGGAGGACATGAGATCCAGGGGAGTCCGAAGAGTCCGACAGCCCTTGGTGTTTCCCTGTAGTTATGGTGACGAAGAAGAACGGTGAGCTACGCTTCTGGGTGGACTACGAGAGCTGAATGCTGTCACCAGCAAAGATTGCTTCACCTTACCCCGGATTGACGGCACCCTGGACACGCTTGCTGATGCACAGTGATTCTCGACCTTTTACCTGAAGTAGGGTTACTGGAGCACTTCCACAAGTACCTGTACGGTCAGCCATTACACCTGAGGACTGACCACTCCGCCCTAACCTGACTATTGAGCTTTAGAAACCTGAAAGGCCAGACAGCCCGTTGGGTCCAGAGGCTGCAGCAGTACGACTTCACTTCTGAACATCGTAGAGGGAAGAGCCACGGCAACCCAGACAGCATGTCTCGAAGATTCTCCCCAGAAGAGTGCGGTCAGTGCACAGGAGTGGAATAGAAGGAGCGTGCCACAGCTGTCCAAGTGGTCACGGCAGTGGCTACGGATGACTGGGATAGCGCAGGTCTGAGGGAGCAGCTGGCGGACGTCGACTTGGCGCCACTCTTGAGAGAAGTGGAGGCAGGGACAAGACCGACCTGGGAGGACATCGCCCCAAGAAGCGCCGCATACCAGTCCTATTGAACCCAATGGGACTCACTGAAGATCAGAGAGGGCGTGCTGCTCCGAGTACGGGAATCACCCGATGGAAAGACGCAGAGGAGTAGTTGGTACTTCCTTGTAGTAAGGTCCCGGAAGTCTTGGAGGAAGTGCACGCCGGTACTTCAGGAGGACACCTGGGAGAGAACCGAAACGATCGACAAACTCCGGCAGCGTTACTACTGGCTGAGGCTCCAAGCAGACGCTGAGAGATGGTGCCATCAGTGTCATATGTGTGAGGCGAGTCGCGGGCCCCAAACTAGGAACCGGGGACGCCTGCAGCAGTACAATGTCGGAGCGCCTATCGAACGCATCGCTGTCGACATAGCTGGACCATTCCCAGTGTCCGACCGAGGCAATAAGTACCTGATGGTGGTCTTGGACTACTTCACCATGTGGCCGGAGGTGTATACCATCCCGAACCAGGAGGCAAAGACAATCACTGACTGCCTCGTGGAGCAAGTGTTCTGCCGTTTTGGGGTGCTGTTAGAGCTCCACAGCGAGTAAGGCACCAATTTTGAGTCTAACCTAATGAAGGAGACACTGGAAAGACTTGGGGTGAACAAGACCCGCACAACACCCCTACATCCGCAGTCGGACGGCATGGTAGAGACGACGAGGATATCTACAAGGGCAGCCTTCACTAGGTGAGACCGACCTGACTTTCAAGACCAGGGAGTTACCAAGCTGTCCCCGAAAGGCGCCTGGCATCCTCCGTAGGGTTGGCGCCTGGCATCCTCGTAGGGTTTTCCATAGGGAAAGACCTAGAAGCTAACCAGCCCCCCCAAGCTGGTCCGAAAACAAGACGGGATGGAAGTGGATACGCCATTTACGTGCGCCAACCCCAAGGGGAAGGCTACCGATTAACCTCGGTGGGGCCACCTGGTGATCTAGCACACCTACTAGCTATGCAGGCTAGTACGCGGGAATATATGGCTTCCCTCAAACCCGTCCGAAGACGTACCCGATCTCCCACAGGTATCGGGAACCATTGTCCCCTCGAGTGCAACCCAATCCAAACAATTCTCCTATGGGAGGGGCTCGGCAGTTCGGCCCGAGGTCCCTCTAGTAACGTCAGAGGTTCCACGTGTGCTAGGGGTCCGGAGCACTCGCACCACAGCAGCTGAAGGGGACGGATCCCCTCCCCTACGGGGGCATGTTGGAGCGGTATATCAAGACCTTAGAAGATCAGAGGAAAGTCGTGGCCAGCCATCAGCGAGAATGGGACGTCAAGGTGCCACTGTTCTTGCTGGCCTACCGCTCATCAACACACGACACCACTGGGAAAACGCCAGCCAGCTTAATGTTCGACCGAGAGTTACGCCTCCCTTGTGACCTGGCTTTTGGGAGCCCCCCGGAAGCGAAACAGCCAGCAACCGAGTATGTGGAGAAACCTCGTGGACCATCTCCACGACATGCATGAGATAGCTCGTCAGAACATCCAGGTGGCGAGCGACCGCATGAAGACCCGGTACGACAGGCAAGATAAACAGCCAAGGATTCCAGCAAGGTGACCTGGTATGGTTGTACCGCCCTACCCGGACGAAGGGACACTGCCGGAAACTTCAACTATGGCAAGGACCGTACCGGGTGATAAAGAGGATCAACGACGCGGTCTACCGCATCCAGAAAGTGTCCCAAGGAAAGATGTTGATGGTACACCTGCATTGCCTGGCCCGCTACGATGGTGCTGTTCGGGACGACCAGCCTTGAGGAGGGAACAGTGTCACGAGGGGTCGAGGCCAACTGACAGGAAAAGAAAGAGACGGATAGCGTTAAAGCCACATCTACGCCCGTGCACGTGCTAGCG
Source organism: Mantis religiosa (assembly GCA_030765055.1). Classification (NCBI taxonomy): domain Eukaryota; kingdom Metazoa; phylum Arthropoda; class Insecta; order Mantodea; family Mantidae; genus Mantis; species Mantis religiosa. The sequence goes on from CM060949.1 coordinate 143,628,421, forward strand.
CCTGCGGAGGAGAGACGGGGTGGGGAGAGAAGGATCCAAGGAAATGACTGGACTTTTCTTTCCCCTTCTCCTGCCGCCTCGAAAGAGCGTGAAGCTTTCATATGACTTCATCAGGTGTCGAGAAACCTCGAGAACAGCTGACTCGCGTATAAATTAGACTGTGTGTGGGTGCAGAGTCAACCCAATACAAAGACACCTCCGTCTTGCATAAGAGTGGTGCCAGCATTGGCGGATGTCCAATGCGGATAAAAGCCACGCCATACTATTCACTAAGTGCCACACCCCAGTAGACTGTCCAAATTTCAATTTCAGAGGTCGAAGTATAGAATAGGTACCCTCTATCAAATACCTGGGAGTTGAGTTAGAGGTTTGACTTTTCGCCGACACATCAGGGAATTCTCGGAAAGGGTTCAGGGAGCTATTGCTTCCTTGTACCCTACGCTGGGTTCTTGATCAATGCCAGTCCGTGTGAAGTTATATCTTTTTTGAGCACTCATAGTCCTGTTGAAGCTTCATGCCTGCAAGGTCTGGAGCATGGCCGCAGATTCCTGGCTGGCATATCTTCAACTCCATCAATTCAGTAGGCCGATTTTTCCCAGTAAGGTTCCTTCATGAAGCCTCATCACATTCATACGTGGAGGATGAAATTAGGCGCCGTACTACAAAATTATACACCAATTTATCATCACATAGAAGTGCCCTGGTTAGGTCTCTTGGTGATTATGATCCAACTAGATGTCGTCTTCGACTTTTCTGGATCCCCCGCATGGCTTACAGGCATCCGAGGTAACCACGGAGCAAATCCACCAGCAGCAAAAGCTGAGCTCCCATAATCTAACCAAGATTTGTATGGCCTCAAAATTATCCAAAACAAATCCAATTTAATCTACTTCATTGCCAGGGTGCATCAGGCATAGCATCCTGTCTTCCTTAGAGAAGTAATATACTATCTCAAGTCTTACCACTATCCTAATACAAAAAATCCATCCTTAACTATCCTAAGAAAATAAAATACTTCCTGCGGTAAAACCCAATCCTGGGTGGAGCATGCAGCAAAAATCTTCGGGCTAAACACAGCCTGTCAGTACCATATGTGTATGTGTGTATGCACGTGTGCAGTCAGTTGGGACTTGTAAACGATGCAGAGTGCACATGTGTCAGATGGATTTAAAGGCTTCATTAGTGTGTGTTACGTGATTTTGCTATTGGCTGACCTGTACAAGTGTATTTCTATGGAAATAAAAAAAGTTTTGAATTTCTGCAAACCTGACTTTTAATCCTACAAACCCACAAAGTCACAATATCCACAATTCTCATTTTAGTTTTCTTGTTTTCTCATATTAGATGTGCATTTTAAATCCTAAAAATTAAGTAAATACCAAAACAGAGAATCTTTGGTTTTCATAACATAGTTGCAGCATTGTTTCAAAGGAATAAAGCATTTAGCTGAACTTTTGTATGAATTCCTCTGATGCAGCATTTATAAAAGTATTTATATAATTGAAACTTGCTATGGAGGTTCTTATATCCAAATTGTCAAATGAAGCTGGATGGCAGGCTGCAAGAAAAAGCAATGTGAAGCCATAGTTCTCTAATTCTTGCCAGGATCCACATGCACATATGTATGCGCAAGCTAAAACTCCCAAACAACCTAGTATCAATGGAGCTTTAAACCTCACTCACTTGCTCATTCAAAAATGAACACAAAAGCAGTTACAGAAATCTCTTAATACGAAAATTAAAAACTAATTCACTCATTCATGTGTATCATAAATATTGTGGATTCAATTACTCAGAAAACAACAGAGGTTAGAGCCATACTGAACAGTAACTAAGATTTTACTCTCACAAACATTAGAAAAACTGACAATAAATGTGTTCATCACAAGACAATTTTGGCAAAGTTTATTATTATGGCAAATACACTAAAAGAACTTTTTCATGTTTTAACTTCATTTAATCAAGTTTGTGAGATGTTAGTAAATGGAAGTTTGATCTCGTTCTCCATACTGCATAGAATATCACTAATTTCTCTAATAAATGTACCAAGTGTTTAAGCAATTAAGTTACCAATTATAAAAAGGAATTTACGTACGGTATCATGTTTTCCCAATATCCTGGTTTTGCTTTCATTTGAGGTATTTAACTGCACAGGATCCTTTTCCACAATGTCAAAATTGTCATTCAGGAGACTGTCATCTTCACTGCCTTCTTCTTTTTCATACATACCCTTAAACTGCTTTGACCCATTTCTGAAAGAAATCACAAAATAACTAATATAAAATTAAACTTTTATTTCAGAAATGTTATTCTATGTTCATTACTTGATATTTCATGTTTTAGATGTGGTCACAGAGGTACAAATTTTACTTTACCTCAGTACTAGTTTGGAGGAACGTCTTCATTGTCAGCAAGCTACAATGCTTACCTTGCCCCTGAAGATCATGGCTTATTACTTGTACCTCTGTGGTTGTGCAATTTGGTACAATCTTTCTACAAAAATATTTTTTTCCCAAATATTATATTAACAGTACATAATTAGTGCCTCTGAGCTGCCAATTTCGTGTTTTTCTTAAAAAATGCACCATTACCATAAATTTCTGGACAAAAGGACATAAATTTGAACTTGGTGGCATTGAGCTAGCACAAAAATTCTCTGAACTTAATATTTGAAGAAAAATATTTTTTTTACAGAAACATCACCCAAGGTTAATGAACTTTTGAGATAGCAACAGACCAAAATCTCATGACCAATTCTTACAACCACCAATAGAGGGACAAATAGTATGATCATCAGGGGTGGGCTATCCATTTGCAGCCAACTAACAGGAAGGCACTGCTCCAGACCTGTACTGAGATAGTGAAATTTGCCGCTGCGTGGTCATATCTAAAACATTTATGGAATTATTTCAATTGTCTTCCAAATTATAAAGGATTATTGTATAAATAAATTGACATTCTTTATAGCCCAAGGCACCTGTAACAAAAAGGATGGTGAGGAAATAGTGAACAATTATTATGGCAAACAAATTAAAGATTAAAAAATGAACTATTCAATACAGCTGTATAAAATGTTAGCATGGCAATGCCACAGTTTAGCAGAATCAGCATGATAGAAAAAGAAGTCTTCCCTCAGTTCCTTAACTTGCTCATTTGCAAATGGTTCTTGGGCATGTTGTATGCAGCTTGCAGACTGAATTATAAGTACCAACTACCTGCATAATATATTGCCATGGCAGCAGTAAATACCTGCTGCAGTGGGATTAAGTGTGTCACCCCATTCCATTGCTTTTGTTATTTGCCAGGAAACAGAATGGTTTGCTCAAGGAAAACCAGTATCCAATGTCACAAGCTAAGAAATACAGAGACTTTTAGCACTGCTGCTATGGGCAGACAATTTTCAATGAATCCAGATGTTTCTAGAAACAATTCAATTGAGACTGGAAAATATATACGGAAGCATTGAAGTGAGCCAATTGTGTCAGTCGGCCAGAAGCTTTGGTGAGAAGTTAATCAGCTGAGCGAGTTGTTCCGTGAGTACTGAAGCAGTGTAAGTTTCTATGTGCAACATACACTGTATCAAAAAATCCAAGCAAACAAGATCTCAGATATGACCAATGTCACAAAAAATTTATATGAAATAGCTTGATGTTTTAAAGAGATCAAGAACAAAACTGCCTATTCAAGTGTACTGAATGTTACCAACTGAACTCTGCATCACCAAGAAGTCTAAGATATAGGGCTCATTTAAAACCTAACACAGCACAGCAAATTTTGCCTCTTCCACGATCTTGCTAGATTCCCCGACTACCGGCTGCCATGGTACATGGGGACTAGGGATGTGGATTCCATTCAGCAATATTCTACTGGCCACCAACATGAACAGGTACTTGACACTAGAGCAATGCATTGTTGTGTGTAAAAGTTTTATAAATGGAAATCACCAAGCCGTGTTCACACAGAGTATATTCAAACATTTCCAGGTGAAGTGATTCCTTCCAGATTTACAATTCACAAGATTGTGCAGAAATTCGAAACCACTGGTTCAGTGACAAACAAAAGTTGAAAATGTAAACGTACAGTGTTAACAGAGGAGAACTTAGACAACATAGGCTCATGTTTTGAATGTTCACCAACCAAATCTATCCCAAAATTAGCACAACTGGTGAGAATTTCAGATTCTTCTGCACATAGAGCAACTAAATCATTAAAATCAGAAGACAGGAGTGCACAAGTGTTCCTGTTTTAAAACCAGGTGACCCAGTTTAACAAATGCATTATTGTGAATGGTTCCTTTCATCAGTGAAAATTGATGAAATTGATCCATAGCTTCTATTCTTTTCTTATGAGGCATGGTTCCACCTCGGTGGTTGTAACACTCGTAACAGTCAGTACTCGGCCTCTGAAAATTCACATCGTGTTCAAGAAATACCTCATTGTGAGCTTGGAGTTTGGTGTGCTGTTAGCACTAGATGCATAATTGCTCCAATATACAGGGTGTATATAAATGAATATCGGGGTTTTAACTCTTTATAACATTTATTACATTCAACTTACAGTTATAAATGAATTGTCAAATGAAAAAGAAACTCAAACAGTTTTACCAACAACCTTATAAATGTTCAATGTGACTACCCTTTGTCACACGACACACATCAGTCTATAGCCGAGTTCTTCCCAAACTTTGATAAGTGTGTATCCAGTAATTGTAACAGCAGCTGCTTCAAGAGCTGTTAAAGTACTTACAACATAGTAAGTCGCCATTAAGGTAGTTGTCTCATGTGTTTATGAGAACTCCTAGTGGTTTACCGGGAGAAACACGAATCAGTTGGAGCATTTAATGTCATGTTGGCATGTTGGCCATAGTAGCTTAAATGGTTAGAGCAGCTGGACGCAAACCAGAAGATCCGTGGTTCAGATCTCGGCTATGGCATTGAATTTTTCAATCTGGCTCTACCTTTTCAAAACTGTTTGAGTTGCTTTTTCATTTGACATATTATTTATAACTGTAAGTTTAAAGTAATAAATATTATAAAGTGTTAAAAACCCGATATTCATTTATGTCCACCCTGTACTATAAACAGATTGTAAATGCAGAGAGATACACAAATGACATTTTGACATCTTATCATGAACTGATGGTATATGGTGCTCTCACTCCCCCAATCTAACAGTGTGATTTTTACCTGTATGGTAACCTGAAAGACAAAGTTTACAGGACAAATCCTCATACATTGGAAGAACTAAAGCAAAATATTAGAAATGAGATCTGAAACATTAGTGGCATCACTTAAGCGTGTTAATCAGAATGTGTTCTCTTGATTTAATGCTTGTTTAGCCAAGGGTGGATGACATTTCCAGCATCTTCTACACATGCTTTATGTATATTGAGTTTATGTAAAACCAAAGGGGGCTGTGGAACATCCAATCGCACACAGGCAAAAAGCAGTGTGCCTGTTAGGTTTGAAATGAAGAGCCCTATAGGTTATATAGAATAAAAAGAAGTATTTCAGAAAGTGGAGTGCCATTGTTACTAAAATTAGGCAAGTGAGTCAACCTTGTATATACTTTTCTCCACTTACAAGTTTTTTAGGAAGACTAGTTTCTGGGGACTTCTCCCCTATCGTCAGTTCTGTGGTTGACTGATGATGCATTCGGTGTCTGCATCTGGCTTGGTGTCGTGCTGCCATCTAATATCCTGGTAAGTTTGATGACGTCATCTACCGTGGGAATTTCAAAATTCATCAAGAGGTCCTGTTTCTTCGTAATAAGTATGTTTTCCCAAATCTGTAGTTCCAGAGGTTTCTCTGCCTGTTTGATCAGTTCTATTTCTTGTTTTATGTTGTGATTCTCAGACCAAAAGTGATGTGCTACGGCCGACTTGTCCATTTGTTTGAATTTAATATTTCTGAAGTGTTATTTCATTCTTGTTCCTAGATTCCTTTTGCACTTACCAATGTATATCTTGTCACAATCCTGGCAACTCATTTGGTAAATGCCTGATAATTGAGTTTTCGGTGTGCTATTTTTTAGAGGGTGGTTTAGTAAGTTGCGGATGTTGTGTTTGTTCTGAGGGGCTAATTTTATGTTGAAGCTCTTAAATATCTTTTCAAATTTTTTGAAATATTTTGGATGAAATGTAAATTTTCCATATCTGGTGTTTGGGTTTTCTAGTTTTTTTTAACATAGTAATGCCCCTTAAGTTTTTGTTTCTTTTGTGTCTGTAGATCAGTTTTTTGATGAAATTTGTACTATAGTTGTTCAATTCAATGTGAGTGTACTCCTGTTCATATTCTGTTTTTGTTAGCGGAATGTTGATTAATCTGTGAACTAAACTATGGAATACTGCATATTGATGTTGTACTGGGTTAAATGGGTTGCATTTAATGTAATTGTCAACATGTGTTGCTTTTCTGTATATTCCAAATTGTAATCCTGTTGGTGTTCTAATGATTTTCAAATCTTGAAATGATAGCCATTCATCCTGCTCTACTTCAATGGTGAAAACTATGGATTTTTCTTGTAGGTTTAGCAACTTTATAGCATCCTTGGTTAGTCTTCTAGGGACTATAGCAAAAACATCGACATATCTATGCCAACATTTGAAAATATGTGGAAAGGCTTTAGTAATGTGTGTTTCCAAATTACTCATGAACAGATTAGCTAGTAATGGTGAAAGAGGGTTACCCATGGCCAAGCCTGCTGTTTGTTGGAAGATCTTGCTGGAGAACGTGAAGCTGTTTTGTTCAATACATAGGGTGGTTAATTTGATGTATTCCTCTATTTTATCATCCGCAATGTTGCTTTTGGATAACCAGCCTTTCATCAATTTTGGAATTTTTCCTACTGGTATGCTCGTGAATAGAGATCTGACATTCGGACAGGAAAACAACTATAAACAAATTATTCAAACATTGAACCAAAAACCAGTTTTATATCTGAAAGCAGACAGAGGAAACACGGTAGTCATTATGGACCGAAATGATTACAACCAGCGAGTCGAACATCTACTACAAAATCCAGAATATACAACCCTAACCAAAAACCCATTAAGGAAATACATAGAAACCACCAAAAAAGCAATTAAAGAAAACACCATAGTGCCACATATGATGAAAAATAGCATAAATGTAAACAACCCTAATTTGCCAAAATTATACTGCCTACCTAAGATTCACAAGACAGACAACAGCATGCGACCCATTATTAACAATATAGATGCCCCGACTTACAAACTGGCAAAATGGTTGGTGGAAGAATTTGACAAGTTTGAAAAGTTTGAATCTCTAAACATAAAGAATTCATTTGATTTAGTAAATAAAATTGAAAACACAATTATAAAAACTGAAGAGGTGATGGCGTCCTTTGATATCAGATCTCTATTCACGAGCATACCAGTAGAAAAAATTCCAAAATTGATGAAAGGCTGGTTATCCAAAAGCAACGTTGCAGATGATAAAATAGAGGAATACATCAAATTAACCACCCTATGTATTGAACAAAACAGCTTCACGTTCTCCTGCAAGATCTTCCAACAAACAGCAGGCTTGGCCATGGGTAACCCTCTTTCACCATTTCTAGCTAATCTGTTCATGAGTAATTTGGAAACACACATTACTAAAGCCTTTCCACATATTTTCAAATGTTGGCATAGATATGTCGATGATGTTTTTGCTATAGTCCCTAGAAGACTAACCGAGGATGCTATAAAGTTGCTAAACCTACAAGAAAAATCCATACTTTTCACCATTGAAGTAGAGCAGGATGAATGGCTATCATTTCAAGATTTGAAAATCATTAGAACACCAACAGGATTACAATTTGGAATATACAGAAAAGCAACACATGTTGACAATTACATTAAATGCAACCCATTTAACCCAGTACAACATCAATATGCAGTATTCCATAGTTTAGTTCACAGATTAATCAACATTCCGCTAACAAAAACAGAATATGAACAGGAGTACACTCACATTGAATTGAACAACTATAGTACAAATTTCATCAAAAAACTGATCTACAGACACAAAAGAAACAAAAACTTAAGGGGCATTACTATGTTAAAAAAACTAGAAAACCCAAACACCAGATATGGAAAATTTACATTTCATCCAAAATATTTCAAAAAATTTGAAAAGATATTTAAGAGCTTCAACATAAAATTAGCCCCTCAGAACAAACACAACATCCGCAACTTACTAAACCACCCTCTAAAAAATAGCACACCGAAAACTCAATTATCAGGCATTTACCAAATGAGTTGCCAGGATTGTGACAAGATATACATTGGTAAGTGCAAAAGGAATCTAGGAACAAGAATGAAATAACACTTCAGAAATATTAAATTCAAACAAATGGACAAGTCGGCTGTAGCACATCACTTTTGGTCTGAGAATCACAACATAAAACAAGAAATAGAACTGATCAAACAGGCAGAGAAACCTCTGGAACTACAGATTTGGGAAAACATACTTATTACGAAGAAACAGGACCTCTTGATGAATTTTGAAATTCCCACGGTAGATGACGTCATCAAACTTACCAGGATATTAGATGGCAGCACGACACCAAGCCAGATGCAGACACCGGATGCATCATCAGTCAACCACAGAACTGACGATAGGGGAGAAGTCCCCAGAAACTAGTCTTCATAAAAAAACTTGTAAGTGGAGAAAAGTATATACAAGGTTGACTCACTTGCCTAATTTTAGTAACCTATAGGTTATGTTTGTTATTTGAAACCAATTCACATGCACACAGTAATATTAACTTAATCTTGGGTAATTCTTAACACCGGAGATCCCTATTAATTTAATACATCTCTTTTCTTTCTTCTATTTTTCTTTAATGACACTTTTGAATATTAATCATGTTTATTCAACTTCTATATCTCATGATGCTTTTTCCTTAAATGTTGGCAGTTCTTCCATATCAACAGCTTAGTTAAAAAGTGCCTACTATAGATAAAAGCATGAACTAATTAGGGGAAGTAGATTTGGAGAACACCTCATTCCCAACAAAAGATTTTGGAAACATTTACATAGTTTGGTGGAGTATGAGGTGGAGGTCTTTTTGAGATCATATATTGTATCTTTGGAAGTTACCAAACTTAAATGTTAAGTTTGGTATTATCCAGCATTCATTTTAAAGTTATACCATTCTCTCTCCTCTCTTTCTTCCTACACATGCTCACACTTCTACCTTTTCCGACAGTGTCTACTTTTATCAAGAGGTCTTGTGAAATTTCAATATCAAAATTTTGCTAGGGTTGCAATACTTCCTCTTACCTTAATATACAGGTACATACCAGAGAAAGTAGTAATGGTTAGCAATACACTAATATTCCAGAGCTGTGCATATTAGGATTAAAAACATTTGCAGGTAACCTTAGAATAAAATATTTAGAGAAGATATGTAAGCATAAAAAACCCACCTAGGAGTATACAGAATATGGTTTTAAAAGGCATGTGAACTGAACCAATGCATGCACACGGTGGCTGCCCTGGCTGCCCTGTCTTACGCAGCAAAGAATAATTGTGCTAACATTATAAGCTGTAACATTCAATATTAACATGCTTATTTACTAAAAATGAAAACAAATTATAGAGGAGTTGCTAGCTTAAATAAAATAAAGGTCCACCAATTACTGTGCTAGAAGTTTTGCTCTGTTTTACAATATGCGACACAGTATGCACACTTACCTAGGCTGTGGTTGTCACTTCCTGGCTTTGTGAAAAATTATCAAGCACATTCTAATATGAAATTTCTTAAAGAAACTGCACAATTTAAAAATAATATTTCTGGCTTGGGAACGAGTACTTTACCCTTAGTACCTGCGCCATTGGTACCAGGTCTTGAAAGTGACATTGTTAACAGTTCACAAAACATAATGTAAACATGTGAATTATCTGCTCAATTTGCGTTACACACTGGTCTTGAACTGAACTTCAAAGAATATACGTGCGCTCTTGGACTGCAGTGATCCACAGTCAGTTAATTTATCAACTAAATATATGCAGTTCCTAATGACATTCATAATATCTTACTCAATAATATGTAATGAAAGGGAATAACACAAGTGCAAGATTGGAAGTTGAATCATATTATACATAAACATGGGAGTCAGGTAGATAGAGTCAACATGAAAAATTCAATGCCATGGCCGGGATTTGAACGACGGATCTCTTGGTTTCCATCCAGTCACTCTAACCCTTGAGCTACCATAGCCAACATGCCATCCTGACATTAAATTCTCCATTTGACTCGTATATTACCCTGGTAAACCACTAGGGGCTCACGCATTCGAGATACACTGTTTGTGGCAACTTACTATCGTAAGTACTTGAGTCCCAGGCTTCATCATTTAGCTCCTATTATTTTAGTTAATTGATGGAAGTTAATCATTTCTCCACACTAGCCATATATAGGCTAAGGTTTTTGATAGAGTCAACATGAAAACTTCAATGCCATGGCTGGGATTTGAACCACGGATCTCCTGGTTTCCGTCCAGTCGCTCTAACCTTTGAGCTACTATGACTATGCCAAAAACCTTAGCCTATATATGGCTAGAGTGGAGAAATGATTAATTTCCATCAATTAACTAAAACAATATGAGTTAAATGATAAAGCCTGGGACTCAAGTACTTATGATAGTCAGTCGCCACAAACGGTGTATCTCGAATGCGAGAGCCCCTGGTAGTTTACCGGGGAAATATACGAGTCAAATGGAGAATTTAATGTCAGGACGGCACATTGGCCATGGTAGCTCAAGGGTTAGAGCGACTGGATGGAAACCAGGTGATCCGTGATTCAAATCCCGGCCATGGCATTGAATTTTTCATGTTGGCTATCAACAACCTTAGCCTATATATGGCTAGTGTGGAGAAATGATTAATTTGCATCAATTAACTAAAATAACGGGGGTCAGGTGTTTATTCTCGAAAGTGATAACTCCAGAACCATAGGTCGTAAAAAATGGCCTTTGTACAGGTTGCTTCAAAAATTCTTGACGCATATTCAAGGCATATTACAATGTCGAATTTCCAGTAATCATTTTGGGCACATGAAAAAGAGAAATCTCTGTTGCTCATGTTTGGGCTGTGCGTTCTGAACTAGGCAATGCTGCATTCCTATGACATGACACTAGCTCTAGGCAAGCCCTTCCTAGCCCTGACTCAAATGCCTTCTAATACTGTATGTCCTGTAGTACCATGTCAATACAGATGGTACTGCCATTTTGTGTGGAATGATAAGATTGTGTGTGCATGTGTGTGGGTTGATTTATGTATATAAAAAATTAAATTGGACCTAACCTAACCAAAATTAAACTTTGTAACAAACTACCACTAACCTAATCTTAGATCAAGATTTTATATGACACAAATACTTAAAAACATAATGTAGTGCTATTACTGGTGTGGGAAGTGTTGAAATGTTATTCAGAATACACTATAACAACAGGAGTATTAACTTTTATGTAATATAGTTACTTTTGGGCTGGGCATTACTACAGCAAAATGGCCAAGTAGATTTGTTTTAGATTACATATAAACTAATCAATGTATCTAATGCTATACAGAAACTGACCTTCATTCAATAGGACAATTGATATCTTGTCCTAAAACAAGCAAAAACATTAATACCTTAAAGATAAACCCTGAAGAGAAAAAATTAATTAAAGAACTTCATAGTAGATTTTAATTACTAAAAATGGAGGGAAATAACATAGAAATAGTATACGAGAAACTGCAAAACTGTTCAATGAAGTACAAAACAAGAGCAAAGGAACACTTTAGGAACATAAAATACAAACAATTAGAAAAATCAGCAGTTGCCACACATTTTTGGGAAAAAAACCACAACATAAATCCAGAACCAAAATTACTAAAACATACAACAGGAAAAGAAGAATTGGCCACATGGGAACAAATCTTTATTTCAAAAAATAGGAACAAAGTATTCAATTTCGACATCCCCCAGAAAGATTTGTTCAGCAAGTTCCTCGAACCGCCACCAGAGGAGACCGAAGACAAAATATTGCCAGCTACACCAATGAGAACTAGTCGATGTCCGGCTGAAGATAGAGGGAAGGCCTCAGAAACCGGTTCCGGGAAAACTTAAAAGTGAGTGTTGTTTTGTGTTATTAATCGACTCCCAATTAACTTAATTTATACAACAACACTGTTTTCAACACTTCCATGAAAGGATTTACAAAAATATTGTTGTTTTCAAATGCTAGGCTTTGGCAATAAAGCCATTAGCTCTCTTGCTCTCCATAATTTCTGTGTAGTGGGTCCGGCAGGTAGGGCTTCACAGGTTAAAAGATGTTCTTCAGTCATTTCCTCTTCTTTGTTGCACAGAGGACAATTTGGACTTGTATAAATTCCTATTCTGTGTAGGTGTTTGGCCAAATAATCATGTTCCGTAAGTAATCTAAAATTTGCTACTGCAGTTTTACGTGGGATTTCTGGAATAATTTCTGGATTTTTAATTAAAATGTTCCAGTTTTTATCTTTGGCTTTGTTAGATATTGATTGGTTTTGTTTGCTTTTATATTTGCTTTTGATTAATCTTTTTATGGATGTAAAGGGTAAGTTTTTACTTTTGTTCTGAATTAAATTTGCACCATTTTTGGCACGGAAATCAGCTGATTCATTTCCAGCAATTCCACAATGTGCAGGTATCCACTGTAATATAATTCTTTTCTGTAGTTTTTGAAGTTGTTGGATCATTTTGTGACATTCTTTAATTTGGATTGACCTCATTTTATATGAACTTATTGCACATAATGCTGCTTTAGAATCAGAAAGTATGACATCATTTTTGAATTTATCTATTCTGTTAGATCCATCTGTGTAGATATGTAACCATTCTTCAGGTGGGTATTTATTGTTCACAGTTTCTAATGCTAGTGCTTTTAGTACAGGTTTGGAAGTTTCAGATTTTGTAACTATTTGTTCTAAATCTAATTGAATATTAATTGGTTCAAAAGTTAGTGGGTTTTCTTTGATTAAAATGTTTTCTTTAGAATTAGGAAGATTCAGATCTGTTTCTAATTCCATAACTTTGTGTAGGAAACTTGTATGCGTTTTCATCTTCACTGGTTGTAGTAATCTATTCTCCCATTTTGTTGTTTTTAACCACAACTTTTTTTCATGTTGTATTAGTGCCTGCTCCTCTAAAGTTAGATATATTGGATAGTTCCGAGTTAAGGCTTGCATTGCCATGATTGTAGTTGATTTTGCTGCACCAGTTATTAGACGCAGGGCCTGATTTTGACATACTTCTAGGTGATTTATGTTAGAACTGCTGTAATTATTACCTCTGCATTATAAAGAAGTATTGGCTTGATGAATGTTTTGTATGTGGTGTTCAGTGTCTCCCGATTACTGCCCCACTTGACTCGAGCTAATCTTTTCAAAATTGAAAATTTGTTTGCTGATTTGTTTACTACTGCTTCAATATGAGGTCTCCAAGATAATTTTTAATCAAAAATTGTTCCTACATATTTTGTTTCATATGTTTGTTTCAGGTTTGTTTTCTTGAACTGCAGATTTAGTTTAGGGATTTTCTTTTTGAAGCTAAATATTTGGAATGTTGTTTTATCAGTATTTATTTTCATCAAATTGTTGTCAGTCCACTTTTCCAATAGTATCAGAGCCTTTTCCATTGAAGTTTCGGATTTTTCTATTTGTGGAGAATATGTCCACATGATCATGTAATCTAGAAAAAGTGCTGTCTTTATTTGTGTGTTTGATACAGCCGCGGGAAGATCATTGATGTACATGTTGAACAAGGTTGTACTCAGTACTGCACCTTGTGGTAGGACCATTTTTATTTGTTGGAATTTGGATGTACTGTCATTGTATTTGGTAGCACAGAAACGTTGAGAGAGAAACTGAGTGATCCAATTTAACATGTTATCTTGAATGCCTAGTTTTGAAAGTTTCTCAAGAAGTTTATGCCTCCATACTGAATTGTATGCTTTTTCAAAATCAATGAAAACTGATAGCTTATCTTGATTTTTGTTGAAAGATTCTTTGACATCTTGGGATAGTTGAATTGTATTTTCTTTAGTAGATAATTGTTGTCTGAATCCTGTTTGAGTAGTTATGTTATTACTTTCTAAGAACCAATTTAGCCTTGCTGAAATCATACGTTCTGCTGTTTTTGCAATGACACTTGATAAGGAAATTGGTTTGTAATTAAATTTAAAGGGAGTTGATTAATGACATTAAACAACTCTTACTTTTAAATGTTTCCGGAACATGTTTCAGAGACTTTGCCTCCATCCTCAACCGGCCATCGACTGGTTCTCATTGGTGTAGCTGACGTCAACTACACCAATAAGAACCAGTCGATGGCCGGTTGAGGATGGAGGCAAAGTCTTTGAAACATGTTCCGGAAACATTTAAAAGTAAGTGTTGTTTAATGTCATTATCGACTCCCTTTAAATTTAATTCAACACTTCCAAGAAAGGAATTGTAATATTAGGCTAACAAGTCTTTAAGAAATGAAAATTATACCACCTGATTGCACGGAGTAAAATAGCTGACAATATGGCGGACGAGGTAACCTCTTTAAAATTTAAAACCCATGATGGATTCAATGAACATTTTGGCAATAAGCAAGACATAAAATTATTCTTAAAACTTTGCTCCTCCTTCAAGAAAGTGACCGAATTATGATTCTAAAGTGAGCCTGAATTTAGTTTCTTCATACAACACTCCTTTGAGAAAGAATTTTCTGAAGTACATAAAATGCTGCAAATTGTACTAACAACTCCAGTTACAACAACGGAGGGAGAGAGAAGTTCCAGCATATTGAAAAGAATTAAGTATTTCTTTAGGAACATTATGAGCCAAGAGAGGTGTAATTCCTTGGCTGTTTGTTCTATTCACAAAGAGGAAATTGCTGAAATCACTAACTTCAAAAACAGAATGATTGAAATGTTTATCACCTAGAATGATGTGCTCAGCCTTTGTACAAGTAACACTTTCACTAGATGAGTTCTATTTTATCTTTTATTATTAGTTCCCTACTTGATGTATAAAAATGTATAATGTTTCGCCACATTTTGGCTATTTCAGTGTTTTTGGCAGTGCAATTAAAGGTGACCTGTTTTAAAAGGAATAACCCCACTTCTACTTTCATTACAAGCATCTTAACATCTGGCCCCACCAAGAAAAATGCTCACTAGCCGCTACTGAATAGATCAGTACTTGCAATAAAAAGCATTTGTAGTATTCACATGACTTTCCTTACTCACTACTATAAAATACTTTTACAAAATCTTAAATTTTCAGTCTCTTTCTTGTTACTCCAGATGAACGTTCAATTCACATTTAGACATGTTGAAGGTATAAGAAAGATAAAACTGGTAAACTTGTAAACTTATAGCCATACTTTTAGAGCATTTTGCTATGTAATAGCTCTGAATTTCAAAGTTCTTTACACAACCACAAGGAAGATTTGATATGTTACCTTTACAGGTTTTCCTCTACTCATACTTCTACAAATTGTTGTTCATATTCATATTTATTGCAACTTAATATAGTATTTGAACACAATTAAGCCATGTCATTTGTAATACATACTCTCTCTTAAAAGTAAACTATTAGAAATACCAAATAATGGAGAGATCAAATTAAATATACAAGCTAGTCATTAAATGCTTAATGGTATAGAATTTAAAAATAAAATATAATATGCTAAAATCAGTAATAAAGCCTAGTTATTTTTACAGTGATAAATTCTTCGATGGTGTAAAATACATTATCTATTAGAAAGGCTTTTAAATGTGTTTTAAATGTATTTAAATTATGACAGGTTCTAATTGAAGCGGGAAGTACATTATAGAATTTTATTTCTGTATAACTAGGCATCTTTTCATATGTGCATTCTGCGTCCTGGAATAGCAAAATTATTTTTGACCGTTGTATCATAGCTATGGATATCTGAGTTTGTTTTCATTTTCAAACACTAAAAGGGAAACAGGGAAGAATCTCCATAGTCATAACATCATTCTAAAAATAATGTGGAAACTAGAAATCCCAAAGTGATAGCCAATATGTTTAATAATTTTTACTTAAACGTTACAACAAAACTTAACATTAGTCAAGAGGTAGAGATGCTATAAAATATTTGAAAGACTATTATCAAAATGAACTTCCGGAATTTAAACCCAAATGGGCTATCCCAAAAGAGATACAAAAAATCGTCCAATCACTAAAATAAAAAAGTTCAGCAGGATATGATGAAATATCTAGTATGGTATTGAAAACTTGTACAAAGGTAATATGTAAACCATAATGCCACTTGTACAATAAATCCTTAGAAATATTGAAATATGCTACTGTGAAACCACTGTTTAAAAAAGGTGATAAACATGATCCTTCAAGCTGTAGACCTATATCACTCCTATGAACTTTCTCAAAGATTTTTGAAAAAGTAATGTTTAACAGGTTGTACTATTACTTTGTACTAATCATATATTAGTAACAAAAATTTTGGTTTCAGAAAAAATGTATCAACTGAAAATGCACTGTACATACTTACAAACGAAATCCTCACAACATTAAATGTGAAAATGCTTATTGGAGGTATATTTTGCAATCTTGCCTAGGCGTGTGACTGTGTAAATCATGAAACACTACTAGACCAACTAAGGTTTTATGGTATAAAAGGTGAGCAACCATGCTAGTTTAAGCCATATCTATATAATGGAAACAAAGGGTTGAGGTAAACAATGTTCGTCGAAAGCAGAGACCATGGGCGACCATTAAGCATGGAGTTACACAAGGATCACTTCTTGGTCCGATACTGTTCTTAATATATATCAATAATCTCCCCTTATTAATGCGAAGAGTCGCAACCACAGTCCTGTTTGGTGATATACTAGCAATGATAGTGCTGCTGTAAAGGCTGTTCATCACATACTTCATGCTGTCTCTGTAAACATTCGGGCATACTTGGATCTCATGCCAATTCAATTTTGAGCCAAGAATGCTGCTCTACCTTTGTGAACAGTCAGGATGTTTACACTATTGCTATTAAGTTCTACTGTCTATACCGTCCCCATTCACTTCACAAACCCATTGTTGCCCATTTAGTCAACACAAATGGCAGCTCACTGGTTTTATGTTACATCAGTATTATCACTACTTTTTATCCAGTCCTTGTACCATGGTAACATGCCAATAAGACATTAAGTTCTCTGACTCACATTTTTTCTGATAAACCACTAGTAGTCTCATAAACATAAATTAAGATATCGAGATTTAACTGTATTGGAACACCACAGTGAAGCGAAAAATTATTAAATTTTAGATGAGTCGTATTTCTTACACATCTGCTTCACTTTCGTACCTATTTTGAGGACATGTTTCGCAAATCTTCGTTTGCATCTACGGCTCTTGTGCGACTGACGCTAGATCCAGCGGTGTGGGTAATTCTGGGGTTGTTGCTGCCATCTGTTGATTTAGTGATGAACTGAAATGTGGGATTCTCTTCTAGCGGGATTTCAAAGTTCATTAGTTGGTTTTTATGTTTTTCTATGTATATCCTCTCCCATATGACGAGTTCACTATGTTTTTGTACGTATTTTAGTAATTCTGTGCTATCTTCAATTTCATGATTTTCAGACCAGAAATGAGTTGCTATTGATTTTCTGGTCTGAAAATCATGAAATTGAAGATAGCACAGAATTACTAAAATACGTACAAAAACATAGTGAACTCGTCATATGGGAGAGGATATACATAGAAAAACATAAAAACCAACTAATGAACTTTGAAATCCCGCTAGAAGAGAATCCCACATTTCAGTTCATCACTAAATCAACAGATGGCAGCAACAACCCCAGAATTACCCACACCGCTGGATCTAGCGTCAGTCGCACAAGAGCCGTAGATGCAAACGAAGATTTGCGAAACATGTCCTCAAAATAGGTACGAAAGTGAAGCAGATGTGTAAGAAATACGACTCATCTAAAATTTAATAAATTAAGATATTCCTTAATGGTGACTTATAATACTTTAAGTCCCAGGCTTCACAGTTTCAACCACCATTAGATCATTTCATGGAAATTAATTGCTCTTTCATACTAACTACAAATAGGACAAGGTTTAGAAAGGCAGAGCCAGACTGATCTAATTACTTTTCAATTTCCAGGTCAGAGGTGAACTTATGTATGTTGCATATTACTTTTTAGTATGATGTGTATTTATATCAAATGAATTATGTCATTTCACATAGTATCCATAGATTGACTGCGACAGAAAAAGTGTAATTTGCATGTGAAATGAATATGTGTTATTAGTCGACAAAGCAGTCGTGTCACAAAATATGCATAAAAGCAAGTTTACATAATTTACACATCCAAAAAGGGCATATCAGTGAAGCACACTCACTGATACAGCAGTTATGTTCAGATCATAATGAAGCCAGTTTTTAGACTGACAAGCACTATAAATATGTCAGTTTTGGAACGGAAGAGTAAATGAGCTTCTGACTATAAGTAGGCAAAATATAAGATTATTAGACAAAGAAGTTGAGAAAAATTGCAGAAGATACTGAATGTTTAGTCTCTATTCAATTCTTTGAAAAACTTTACAATAAATGACACATCTACATTTGTAATACATTTGCCATCATTAAAATATTTACTTCATGTAGCACAAGAGTACATACGGATATCATTACAGTTGCTACATCATTACAAATTCACTAGGGAGGGGACAGGGTATGACTGCAATGAGTGGAGGAAAGTTGTGCTCTGGGCCAGGGACCATAACAGATCATTATTGCCAGTACAGGAACTATAGATGCATAAATGAAAACTCAAACTTCAGAAATGAATTAGAGAAAGATAACATAGTTTGTACATAAACAAGTTTATATGCCCCTAAATTGTTTCTGCAATAATACATCACAATATTTTTCAGATGAATGCTAAACAGTAAACACAACAGACAGAACTGCACCAAATAAAGAATATGTATGTAATCTATTGCAATTCTCACCATGTCAAATCTTAATTTGTATTAGTGTCTCAATAAAAATGGTAATATTAAATATCTAAGTGGGCTCTACTTATAAAAATATCCCGATTATTACTGTACTATATTAAGATATTACTATATAGATTACTTTCTTTCTCAGCTGTGATAATACTTGGGCAACTTGACAACCTCAAATAAACATTTGGTAAGGCAAAATAGGTCAAAAACTTTGTCCACACATATTTTGGCAATTATTCAAACTAACATATACTTCTGTTTAGTTATTAGACACAATCTAACCACATTTCAACCAGTACTACACCTCACTCCTCTTTGTTTTTTAAGTTTACATCACCTGGTATGACCTCATTATAAGAATATAGTGATGTAATTACCGAAGAAATACTCTGCTGCAAAGGCAATAGATGTTCTCTTCGCTAGGCCTTTCCGCTAAGCCTAAATAAACCTCAGCGAGGGGCTCCCATGAATTGTCACACATTTTTCTTTTTCTTTTGTATTCTTGTCAAGTTCTTCTCATGATGAATTACTCTCGCCAGAAAATGAGCACTTATAAGATTTAAGTACAAATTTAATTTTAGACGTACGAGGAAACAAATCGTGGTCACGATACACTATAATTTACTTTTTCACATCATGTACTTTTCACGTCACTTCAATTTGAGGCTTCCATTGTGCATTTCATACTTTCAAGTCCATTCCATTTTACATACGGTTAGCTGCAGACATGGTCCTTTATCCTATTGGTTGTTGACAGTTGCTTATGATTGGCTCACGATTGGCTACTTCTTTAAGTTTGGCCACAGATAAATAACTTTTCACCCAATGTTTACTATAGTTTAAATACTAGTATTACTTTTCATTTGAAATCACACCAATATTATAGCGTATATTTGCATTTGGTAGATCCGTAATTATCTAATGACATTCTAATTTAAATTTTCAAGTATGATTTAATTTTTTAATCAAAATTATATACAGCCAATCAGTGAAAAATTATTTCTATGTGTACTGCATTCATTTATTCATTCATTCACTCATTCGTGAATTTTAGTATTTACTTATTTATTATTCATTTTTCATATTTATTATATATTTATGTATTTATCTATATATATTATTTATTACGGACTTATTGTATGTTAGTATTATTTGTTCATTTTAGTGCTTGCAATACTTTCTCAATAGGCAGCTTCCCAATGGAGAAATCTTTATAAATAATATATTTATACCTGCGAGGTTAATAAATTTCATCAAGTTTATACAAAGTACCAGTTTCCGGTATTTAATTAGTAAACAACGTGTCCATTATTTTTTTTACATAACAAGTTCACTATCTGCACTACTTCCCCAACATTTCCACCAGTAACGAAGCAACGAGCACAGAAAACTTTTGGTAAGAATTTCTGTACCTCTGACGGATTCATAGTCGTGAACAAAGCATTTCTGTCCTTCTTTGTAGCATCTTTGAATCTAGGAATCATATGTCCCGAATACCTTCCTGTCAGTAGCATCTTAAGCACTAATTACGCCCTTTCTTTGTTTCATTACAACTTTGGTCTTCTGTGCTTCAACTAAAGCAGCGGTTGTGGAATTTATTATTATTATTATTATTATTATTATTATTATTATTATTATTATTATTATTATTATTATTATTATTATTATTATTATTATTATTATTATTATTATTATTATTATTATTATTATTATTATTATTATTATTATTATTATTATTATTATTATTATTATTATTATTATTATTATTATTATTATTATTATTATTATTATTATTATTATTATTATTATTATTATTATTATTATTATTATTATTATTATTATTATTATTATTATTATTATTATTATTATTATTATTATTATTATTATTATTATTATTATTATTATTATTATTATTATTATTATTATTATTATTATTATTATTATTATTATTATTATTATTATTATTATTATTATTATTATTATTATTATTATTATTATTATTATTATTATTATTATTATTATTATTATTATTATTATTATTATTATTATTATTATTATTATTATTATTATTATTATTATTATTATTATTATTATTATTATTATTATTATTATTATTATTATTATTATTATTATTATTATTATTATTATTATTATTATTATTATTATTATTATTATTATTATTATTATTATTATTATTATTATTATTATTATTATTATTATTATTATTATTATTATTATTATTATTATTATTATTATTATTATTATTATTATTATTATTATTATTATTATTATTATTATTATTATTATTATTATTATTATTATTATTATTATTATTATTATTATTATTATTATTATTATTATTATTATTATTATTATTATTATTATTATTATTATTATTATTATTATTATTATTATTATTATTATTATTATTATTATTATTATTATTATTATTATTATTATTATTATTATTATTATTATTATTATTATTATTATTATTATTATTATTATTATTATTATTATTATTATTATTATTATTATTATTATTATTATTATTATTATTATTATTATTATTATTATTATTATTATTATTATTATTATTATTATTATTATTATTATTATTATTATTATTATTATTATTATTATTATTATTATTATTATTATTATTATTATTATTATTATTATTATTATTATTATTATTATTATTATTATTATTATTATTATTATTATTATTATTATTATTATTATTATTATTATTATTATTATTATTATTATTATTATTATTATTATTATTATTATTATTATTATTATTATTATTATTATTATTATTATTATTATTATTATTATTATTATTATTATTATTATTATTATTATTATTATTATTATTATTATTATTATTATTATTATTATTATTATTATTATTATTATTATTATTATTATTATTATTATTATTATTATTATTATTATTATTATTATTATTATTATTATTATTATTATTATTATTATTATTATTATTATTATTATTATTATTATTATTATTATTATTATTATTATTATTATTATTATTATTATTATTATTATTATTATTATTATTATTATTATTATTATTATTATTATTATTATTATTATTATTATTATTATTATTATTTATTATTATTTATTATTATTTATTATTATTATTATTATTATTATTATTATTATTATTATTATTATTATTATTATTATTATTATTATTATTATTATTATTATTATTATTATTATTATTATTATTATTATTATTATTATTATTATTATTATTATTATTATTATTATTATTATTATTATTATTATTATTATTATTATTATTATTATTATTATTATTATTATTATTATTATTATTATTATTATTATTATTATTATTATTATTATTATTATTATTATTATTATTATTATTATTATTATTATTATTATTATTATTATTATTATTATTATTATTATTATTATTATTATTATTATTATTATTATTATTATTATTATTATTATTATTATTATTATTATTATTATTATTATTATTATTATTATTATTATTATTATTATTATTATTATTATTATTATTATTATTATTATTATTATTATTATTATTATTATTATTATTATTATTATTATTATTATTATTATTATTATTATTATTATTATTATTATTATTATTATTATTATTATTATTATTATTATTATTATTATTATTATTATTATTATTATTATTATTATTATTATTATTATTATTATTATTATTATTATTATTATTATTATTATTATTATTATTATTATTATTATTATTATTATTATTATTATTATTATTATTATTATTATTATTATTATTATTATTATTATTATTATTATTATTATTATTATTATTATTATTATTATTATTATTATTATTATTATTATTATTATTATTATTATTATTATTATTATTATTATTATTATTATTATTATTATTATTATTATTATTATTATTATTATTATTATTATTATTATTATTATTATTATTATTATTATTATTATTATTATTATTATTATTATTATTATTATTATTATTATTATTATTATTATTATTATTATTATTATTATTATTATTATTATTATTATTATTATTATTATTATTATTATTATTATTATTATTATTATTATTATTATTATTATTATTATTATTATTATTATTATTATTATTATTATTATTATTATTATTATTATTATTATTATTATTATTATTATTATTATTATTATTATTATTATTATTATTATTATTATTATTATTATTATTATTATTATTATTATTATTATTATTATTATTATTATTATTATTATTATTATTATTATTATTATTATTATTATTATTATTATTATTATTATTATTATTATTATTATTATTATTATTATTATTATTATTATTATTATTATTATTATTATTATTATTATTATTATTATTATTATTATTATTATTATTATTATTATTATTATTATTATTATTATTATTATTATTATTATTATTATTATTATTATTATTATTATTATTATTATTATTATTATTATTATTATTATTATTATTATTATTATTATTATTATTATTATTATTATTATTATTATTATTATTATTATTATTATTATTATTATTATTATTATTATTATTATTATTATTATTATTATTATTATTCACACATTGGGCAAATACGAACAAATACAAATGCAAATATCAGTACAAACATGTAGCTGATTTGTATTACCCTAGCCCTAGTTTTATTATTGACATTGTTCTTTTGTGCAATTTTTTTGCATGATATCTTTCACAGAGCTCCTTGCATGGTCCACACACGGTCTTCATTTGGCTGGTGGAATCGTTTGGTTTTGCAGAATTTGTGGTGGAATCCATGTGTTGCATATCGTGTTACCACGCGTCGGAGTTCTCAATTTGCCTGTTTCTACAGTTCTGTCATTATGGCTTCGGTTCAGTAAAATCGTTCCAGTAAGACTTGCGTTTATCCATGAGTATGATCAACAATTACAGGTTGACAGTCTCGTGCCCACTTCTGTACTGCAGATCGTGTCTGCCTCATGTTCAAGAGGTCCCGTGTTCGAATCTCGACCATTATAAGTTATCTGGCAAGGCTGTTTTCCTAAGGGTTTCCCTTATCAAGATGAATATCGGGTAACTCTAAGCTCTATGAATCGTGGTCCAATGGGCGCATCATTTCGCCTGTTTCGTTCACGTCTGACATGACTTAATGTTTGAGAAGCTAGATTTTAAAAAATGACAGTCTCGTGCAAGCAATAGCATAGGAAATAAATAAAATTCTTTGCCGAGGTTTTAGTAGTGAGTGGCCGTGAAAATGACTATGATGATGAATATGAAGAAAATATAGATGAGATAAACGGTAATTTGATAACTGTGACACAGAGCAAGAGGTATCTACTGTTGGAGACGCTATTGAAAGTGTTGGACACGATGGAATAGATAATGTAACCAGGTTACAAAATACAAGAAAAGAGTCTTCCTGGAAGACTGCTGTAAAGCAACTGAAAATTCCTCTTGAAATTTGGAAGCAATTGTTTTTACTGAACACGGAACAAGAACTCTTTGGCGTTGCAAGATGCTATTGAAAGTTTTGGAAACGATGGAACAAATTATGTGTCCACAAAAATGTTAAAACAACTGAAAACTCCGCTTGAAATTTGGAAGAACTTTTTACTGATATTATTAGCATAATCATAGTGGATATCAATTTGTTTATCTAGTCTAAAAGAGTTCGATATCCTAGAAACAGGGACTGCAAAGTAATGACTGCAAGTGAAATTCAGGCATAGGTGAAGGTCATATGAATGCAGATCATCTGTGGAAGAATGGCACTGGAGTAGAAATAGGCTTATATGTCATTTCCCGGTGTCCACAATTTAACCTCTAGTTAACAAGAGATCTGACAAGTTAGCACCAATAACAAACTTTTTGAGATTTTGATAGAAGTTACCTTCGAAAAACTCACGATCGACTTAAAGTTAGAAGCTTTTCCAGGTTAGTGTCTCTTTTAGGCAGTATATACCCAGTAAGCCGAACAAGCATGTAATTAAAATATTTTCCATATGCGACGCCAAGATTATACTATGGATATGGAAGGGTACATTGGAAAACAGGCAGAGGGACCGTATTGTACTATTCCAACTGCTGTAGTTGAAAGGAGCTCTACTCAGTCAAAGGTACGCAAGTGGAAAACTGGTTTACAAGAATTCCATAGCTTGAACTACTGAAATGTAAGTTTCGGAGTAACTTTGTTAGGAACCATACGAATAGATAAAAAGGAATTGCCAGTTGATTTCAGGAAGCCATGTAACCTTCCGGAGGTTTCAAACACAGAAAATCTTGTGTATACTATTGTGTCATATATTCCTAAGAAAGGCAAAAGCTTTTTCCTGTCGTTGACTAAGGATAATGTATATGTTCTTGATCGTACTATCGTACAGTGAAGTGATGCAATTCTTTGTATTATGTAAACAGAGTAACACTGGCAGTTCTAATTTACTGCTTACAGTGCAGTTGAGCTGTAAGCGGTGTGAATGTTGCTACAATGTTATTTGGTTTCTTGTATGATCATAATTGTATTGCTTGACAGGTATTCAAGTTTAAATATTGAAGTATGATCATCGTTGCTTTGGTTAATGTGGTACTATAATGCATTACTAACCTTGCAGGTGAAGCATGAATGCACCGACAATGCCGGCATCATTTCGCTGTTTATGTACATATGATCAACGTCCTCTAAAGACGGTTAGGAGACATCCGTCACTGAATGAAAGAATTGGTTGAAATGAATCTCGGTTAAGTTATGCAATATGTACGCCACCGATAATTGTGACTATTTTCACTGCACATCGAAAGCCACTAAGCGCTACCTACAGTAACAACATGGTATTAAATTAATCACCTTCGTCGTATATATTATTCTTTTATTTATATTTTACGTCCTCCAACGTTAAGTCACATCGGAGGCTGAATGGAATAGGTGAAATGATGCTCAAATGAGCCCATGGTCCATTGAGCTTAGAGTTACGCGACATTTGTCTTTCAGGATAAGGAAAAACCTCGGAAAAACACTATCCAGATAACTCACCTTGACCGAGAATTCGGGACCTCATTAACGTGAGACAAACACGGTACCACCACGCTACCGAGGCGGGCAACTTCGTCGTACTCTGAAGTTTAGCCTATTTTTCCCTCAAGCAAATATTGGACCATTGAAACATTTACAGAATTTTAATGTTTCCACATGCATGAACTATATCCACCTCCAGCAGCAGTGGTGTCATTTAAGGTTTAACCTCCTCCTCAGAGGAGGGGCCTTCGACATTTTGTCATTTCGGGACCTTCTCCCTTACTGGCATGGTGGTGTGTATTGACGATATGACGGTAGGTAGATGGTGGTGAAACTGGTAGTGATCTTTTACGTATATAATTAGGTTGTTAGGGATTGGTAGTGTAAGTGGATAGGTCAGAATATGTTCTGCAGTGGCTTATGGTGGGGCTAGCACTAGTCTGGATTGCTTATAGATTTCACAGGGGTCCCCCAGACCTCGAATAAGACTGTTGAAGCTGGAAGGGAGTTTGTTATAAAAAGGTATGGGATAAAGTACAGATGTAATCGGTGATTTTTGTGAAGGAAATGTCATAATGGATTCTATCGTTTGGGATGAACCAATCGGAAGCTGTTGCTATCCGAAGGTAGCACGGTTTGGAAGGCCTTGGAGTTTGTGGAGATGGTATTTTGCTGCAGCTCCCAAGACTGTGCATGCGTAGGTTAGTGCAGGGCTGAGTATTTGTTTGTAAATGAGCAATTTGTTATTAAGGCTCATAGTCGATTTCCTATCCTGTACATAGGATACAGCAAGGCCATCCTTCTGGACACTTTGTTTGCCACAGTGCTGATGTGCTGTTGTTCCCACGTCAGACGCTAATCCAGCGTTACTCCAAGGTATGTAGCCTCTGTGGACCAATGCACTTATTCTCAAGCCAGGCACATCTTGTAGATTGCGGCGGATGAATGTGACTGTCTGAAATTTGGTTGTATATTTATCTTCTGGCGCCAAGTGATGAAGCAGGCAGATAGCATATCAGTTTAACGCTGTGCTTTGCGTAATGCATTAACATGGTGCTATGATGTGACTGCTAATGCAGCATCATTTGCAAATAGGTATAGGTTACAGCCTATTAGGGTAGGAAGAATATTTGTATAGGTGAAGAATAATAGGGAACCGAGGACACTGCCTTGAGGTACCCCGGCATGGATACCGAAGGGCTGAGAGGGGTTGTCGTCCCTGGCGACAACGAAGGAACGGTTTTTGAGGTAGGTGTTGATGAGTTGTATTAGGTATGCTGGGATATTGTAGTGGATGAGGCGATGGAGGAGGCCATCATGCCACACTGAATCAAATTCTCGGGATATGTCAAGGAATAATGCTGGAACATAGTACCGGTTGTTGAACCCGCGTATAACATCGTCCACGAGGTGACGTAATTGGTGAGAGGTCGAGTGCTGACGTCGGAAACAAAATTGATCGGGTCATAGTACACTGTGCCGATCCAGCAGAGGTTGAAGGTGGGACTGCAACATCTTTGCGAACATTTTACTAATGGCCGGTAGCAGACTGATGGGTCGGTGGCTGTTGATATGCTTAGGGTCCTTTCCTTGTTTAGGAAGAGTGAGAATCCTAGCACATGCGGTGTTCCATAAACTTTTACATTTATTGATAAGTGGTTGGTCTGTCATTTCTTAATATAGCAAACCTATTAGTAGTGACGAGGTGTGACTTTCAAAGTGGGGGAAGCTCCAAATAATGTTCATCAAAATAAGACAGAAAGATACTACTCAAAGGACTAAGGCTGCTCTCTAGTACTTTTACCACTGTACAGTAACACGTATACCCTTTTTGTATTGCAAGACTGGCCATACTTCAACCATATTCCTGCTGCCCCTTTTCAATCAGTCGTTCCATTTTTTCCTACAGCTGACCCACACAGCTTGAACTGTCAGCCTAAAATGGAAAAAGTATGAAATTCACACACGTTTGCTAATAACTTTAAACTTCACAAAATGTTTTGATTTGTAACCTCTAAATACCAATCTACATAAAATACTACTGATAATGCTATATATACTTCATTTTTTGTTTTTCGGTTGATATGCAAGGTATTTCACTGCTTCTTCAATGTTAAGCACGACTAGGAGTATGCAAATGATTTAAAGTCGTATTTCCACTTCTTTTTAAGGCAGTGCCAAGACACGGGGCACTACCCCCGGAGTCACCCACTATGCTTTTAACACATGAGTGCCTCAAAGTTAAATAAGAAATCGGTTTACTCTTACTTGATGTGCATATACTATAACTACTTCAGAAGATACTTTATAATGCATTCACAATTAATACCTCAGGCTTGTATATACAGCGCTTTATACTGCAGTTCGTAGTTAGTTACTTAATGTCTGCTCTTATGACAGAGTAATACAATGGAACCTACAAGTGATTTTTCCAAATCTTCAAATTATTCCTAAAAGTAAAACTATATTAATACTTAAAAGCCTTCAACGCTCATACATTTAGCTTATTTTGTCTGCCTGCTTATTGATTCTAGGTATTTGACTTAGCCTCATTGGTCACATTTTTGAACTGTTAGTTCTTTTCGAAAACCAGGTTCATTAGTGAAAGGGTAAGTAACTTCCTCGAAATAAAAAGAAAACGGGAATCCTTATTAACCTTTCTCTTTTCCTCCTGCTGAAGCAAAAAGATGGAAATTTTAAAGCACATTTTTTCCTGAAATACTGACATATAGGCCTACTGTAATTTCCTTTTCCTTTGTATCCACAATAAAACAGTATGTGGCAAAAGCACTTATGCGTTTTTAGCTAGATTAACGCGAACAACATAAAAGAATACCTTTTTTTAAAGAAATAGTTTGTTGAATAATTAGTAGAGAATGTAATGTAAGTGTATACTATATATGCATATTTCTTTCTCTACTATGTACGTAGTAGGTAGAAAAGGTGTCATTCCAGTCAAAAAATCCTGTGTCAGATGTCACCAGAAATACACTTTTTAACGTTTAAAACAAAAATAAATGTTGGAAAGAAGTGTAATTATGTGGGCGCACTCACACCCCTGAGTGCAAATCTTTTATATGTTAACGAGGCTTTCAGTTGCCACAACCAATTCCGGTTTACCGAAATTTTGTTCAGCAGGAGTTTCACATGTTAGTAAATTTTGGGTGTTGTTTTGGGTGTTGAATAAAACAAATTAAAATGATACTTTCACCTGGATTTGAATGTATGACTTTGGGTTCTGTAGATGAGCTACTCATTTGATGTGTGTGTGTGTGTGTGTGTGTGTGTGTGTGTGTGTGTGTGTGTGTGTGTGAATAAAATAACTCTAAAATGAACGTCAGTTAAATGTCAAATTAATGTCATACGTTCCGCTTTTCCGTGCTCTCATGTACGCCCAACTATATATGATGAAAATATGAACTGAATCTTTCCTGGTGTCGTATATGTTCAAGACGTTCTCGGGTAAGAAGATGTTGTGACATCGGCGTTTCGGTCGATGTTTCGGTCGAAGTCACAACTTCTTACCTGGCTCAAAGCCCGAGAACGTCTAGAACAAATACATTTAGGTACTTCTAAATTTTGGAAATTTTAATTTTTTAAAGTAATGTGCAATTACTTTGACTAGAATGCCATTCGTACGGATATTTTCATTGTCACTGAAATGTATATATTGACTTTTCTCGGAAATATCATCTGAAATCTTCTTCGTTCAATTTTTTTTTCCATAAGTAATAAATTCTTAACACAGAAAAAATCGCAGTGCAGAAAGCTGAAGAGCACGTAAAGGAACACTATTAATAATAAATGCATTATTTGTTCGATTTAATCTTTATCAAATATTGGTTATTGTTGGTTTTAATGTTTAAAAACTTAAACTATTCTCAAATGAAAGGCGGTGTTTTTGTATTTTCTCCTAATTCTCCAAAGAGAACGGAATTTCAATAGTCTCACAGCGAGATTGGCTCATAGATTTGACTATCGCTTAAAACCTAACTTGTTTCTGTTACATTGTGTATAATAAAATACGTCTGAAGGTGTTAAATTTGATTATGTTAAAATTATAATTAAATAACATATTCTTAAGAATAGGTTTAAGAAGAGTGAATAGCGAAAATCATGTGTATGTAACACACAATACTTTTTTAACTGAAAAGCTTAAAATGTGTTCCATACACAAACCGACCACGTGTACGGGTTCTCTGAATCCTCTGTTTCATCTTATGTAGTTTCGCTACAATAACAAATAGTTTTGCAAGGAAAAATTCCTATAGAATTTCACACATTAATTTGAAATACACAGTATTGCCTTCTGCATCAACCCCCGCCGCCAATTTTTATTCTACCAATTCTATTTAAAGACTACACCGGTTGCAAGATGAAGTCTGTTTTAAGCTCCACTATTAGTTGATGCCTTTACTTTACTGACAATGCTGTATCTTGGCATTTGCACATTAGAAAAGGTCTGACTAATTCATAATTTCTTTTTAAATCACTTTTGGCGAAGCAGGAACATCAGGAATAGCAGCGGCAGTCGTGCTTCTTCCTTTTGTTTTGTAACCTTCCAGAATGGTTTCTGTTTTCCTTTCATTTTCCCTTTAACGTCAGAAAATTCAAAATGTTTCTCATCTTCGCTATTTAAATAATGTTCTAAATTAATTATGTGCGTTTCATTAACTTCAGCGGATAATCATCTCTCTGCCAATAAAATCATTTTAACATGTTCACCAGTTCGCACCCCACCAGTTAAATCTATCACATCATCCACAGCTGAAATGGTAGCTTGTTTGTCTCACCTTCAAGAGGTACCGAGTTCGAATCTCGGTTAGAGTGAGTTATCTGGATAAGGCTTTTTGGGGTTCTCCCTTTTCCTGAAAAATGAATGTACATGAAGCTTGGTCTCGTTTGAGCATCATTTAACCAATTACATTCATAGTTCGATATTACTTATCGTTTGGGGTTATAATGTTAGCGTCACTATGCTTAAATAGTATGTTGTGTTTTGCAGCAGTTTTTTTTATCTGCGTCCATATAATGTCTATGGAATTTAAGCTGCAATGATATGGAGGTAGTTGAATTACACTGTGAGTATGTAGTTCTAGTATGCGATCAATTTCATATATTTTGAGGCCCTTTTCAGCGTCACTACCTTATAAAATCCAACTATGTTGGTATGTGGATCAAATTCGTCATTACTGTCACATGTCATGATTCCACTAGTGATTGAAGTGGTGACGATATCGGAGCATAGTTGATTTGCTTGAAATGAAGGGACGCATTATCAATATCTGTAACACAGTTGGGGGAAATACGAGGTACGGCCAGAAAGTAAGTTCTGTTTGGTACTAAAATTGAATTGTGCACAGATACAGAAAAATTATTTATTTCCTAAAATTCTACAACTCTTAAACTACTTTGACACACAACTGCCACAATGTTGCAGGCATTTGTCATAGTGAGGCACAAGTTTCTGTATACCTTCTTCATAGAAGTTTGCCGCCTGTGTCTTCAACCAGTTGGAAATATTTTCTTTTAGCTCTTCGTCATTGTTGAAGTGTTGATCGCCAAGGAAAGATTTGAGATGCCAAAACAGATGAAATTCGTTAGGAGCGAGGTCAGGGCTGTACGGGGGGTGGCCAAACGCTTCCCAGCCAAGTCCCTGTAGGATGTTTTCTTAGCATTTGCAGTGCGTGGTAGTGCGTTGTCGTGAAGAAACACAACACCTTTTGGCAGCATTCTTCGGCACTTATTCTGTATTGCGCGGCGAAATTTCCTAAGTGTCTCGCAATAAACATGTGCTTTCATTGTTTGACCACGCAGTATGAAATCAATGAGTAAGATGACTTTCCTGTTCGAGAACACTGTGCACGTCATTTTTCGAGGAGTCAAGATTTGTTTCGGCTTAACCTTTGCTGGGGATGAGGTGTGCCTCCATTCCATTGATTGATGCTTACTTTCAGGGGTGCCGTAAGAAACCCAAGTTTTATCTCCTGTCACTGTGTCAGAAATTCTTCGCCTCGTTCATCATAACGGGTCAAAAACTGAAGTGCACTGCCCATTAGTTTTGTTTTGAATTGCTCAGTAAGAATCTTTGGCATCCAACGTGAGCAAAGTTTACGAAATATAAGTTTTTTCGGTAACAATTTCATGAGATTTGGGAAAATTCCATAGCGAGGTCACTAATTGTAAACTCGCAGTTTTCCTGGATCTTGTCATCAATCGCGTGAACCAGTTCTTCTGTAACCAAAGATGGACGCCCATTTCGTTCTTCATCGTGCATTTCACTACGTCCTTCATTGAAATGTTGGGCCCATCTTCTCACCATTGTATCACTCATCGCATGCTGTCCGTAAATATAGCAAATTTGCTGATAAATTTCAATTGGTTTCACTTTCCTAGCATTCAGAAAATGAATCACAGATCTGATTTCACAAGCGGCGTTATTTTCAATCAACAATGACATTGAAAACAAGCACAACACAGTGTACGTGGCTGACAGCGATTTCACAATGGCGCACGTTTCTTCTCCTTGATACAGAGCGTCTACCGCGTATGTGCGGAACTGCGATCGCAGCTCTGCAGCAGAGATAAATTGAAACAGAACTTACTTTCTAGTCGCCCCTTGTATTAGGAAAGAACAGGTTAATAAAACAATGTTTACGGTGTTTCATCATACATTTCTTCATGACATTCCTTCTTAATTTTGATTCAAAGCTGATCAGATGGTTCGGAATAAAATCAGTGAAACTGCAGGGTGCAATATTTTAAACTGCACTTTGCCTATTGGAATGCGTAGTAGAAATTCAAAATCACTTTCCTCGATGTTGCTTACTTTGTTTTTTTATGACTTATAATGGTCCGAGTTTCATAAATTAAATAACAGGGGCACTGGAAAATCCTGTGTCTTTCATTTTCCTTGGAGAGAGGAATGCTTTTGAAATAAGCCTTTAGGGTTCCATTAGAAATTGTGGGGCCCAGGGAAAGAAAGAGCTAAGTCCATTTTCTCAATTTTTAGCTTTTCACCAGTATATGAAAGTATGGAATAAACCCAATATTTTCTGCTACGATAAATGGGGAAAACAAGCTTGGTTATACTGTAAATGAGCTTTGAAGAAAAGCTATACAGGGAAAGAAACAGCTCAGTCCATAACAAACAGGAAATGAAAGACTTGGTGCGATAAGAGGGAAACATGCTCACTATATGGATTAGTGCCGCTTTGCACACCGTGCCGAGTGTTTCTGTAGGTTGCCCCCCCCCCCACTGACAAACTGTTGCTAAACATTGTTGTAATTCTGTGCATTGTTGGCACATTAAGCCCTTGTGTGCAGGTCTGTATAATACACTAAAAGTATTATCTCCAAATTTTGTGAAAAAGGTGACATGGAAAGTGAGTCATTAAATGATATACTTAGTGAAAGTGTAAAAGGGAATCGCCAAATAACGAAGAAAAGAAAAAGCATGGCCGCTTATCTCAGGTAAATAAAAAGATTAATTTATTGTCTTATGAGATGAAAGAAAACTGCCACTGTAGGTTAAAATGTAGTAACTACGTACCGGAAAATACAAGGCAAAGTATTTTAAACGAATTTAATTTAATGGAATCTGTTGATTTTCAGAGTGCTTATTTACGTGGGCTCAGTTCTGTATTTCCAATACAGCGCAGAAGACCTAGAAAAGATGAATTTGAATCAATATTTAATAATGCAACCTACAAGTACAGAGTTCGACGAAAAAATAGGGGATGAAGTGGGAAAAGACTCTAGTTTGTCGTAAGACATTTATGTCAGTGCAAGGCATATCAAAATGTAAGATTGAAAATTTAGTGTCTACTCTTAGAAGTACCAAGAATGCCCCTATTAATAAGAGAGGGACGCATGGAAGCAGGCCTTGGAAATTAAGCAGCGAAATAGTTAATATCTTTAAATGACATATTGCTTCCTTTCCAGGTAGAAATAGTCACTGTGGGTTAAAAGATACAACTAAAGTATACTTGTCTGAGGTATTAGATATAAGTAAAATGTTCACAATATTTAAATAGGCTTACAACAATTAGGGAATCTCATGAATCATGTAGGGACACGTTTAATAGAAACTTCAATATTTCCTGTGGGTATCCCGTACAGACACATGTAGTACTATTGAGGAATTCACAGCTAAAGTGAAATGCCTGGAAATTGAAAAACAGAAGTGCCCTGAATTACCAGAAATGAGAAATATTGATTCAAAACTGAAGAACTTAAAAACCTTAAACGCTTTTCACAAAATGCAAGACAAACGTCTTATTAGAGGAAGAATAAAACTAAGAAGTAAGCCGAAAGATCACGGAAAATGGAGCCATATGTATCGATTTTGGCAAGAATTTTGGTCTCTGCCTAATATTACAACTAACACTGTATAGCATAAACGGCAATTTTCTAAGTATGTTTTCAACATCCATTACTTATAAAATTCAGAGAATATTTTTTTCCTTTATCCTGAACGTGTTGGAGAAAAAGATGACGATGATGTCCTGCTCAATGATCCATACATTTCGTTATAACTTCCTTGACATGGAATCTTGTTCTAGCCAAAATAACTATACCGCTATCCGATATTTTCACAATTTGTTTACAGTAGAAAGACGATTTGACACTGTAACAGTAGGATTTCCAATAAGAGGATATTTTTACTTGAAATTTAATAAAAGCATGTGACTTATAGACCAGAAAACTCACGCAGAAGTCCCGAAAGAGTGGGTAGAGGTGTTCAAATCAATTTGGTCAAAGCCTTCACCATTTAATGTTTCGAAGCAACATCTGAATATTTTCGTCAATGGACAGCGTACCTGAAGCCCTTCTATAAGCTGAAGTGTCCTTTTGCTACCCGTCCCGTGAAAGAACTCGTCATAGACGAATCTTACTTGAGGTTGTCAAATACAGGAGGATCTATAATGAAGCAAGGGAGACTGCTGCTTTGAAATCGGCTTTTCCAGCTGAAGAATCTAATAGACTAGAGTTTGATTTGCCTGAGTTCTCCTATATGGGTAAGGTTATACAATTATATTCAAACCTTCTAGAGTTCTATAATTTAAAATGAAATTATTCCTATTTTTTTACTCTATACTTTTAGACCTACTACCCATCTCTAGTGAGAAATACTAGGATCTGCAGGTTTTGAAAAAGTGTTGTGGGTCAGAATCACAAGAATATTATGATAGTCTTCCTTTTGCTTGAAGCTCTCAGAAAGGGCAAAAACTGCACCACTATGAATTCAGGTACTCAAAGTTCTTATGGACTCAAAAGGAGAGTTTCAAATGGACTCAGTGCATTCTTTCATAGAAGGATTTACTCTTACTCAACTTCTTAATTATGCAATAATATTATTATATTATTATATA
This sequence comes from Mantis religiosa, assembly GCA_030765055.1. Lineage (NCBI taxonomy): Eukaryota > Metazoa > Arthropoda > Insecta > Mantodea > Mantidae > Mantis > Mantis religiosa. The sequence goes on from CM060949.1 coordinate 143,663,935, forward strand.
TTTACAGAATATTTATTAATATATTGTAATTTTGCAACGACATGTAAATGTTACAGAATTTTAAAATCAAGAAAACATTATCCCCTTTGTGTCATTTATAAATTCGAATTTAATTTTATGCAATGCTTTTCACAAACTCTATACATTCCCGTTGAAGATTTTTCTTTCAAAACTTTATTTTCTAATGGAAATAACTATTTCTTCCACATTAGCCGTGTATAGACTAAGGTTTGGCTGAGTAGAGTCAGACTGAAAAATTCAATGCCATAGTCGGGATTTGAACCACGGATCTCCCGCTCTCCTTGCGGTTGCTCTAAACCACTGAGCTGCTATGGTCAACGTAACGACATGACATTAAACTCTTCAACTGATTCGTATATTTCCCGGTAGACAACTAGGGGTTCTCAAAAGACATGACACTGTTTGAACTATGCTCGACACGGAAATAGATGGCCTTTGGCATGGTAGTGCCTTTACTCATCTGTAAAAAAAAAATATGTAAATTGACCACAATTTACCTAGCACCTGAATTTATAGATTTTCCTTTTCTTCCTACGACTTGATGAAGTAGCAAAGACATTACCTCAATTTCTTACACATACAATAATCAGAAAATTGTCACAGTCTATAAATATTTTGAACCCTTACAACCATTCTGTAACCATCAGTAGTTGCAATAACAGAGGCCTATTTACCTCCAAAGCTCAGTAAATATTTGGGGAACACTGTGGATTTTAAAGAGATTGACTATTTGTAGGAAAGGTACCCAAGTATTTTTCAAAAACTGTATTATTCAAAAAGAGTAGAACAAGCTCCAACTTACATTTTCGGGTATTTAGACTGTAGCATACCACAGAGACTTTTTTCCCTAATCAGATATTCTGTGGCTTCTCTTGTGCTCTGTGGATTTTACCTTGCTGGTTCGCTCATGCAAGCTCAGAAATTGCTTAATAGGTGGCGTATTTGAGCGTCACTTGGTCAACGTCGCGTCTCTTGTGAGGAGGTATCCTTGAGAAGGGAACAAAGGCGAAGTTCGACATTTTGTTTTTTGGGTGTGAATGCCGAGTGCTGGGCTTCTGGGAAACTAAGGTAATGATGTTGTAAATATATGAATTGTATAATATTTATTTTTGGCCAACGCAGTGTGTAAACTGTGAGAAACATTAATGGCTACTGTGAAAGTATATGTAAAATAAAGTTCAAAATGCCGGCTGAATATATGAGTACAGAAATCTTTTGGATTTCGGAGGCCAGCGGTGGCGGAACTTGAGCTTTATAAGAGAATTACATGAAATATCGTAATGAGGATTTGAGTTCTACGTCCTGAAGCGTAAATGCTAAAGCACGTCTGTTTTTTTTTTTATGGTTACGAAGTAACTGATTAGAGCGTTTATTGATCGCTGTGGAATGCTCCATAAGGGCATTGTAGAGGCGTAGCTGCATTAAACTGAGGCAGTTGGAGTTACACAATTAATGCAACATAAGCAGTATTATTTAATATAAGATTAGTTTTAACGTGAATATTGTATACTTTGTGAAGTAACAAGATACGCTAGTGCGCCACATGCTTGCAAACGGCACCGGTGCGATTAAATACGAAGTCTGTATCGACTTTCGTCAGGGGAAGTGGCGAGTTTCTTTACCACTTGCGGTGAATTCCACTGGATTCCAGTTCCGTTTGGCTAACGGTTATTGTTTCAGATTTACGTTAGCTTTTTTCGGATAAGTGTATATTAATTTTGCGTTTTCAGTGGTATTTGGCGGTTATCCTATAGATCAATGTCTTCCTGGGCTACGGCGAGTTGTTGCCAGCTTCTTAAATACGCTAAGATGGCGAAATTTCAACCTATAGTCTTACCTATTTTTGTTCCATTTATTACGATTATTTATTTATTATTATTAACGAAGAAAATTAGTGGAATTTGGACTAACTTTTTAGTTGATCAGTAAGGTGCTGCGTTTTTGATAGGAAGGAATATCAGAATATTCCATATCGAGGTAATCGTGCAGATGGGCGGCGTACAGTGGGTATGTTGGTACGGAATGACACACGAAAACAAGTTGGCAACTGCGGCGCTCCGATATACGCGAATACAGCGGAACGTTGCCAACACATTGTTTTTCTTATAAACTAGCGATACTGTAATGGGAATAGTTTTATAATTATAACAGTAATAATAATCAAAATAAACTCTGGCAATGATCCACTGATCTTTACTTCAGTTTATTTGCCTATTACATTATCGCTGGTTTGCTTACGTGATGTTAGTACAGCTTGAGTCCAAGCTCAACGATTAAAAGATTAAATTTAAATGCCGAACCACATTAACACTACTAGGCTTGATCATGCAGTAAGATAACGTTTAAGGATAATTTTTTTTTTTACTATGGTGTACATTTAATTTAACTTAATTCATAATGCTGAATATGGGCAAAAAATAAAATGAAACATACAGATCTTGATAGCCATTGTAATCCACATTCATATCACGAGTGCCTGCATTGTAGCTTTTAGCAACTGCCAGAACCTCTTTTCAGGTTACTGTCCAACCAAGTTTCATCTAAATAAAGTAAGTTTCCACCAGATTTCCGCAAAACTTTAATATGTATACAAGATACTCGTGCCACATGCAATTTTAGGTTTCTCAGTTAAAATCTTCTGTTTGCTTCCACATTTTCTGCACTTGAAGCCAATAGTTATCAAAGATAGTGTGACCCAAGGATAATGTATGCTGTGCTTAACAATTGGACGGAATTTCTTTGCTTTTGTAATTACTTTCTGTATTTTGCAGGATTCCTGAACAACTTCCCGAATAACACACTTATCACATTTAGATTGTTTTTTGTTGTATTTATTTTTCCCTCTGTGTTGAATATAAAATAGAATGTGTACTTTGCTCCTGAAGTTTACGCTCCTTTCTAATCTCACTTTGGGGTTGCCTAGGATTGAACCTGGGCTGCCTTGGTGAGAGCCAAAGCATCCAACCACTCATCCATGTGCAGCCTGTGATCATATATAACAACTTACTTTTTTTCTTTTGCAGCAATAACAAAAAAGCCATGTCGCAAAACAGATTCCGCCGTGATGGCAGACAGTCCTACCAGATGAATTCTGGTGGGGGCTATGGAAATCGATCTGGTCAGCAAATGAATGTTAATCCATGGGAAGGTGGGTTAGTTCCAGGAGGCCCAAGATCTGTAGCAGGTTTGCTACCAACTCCTCCTCAAACATCAAATCTGCTGTCACAGCTGTCATCAACAGAAGCTCAGTTGGCGATTGCCAGCAATCTACTAACAACTTTGTTAAGACCACAGCAACAAACACCTCAGGTAAAGTTTTTTCAGGGATACCAACTGTGTACATATAGGAACATGCAATAATTTCAATGCTGGTGGAACGTCAAGTACTGGAAAATAACACTAATTTTAAAGCTACTAGAGCTGCACAGTATGCTATATTTTAATATTTGTAATATAGTAGTGTTGGTTTGATGTGGCAGCATGTTCAGCATGCAAATTCAAATGGTTACAGATTTACACAATAGGAGTAACTATGTGTACAGTCCGGCTGCTCTATCTCTGGCTCTGACAGTTCTCAAGAGGGGGAAGCGCGCTGTTGCCAGTTCTTTAGCGGGAATTTCAAGCAGAGGAACATGTGTATTTACATGATCCCAGAGCAGTTGCATATGGAGGCAATTTACCATTTACTGGAAAAGAAATAACAAAGCTACGTTTACTGAAATTGGCTATTAAACAACTTACATTCAATCCAGTGGGAAGATGCCGCAATCCTCGTAAATATCCATATCTTATCTTCACTCATCGCGGCTTCATCACTGGAATCGCTGCTGGCGTCATCTTGGCTGAATGACATCAGCTCCTCCACACGTGTTTCCACTATGCCGTCTTCCTTGGCTTTTCTTAAAAGTTTCCAAGTATGATCCACAGCACTTTTCCACTTATCCTAGATCACTTGTTTAACACCATGCTGCACTAATAGTTCATCAGAAATGCGGAATGTTGTGTTATGTTCTGCAACATAACCCTTCACATGTGCCCAAATTAGTTCAATGGCATTGAAATGACAGTAATAGGGAGGGAGCCTGATTACAGTGTGACTGTGAGCAGCAGCAATAGTGTATTTCATGAGTGCAGAAACGTGGCTTGTAAAGTTTTACAATTTGCAGTTCTGCTTTCGTCATTTCTGCAGACGCTCCAGGTATGTTCTCCAACCACTACAAAATGACGCTTTTCCTGTCTGTGCTTTAATTGAACGGAGTGGTGTGGCGCATTGTCCGTAACAATAATTGAATTGGCACTGATCTTCAGCAGAAGAGATTCTTGGAACCAGTTCTTGAATGTATTTCCATTCATTTCTTCGTGATAATCATGGGTCCTCTTTGATCTGAATAAGAGCATTGCTCCTGGAATAAAACCATGTACACCACCAGCATGGAGTAAAATCAGTCTGCTTCCTTTTCCAACTGGCACTTTCATTGTGCCTACAATAGTGTCATCTGTCCATGCCTTTGTCTTAGTGTGCCCTGCATTTACCCACGTTTCATCAAGCCATACCACCTTTTTGGGATTGCTTTTTAGAATTTCCCGCAAAAATCTGCCTCTCCATGCAAGTATGTCACTTCTTTCCATTACAGCTTTCCTCCCAGAAAATTTTTTAAACTGGAAACCTATTTCTTTCAGTACTTGGGCTGGTTTTTCCGCCTTAGAATAAGCCAGCTTCCTTTAAAGAACACAGCAACTTTGCACGAGTGGAAAATTCCTTTCTCATATAATATTGATACACATGTTGCCTTATAGCATCCTTTTGAAAAGCATCAGGTGAAGCTTTAAGGCTGCCTCATTGCCTTTGCTTTCCCGGTGTATGCAGAACTGCAGACGGCGAACTTAAATCAGCTGGGCACTTTTCCTTGGTCACATTCTTCACTGTGGTTTTTCCCACCTTCAAGGCATCACAAACTCTGTCCAGCACCTTGGTAACAGGTAGTAGAGGTCCACCATTGTCCCGCTCCTTCTCGAAGTACTCACGTAGCCTGAATATAAATTCATTTTTTTCCTTGGAATTCTGACGAAACCAGTAACCATATTACAATAGCGATAATAAGACTTGCAGATGCTACAAATTGGAATTTATGCACACACAAAAAATCTAACAAACCACCAGCGCGGGAACCAAAAGCAACTATAAGCCATGCGGTACACACAAAATTTCAGCAGCAACACTGTGCTGGATTTGCAAGCCAAGCCTAGCAGCGTCAACGCTGATTGGCGCTAGTAGACAGTTTTAACTTCCTGACCATGACACCTTATGTACAGACTCTTCAGTACCAACAGAAGCAGTTGGTGTGCGTGAAAGGTGTGAACGAAATATTTGAATAGTGATATTGTATAGAATATCGTGCATGAAAATGAAATTACAAGTTGAATTTCAATGATTTGAAGCTAATATAGTCCTATACTCTCATTATAAAGATAATTCTGATGTGTTTTCAATTACTCATATGTTGGTAATATTAACCTTCCCCCTCCACCTCCTGCAGCCACTAAGCATCAGAGTTGGAGATAGAGCAGCCGGACTGTAGTAATGAATTTGGTTGATTCGGTTTCAGCATTGTGTTAGCCTTTTAATTTCAAGAATCATTTAGACAGTTTGTCTTTTTTTGTATAACCACTGTGATTTTCATTGAATATTAAATATTGATATGTTTCCAATGTCTTAAAGCTTGTATCTATCATAGCACTGTGAGTAGCAAAATGATCTGACAGAAATTCCATATGTTGCAACTATAGATGACCTAGTAGGGCAGATTGCTGCCTTGGAACAGATTACCACTATTCCAATGGGAAAACATCCAAGAATCAAAGTCTCAAGCAAAGTAGAAGTTAACCGTTCAAAGTGAATTTTATCCCAATGGTAAATTTTGTTCCTATCATTTTAAGTTTGGGTCAAGATGTTAACCGGATAAATGTAAACAACGATGTGGTTGGAATGAACCGGAAAATTTCAAACTGCAGCTGAACTAGCGGCATGTTCTGCTGCAAAAAAGTCAAGTCATGCCGCAGATCCCAGTCATCTGTGAGGGACGTAAACAGGAATGCAGTTCCTTGTAGGCAGTGGAGCAGATGTCTCAGTCTGGCCTGCAACAAAGTCAATGTAGATAATTCATATAGACTGTATGCTGCTATCAATACAGAAATATCAACTTGTGGTACCAAAATTTTGATAGTGAACTTGGGATTAAGATGAAAATTTCAGTGTCCATTCATAGTAGCCAAAATAAACAATGGCATAATTGGAGCCAATTTTTTAAGTTTCACTTGCTTGTAGACCTGCATGAGAAACAGTTAATTGATGGTGTAACTGAACTATGTGCTAAGCGCGATGTTACAACCATTCCGGAAAGTGATACCATTAGCACTGTGGATACAGATTTTAAATTCAGTGACCACCTTTCTCCATACCCAAGACTGACAACACCAAACAGGGTACCTAATCAGATAAGTCACAATGTAAAGCATCATATTACCACTAAAGGACAACCAGTATTTTCCAAAGCCAGACAGATTCCAAGAGGCTCAAAATTGCGGTAACAAACAATTTTGAATTACGGGCTACCAGGAACAACCCAGTAGTTCACTTCCTTGCGGAAGAGCTGGCACTTCGCGTTCAGCTTCAAGTTGGTTGCCTGCAATCTCTGTAGCACCTTACTCAGATTCTCGAGATGGTCTTCAAAAGTTTTACCGACGATGATGATGTCCAGGTATAGCAGGCAGGCGTCGTAAGTCAGTCCTCTCATCACTGACTCCATGAGGCATTGGAAGGTAGCTGGTGCATTACAGAGGCCAAAGGGCGTAACAGAACTGCCAGAGCCCTTGGCCTGTCGAGAATGTGGTCTTCTCCTTGTCTCTCGGATCTAGAGCTACCTGCCAGTAGCTCGACTTCAGGTCCAGGGTCGAGAACCACTGCACCAGCTAGCGTGTCCAGGGTGTCGTCAATCTGGGGTAAGGGGAACCAGTCCTTCCGGGTGACAGCGTTCAGCTTCCTGTAGCCCACGCAGAAGCGTAGCTCGCCGTTCTTCGTCACCAAGACTACAGGGGAACACCAAGGGCTGTCAGACTCTTCAATCACCCCCCTGGATCTCATGTCCTCCAGCATGTCTCATACCGCCCCTTGCTTCGCCAGCGGAATGCATCTATGCGGTTGCCGAATAGGCCGGGCATCCCCGGTGTCGATGCGGTGAAGCACTTTGTCCATGCGGCCGTAGTCACTATCACCTTGGCTGAAGACGCGCTGTTACCGTCTCAGCAGTTGTCGAACTTTCTCCAGCTGTTCTGTGGTCAGGTGGTCGGCCGCCCTCTCCAGTAAGCCTTCTAGCCGGGGCCCCAGGTTTTGCGTCGGCACCGGATCTTGTGTCTTGTCGATTGCTGTTACGCTCACCAAGGGCTCGCACGTTCCCACGGCAGCAATGCCCTGGCTAAACACAGTCCGCGTACAGGCGACTTCTGGTCCAGCATCATGTTCCTGGTTCTTTGGCCTTCCAGTCGCGCCGTCACCACCACATCGCTCTTCGCGGGGACAACCACGTCTTTGTTCAAGACGACCCTGCAGATTCCAAGGTGCTCTTCGGGTTGACGGAGTGTAACCTCTTCTCCATTGAGCCACAGGACCTTCCTGCCGACGTCGACCGTCGCCTCGTGGCTCCTGAGGGCATCCAGTCCCAGAATCACCTCAGCCACCTTCGCGACGAACACCCACAGACGTATGGTACTCCTTCCCAAGGTCAACTTTAGCAGGGCCTCCTCCACAGGCAAGGTGTCGCCCGATGCAATCACAAGCTGGTATGGTCGGCTCGGCTTCCTTGTCGGCAAACCCTTCGCCACGTCAGGTCTGATGGTCACGGCTGCCCCAGTGTCCACCAGCACGCGGCACGGCTTTCCTCTCACCCAACCGTCCGCGATGAGGCTGTCATCCATCCGCCAGCTGACAGCGCGCCGTGTCACTCGAGGGGATAGTGGTAATGGCGCCGACGTGCCCCTCTCCACGCCGGGTCTTACTCGTTCTTCCGGCTGCCCTTCCTGCGGTCGGCATTCTCTCTCTGGGTGTCCCGGTGTCCACAACCCCAACACAGGCCACTAGGTGTTCGCCGGCGTCTCCGGCGTAGTGGACACTCCTCGTTCTTGACGTCGGGGTAGCCGTCACCTTGGCCGCCTCCATCCTTAGTGCTGCCGTTTGCTCCTCATGGACAGTTTTGTAATCGCCGAGCATTAGGCGCTGACGAATCTCCAAGTCATGTGTTGTACTTGGCCACTGCGTCGAATTGGCGGCAGAAGACCTCAAACGTTGACGCGCCGTCATATTTAGGAGCTATGATGCGTGCAGATGTGTCGCGTCCCGGTGCGTCGACCTTTAAATCCTTTAACCTCCTGCAGACGACGTCCTCCACCATGGCGTTCAGGGACTTTGCATTGCTGTCAACCTTTCCCTCCAGCTCGTCAACGCGGCTTGCCAAATGTTCGACGTGCTCGTCCACTTGACCCATCCGCTTGCCGAGCTCTGACGTCATCTCTCACGCCGGCAAGGGCCTCGTTTGCCGCTTTCATCTCCGTGGTCAATTCGGTCATCTTCGCGATCAGGCTGTTGTTCATGGCTTTCATCTTCTCTGCGATGTTGTTGTTGGCCGTCTTAATTTCTTCCATTTTGTGTAAAATCTTTTCCAGTGCTGATTCCATGGCCGTTATCCCACTTCTGACACCAATTGTGACTTTGTGGGTTCATGAAATAAAAAGTCCAATTACACCACTCAAGAATGTTCTTTATTTCCACCTTATTACAATGTCACAACTACATAGAATTTCGTAATGTACACAATTACAATTTCGCCAGTTCGTCTGTCCACGTACACTGGGCGCTTCTTACACACTGCTCGCCACGACTCACTCAACTCAACTGACGGTTGTCTCTCCTGTATTGATCGGCGAGAATTCCTTTTTATGGAGGGAGAAAACATTCTCGATGCATTGCCCTCCTTCGGGCGGCAGGAGGAGGGGGGAAACGACTCAGCTATCCCCCGTGATCTCCCCTCCCTCCACTGTCTTGCCTGCATTTATTGATCGGCACCGTAGAGCTTGCCGATTGGGTAACAATATTATTAATACTGCTTTAATTAATGGTTTTAATAAAGATTTTATACAAATGAAAATTGAAAAATTTAAATATCAAAAAAGTATTAATATATCTACTCTTAAAAAAACAAAAGATTATAAATTTAAAAAATTTACTTACCATCCTTGGGTTAATAAACATTTTCAATTTTTTTTTAAAGAAGTTGATATAACTTTAGTTTCTCAAAATAAATATAGTATTAAAAATTTATTACAATTTTCTAAAAAAGATAAAATTCCTAATAATAAAAAATCTGGTATTTATCAATTTAATTGCTTAGATAGTGATCAGGTTTATATTGGAAAGGCGAAACGTAGTTTGGAAACCAGAAAGAACATTTTCGTTATATTAGATATAAACAAATTGATGAATCGGTCATAGCAGATCATTTTTGGTCATTTAGCCATGAAATAAATCTCGAAGTTAAATTATTAAAACAATTAATGTTCCCATAGATTTAATAGTTTGGGAAAAAATATTTATTTTAAAAAATAAAAATCGCGTAATGAATTTTGACATACCGACAATTGGTTCTGTTTTTAGGTTTGTTTCATCTTCAGATGTTGGTAATACATAAATACGTAAATGCATGGTATCCTTGACAACGAAGTGTGTTGACTGAAGATGTGGGCAAATGCTCATGAAATTAATTTCGCAAAAACATAATAGAAGTATTGTCATCGACTTCTTAAGATAAGTGGAGAATATTTACTAAATATTTTTATTTGTGTAGTGTTTCTTACTCCGCTGTAAACAGCTTCATTTTATGTGTAATTTGGTGAGGTGTTTTAAGGTTCCCATTTTTAGTTGGCATTGCTGTTTTTTATTGGTAGGGATAGGGTTATAGCATTGTGAGTGCATCTAACAGTGTCTTGGAAGTGGAATGTAGCCTGTGCAGCATATTTTCTTCATTGAACAGTATTATAAGCAAATTGTGCCCAGCATAGGTTTTGGAGGTACACAATCATGAAAGATTACACACCATGCTAGTTTCTTGGGCAACTTATCTCCAGATTTCATGACATTAAGTGCCTATATCTTTATACTATACCTCGGCCGTTCTATCTCCCGCTCTGACATTTCTCGAGAGGGGGAAGCAGGCTGTTGCAAGTTCTTTAGTGGGAATTTCAAGCAGAGGAACAATGCGTATTTTAAATATTTCATGTATTTGCATATTTCACGAACCAGTTGCCATATTATTATAATAGCGATAATAATAGGACTTACGAACACTAAACATCGGAATTCATGCACAAAAAATATACCAAAGAAAGTTCACCAGTGCAAGCCGCTATTAGGCCACATGGCTCAAACAAATTTAAGCTGGCAACACGGTGTTGGGTTCGGGAGCCACGCCTACCAGCGACAATGCTGATTGGCGCTAGCAGACAGTTTTAGCTTCCTGACCACGACACCGGATGTAGACTCCCAGTACTACCAACAGATGCAATTAGTGTGTGTGTGAAAGGTGTGAATGAAATATTCGAATAGAGTGGTGTTGTAATAAATATGCATTATGATGAAATTGTAAATTGTATTTCAGTGTTTTAAAGTTAATATAGTCCTATATTTTCGTTCTAAAGATAATTTTGAGGATATGTTTTCAATTGCTCATTACTGTATGTTGGTACTACTAGGTTTCCCCTTCCACCGTTTACAGTCACAAAACGTCAGAGCCGGAGATACAACGGCCGGACAGTAGACTTTATTGTGAGGATATATCTTAAGGTTAAGGTGTACACTCATTCTACATTTTGAACAGAAATTGTTATACCAGAAACACTGCATCGTGCAATGTCCAGCATACAACGAAGATTGTAACAATGCATTGATCCAATGGAGGACATCTCGCTCGTTTTCAAAACATGAGTTAACTGTCATTCTAGGATTATTATTAAACTACTTCATTCTCATAATTTATTGTATATATTATTTATATCAGTTTTAAAGGGTTGTGAAGATAGTGTTAAATGCTGTACTCTATATATAGCAACTGTTTTGGACCACTCAAATTCTATTTCTAAACTAAATAGTACTACCAACCTCCAGGTATTAAACAGAATTCTTATTTTATTATATGCACATGGTTTCTCGAGCACTGGTTATACAGTGTAGTGCAGGTAGAGGGGGAAGAAGTGGGAGCTAATGCACTTTTATTTCTGCAGTGTGGTCAACCAAGAGAAACAAAATTCACAAAATAGTGTAAGATAAGTGAAGATATGTGGTCAAACAGTAAATTGAACTCATTCTGATAAGCTGTATGCCTATTACTATTTATAAAAAGCATGAAATTACAAAACAAATATTCACAGCTGTAAATACTCATTCGTTTTGTGATTCTTTGATTTCCAAGTCTGATGTGTTAATTTCAAAATTTGCATTTTCAACTATACCATCGTTTGTCCAATATTACATTTCCAGCTCTTTACCTTCTTGCAGTATCCTTTCCAATCCATCTCTTCTGTAGCAGGTTTCTGCAGATTTGTGACTGACAAATCACCAGTAATGTTGCATCCTCTGAAGGCATTCTTTATTTTTTCCCATGTCAATTCCAATTGCAGTCAGGTCAGTTATATGGAGGTAGACAAATAAGTGTCTCCTTTCGAGAGCCTTAACATCCACAACAGTCTTCGATTTGCTATAAATTGGTTAGCTAACAATTGACCTCAAAATTGCTCAAAACGAAATGGTGCACGTGAAAGCTTAGCATATTAGGCACTAGATGTCAGAGTAAGTTGCACATTAAGTGTGCATTAGCAGAGGGAAAGTGATGAACAGTGTAAATAGAGAAGAGGGGGAAATCTCAGAAATGGTGGTTGGTGGAGCAAAAAAGAAAATATAATTTCACTACATCAAGTACAGAGTGAAACTAAGGGAATCAAGTTAAGAAAGTGAACAAAAAAGTTTGAGGATACAAGGGATCAGATAAAAGCAGAATTAATTAAGTGTGAAGGTGCAAGGGATTAAGGAAATACAGAGTAATGGCATTCAAGGCGTTAGAAAAGGGGCAAGATTTAAACATAGGATATCAAGATGTAGGAACGTATCAAGGCAAGAATACAGCTTTAATGGGTAAATTATAGAAAGGAAGAAATAGAATATCATCAGAGATATAGGTGAACAAATGTGATATGGCTGTACAAATTGTGGAAAGCTGTTGTGAAGTTAAATAATTAGTAATAGGGAAAGGGGATGCAAATGGGTGATGGATAAGTGATAAGTATTGAAAAGTGAGCTTAAAAGAATACAGTGAATCAGTATGAAGCAGAAATGAGAATAATACAGAGATAGACAAAAATTTGGTAAATATGAAAAACCTAGAACTTGATAGATTAAATAAGTCAATGACTTAAAAGGGGCAAACACATGTAAAGTATGTAATTGTATTGAAGGACTGCCTTATTAGCAAAAAGTCCAGGGCCTAGGTCAGGAGTAGCCCAAGATGTATTTTAGTAGTCAGTAAATCAAATATAGCGCATTTCATGTTTCAAAGTTGTCATCTGTGTTTATGGGGTTAGGCAAAACCTACCAAATGGGGACTTGGCAGCCGAACACTTGGGAAATTGTGTGCATGCAGTACATGTATTTGTGCATTTACTGCATTGAACATTTGTTATAAATTCCATGTCATTGCAAGACTGTTGGGCAAGGAAAGGTTTTGTACATTTGAGTTTCAGGAAGTAGGCAAGTAAGTGTAGTTTTTAACATTTCCAAAGAGGAGAAATTGGAAAACATGTGTATATTGTTTTATTGTTTCTACCAGGTTCCTTCGCTGTTGAGCTTAGGTCAAATGGGAAATATGAACTCTGGTTCGGGCTATAGACAAGGTTACGGACAAGGCATGGGGCGCTACCAAGATCCAGGCCCCAACAGACGTAAGCGTATGGAAACAAGGAGAGCAGAGCCCTACAATAAGGTATGATAAACATTTATAAAGTATTCCCTTAAAGGTTACAACTATAATGGTGTAGTATAGCTCTTTTAGTCTTCTGAGCACTAAAGCTCACAGTGGTCTGCAAGAAATGGAATTGTTGAAGGCCTTTCAATGAACCATTTCATGTTCAAACCAGCTCATGAAAGCTTATTAATGATAAATATTTCATTTTTAAAGCACCCATTTCTGATCATCTCTGGATCAGCAAATATTTTCAGTGTACTCATTTAAAAGAAAAACCCATATTATATTTTTTTTCTCAAAGCCCTTTAATATTAAGGCAATACATGACACTTCTGCTGTTAGTAGCATTCTTGATTGCCTCATCAAAATTTTTCTCCTGAGAATGACCAGATATATATAATAAATTGATTCGTCTTTTGCAGGTATACAAGAGCCATACATATTTAGTTATTATTTATTGTTTAGTTAATCGTTTCAGCATCCAGTGTCATCTTCAGTGCTGCAGGATGTGTATCTAAGAAAATAAAACATTACATAAAGCAATCACATAGCTTTCAATTTACTGATACAAATGGCACACTGACACTTGGAACTGCTAATTCTGCTCACTAATGAGAAGCCTTCTTTGCACTTATCCACAGTTGCAGTCTTTGTTCCCTGTTTTCCCAGCTGCTATCACATCTTCTTTTCTGTATTCCTGCAGTTGTACCCTTAATGTATTCATTTCATGTGATCATCTACTCACATCCATCTAACATTGAGATGGAATAATTTGTATGATGACATACAGTCCTCGCAGGGTCGCCGCCCTGCCCCTACCAGGGGGGGTCCTGACCGGAAGCCTGGTAACCAAGGGTTGAGAAGTCCTAGCATAGGCAAAAGTCGGAGTGGCTCCAAACCAGGGGGTAAAGCAGAGAAAAAGGACGATGAGAAAGACCCTAAGAAAGAGGAGGATGATAAAAATAATGGAGCTGAAAAGAAAACCGATGAAGAGGATGTTAAAAGGTAAGCAGTTTGTTCTTCCACATACTTTCTACTGCCATGCCCTCTGTGGCGTCTTCGCACGCACACATGGTTTAAGCAGTTTTATCCCAAGGAAAATTTGATTTGTTATAGCACATTCTACACTTAGAGCACCAATTACCAAGTCTTCAGACTTTTGAAACAAAATTCATAAGCTATATGGGATGTATTACAGATCCCAATTTCTTCTGGGTATCTCAATTAAATGAACTTCATACATATTTTAATAAATTTAATAGCTAACAAAAAATTTTCTAAACATAATGTAGTCCATGCAGTTCTTCATTCAAATACAAGCCCTTGAAGAGTTCACTTCTAGAATTCCATAGAAATGCTTTACATTTTCATGAAATGTATATTTATTTTTCATATTGTAAATTCAGTATTCTTTTTGAGCAAAATATTTAAAGATACTTCTGATATCATTTGAAATATTTCTGAAGATCAGCTCTATGTTTACTTCATGTGAAAATGCACATGTGTATATATACAAATTTTTAGAAGCTAAATTGTTCATCAGACATCAGATTTTGTGTATACATGCTATAAAAGTTCTAGCTATGTGTCTTCCTTTCGTGGATGTACCAGAAACTTCTGTTTAGAGATTTTTGCATGTTTGCTTTCTTAATCTGTAAGTCACTAAGAAGGTAAAAGTGAAGATTTCCTAAAGATAATACTGTTTTGGACCTTGTAATCCCCACATTCTAGTTTGTTCCTCTTTTTAATGCTATAGATGGAAAGGAACTGAAGTATGAAAACATTTCAGGTATGTGTCTCAGAAAAAGAGCAAAGTGCTAAAGCTATTGGATGATTATCATAAGGTTTCCAATTTATAAGTAAAGCTTAAATAAAACATAGAAAAAAGCAAAGAAAACTTGTCTTCTGGGTAGATCTCTTTAAGAAAATTGTGTAATTCACATAGTAAATGTAATGTAGCTATATTTCTTTTCATTTTTCACAGTGTATGCATATTTCAGGATGGACATTTAAAAATGCCTATATCCAGCTTTATGTGCACATGCATACTCCTGAGACTGTTTCAATCATAGTGTACATTTACCAAGAAAGACAATTTCAAAGAATATAAACACATCTAAAAATATACCTTCTGTGTATCCTTGCTTTAATCTGCATGCTCATCCATTTCTCCCATATTGAATGTCTTTCTGTGTTGCTTGTTACCTTCATTATTTTTCACAGTGAAAATTTTCTTAGTCATTAGATGTAATGCAAGTATCATAGTGAGGAGAGAAGACTCATTTTAATTACATTTGAAACTGCATTAATGTTTTCTGATTCATAACTTTGCTGAAGTCGACTGGAAATCAGGCACCCAACACAGGGAAAAGATAAATTTGAGGTTTGTCCTAATGCATTTCATGATTAATTTGGAAGATGCTTTGAAATGTTTGAACGACTGCTTTGAAGGAACAGATATCAATGCCTCTGGTATCATTTTCATTCCTGAAGAACAGCTAGTAGCACAGAGTGCTTTGCTTTTGGTCATCTTAGTATTACCAGCTTATTCATCAGCGGAGTGAATCTCTAGAAAGAGTTAAATCTGATCAGACTGGTTGACCAGAAGAGAAATATGAAGGTAACCAACAAAAGCTGTGATTGGTTTGCATAAAGAAAAGCCATATATTGTAGATTGCTTTCCTTTTGAAGTGAAGCCCTTTTTAAGAAAAGCTATAGGTTTTAAGTCCTTCTCATTTGCAGTCATATTAATCACAACATACTTTGTGGTTTTATCCACAGATGTACAGAAAAGTAAAATGCTGACTAGAATTTTCAAAGCTTTTTAATGGCCATGTATTTACACTGGTTGTATATAATACATACTTAAGACATCCACAAGTTATCACACATGCTTCTGTGCCCCATTATATCACAAAGTCCAAACATAGGTCGTGTCATTGTAGTAGGCTTCAGAGCAGTGGGTGAAAGTCTTATTTAGGGAAAAAAAATTAAAACGTGGAGTTAAAATTTATTATACAAGACCTTCCAGACTCCCCAAATTCATTAACTGTTTGATTCATATTTCTATGGAAGTAAAAAAATTTTAAGTCACATTCAGATCAATTACTCCATTCAAATTTACCCTTCTCTGAGTAGCTCAGTTTTTTGTTGAAATGACAGTTATGAACAATTTTGTTTTTAATTTCATAGCAATCACATTACAAAAATGTGCCTTGATATTAATGATTATTTCATCTTCTAAAGATGTATCTTCTTGATGTCCTTCATTCTAACTTAAGGAAATAAAAAGCAGTCCTTTATAGTTCCCTTCCAGCAGATGTGGCAGTATTGTGCAAGTATGAGATGTTCTGATATCAATATGTTCATATTCAACTTAGATATAAGGATTTGCAGCAGTCCATATGTGGACATTGTGATGAACATGTCCATAGACATATGTTGCCTAGTAGCTTAATGCAATCATCTGCAGAAACATGTCATTGTTGATCTCATAAAGGTGTCTGTAGCACAGGAATTGTTTGGATTTTATCTGCTATCTTGATGGCGTACAACTGCAACTTGTAATGCAAAATACGTAGATGTTTAACACTTCAGGAGCTGTAGTTTTGCATATGGGTAATCATTGAGTACATACTCTTGTTTTTTAGGGCTTCTTATGTAGCTCTCCTGTATAACCTCTACAGACTTGTCGCCTACCTATGTGTTGAACAGGTGGTGTCATCCTGCTGTTCTGTGAGTACTGATATGCTTAGGTCATTTATTTAAATTTGGTAAGCCACAGAACAGTTTCTGCTGTGTCGTTCACATCTCAATGGCGAGGTGTAAGTGATCTGCCTGTGCAGTTTGTGGTATTGCATCACCTATATGCACATATGCTTGTATATCGAACATGCAGTTTTCCTTTTGTTTGATGAAGGTATGTTTTGTTGCCTTCCAGTGACTTGTCGGAACTGCATCATGGCTTTATGGATACATGTATAAGTTTACAAATTATAATGGTTAGTTTTTATATATAAAATGGAAATTGTTTATTCTGCTGATATGCAGCTAATGTGTAGTGGAACTTTGTTTACATGGATCAACTGGGACCGGGGCTGATCTGAGTTGATGAAAATTTGGGTTATTCAGAGAATGATGGAAAAATGATAAACATGCACATCATAAAATGTTTTTATACTTTATCCTAGACACATACACATTTGTACTAGCTTATGTATATGTATTTGCACTTTACACAATATAGCTACAAGTTATAAGTTGGTAGTCTCAGTTTAGTGTATTGCTTATGAGCAGCAGTATCTCGCATCTGCTTTAACGTTAGAAGTTCGTTTGGCAATGTTAAGGCTTCTCTTGAAATAAAGCATCAATTTCTGTTAGTGCTTCTGTGTCGCTCGCAACCACAGTTGATTCATCAACACTCTGAATCTGAATACTTTTCCTTTTCGGTAATATTGCAATAATGCCTTGCTCTGTAAGCTGTTTATAACCCATCATTGTCGATGCCTTTATCAACTGGAACAGCCATCAATATTTTTAAAAGTTCTATAAAATCTTCTTCCACACTTGTTTTCTTCAATCTTGTTTTCTGGCAGGTCACACTTAAGTTTTTTTTCCCAAGGAGGTAGGGTGAGTGCAATGAATGTCTGCTGCCAGAATTCAAGTAATGTACCTATGAGCAATTTCTCTGTATAGCAATTCTGCATATACTAAGCTAAACATTGTTTTTTAAAAACTGGTCTGCGTCAACGAGGTTTTACTGTATTTGCAAAATTAGTCCCATTATTACATCAAGTCTCTAGGTATAGTTTATAGAGGAATATTTTTCTATTTCTTATAACCAGCTGCTTTTCGTGTTATTTTTCTGCTAATGTTATTAACATTGATATAACAATTAGGGCATTTCATTTAAGATCGAAAGTTCTTAGATTCATTGATCAGTTCCGCTGTTTCTAATTGGGCATTTATGAGTTTAGAACCCGTGTATCTTTCAAAGTGCTAGCATTTTAACATGTCCTTCTCATTTCAGGTTGAGTCTAATAACTAGTTCATCTTGAAATCCAAAAAAATGTAATTATTCGATACCTAAATGTATTTAAATGAATTTCAAGAATCTCTATATAGTTAACTGCACCTTTTTCAGTAAGAAAAGCTATACTGGACACTTGAGTATTGAAGGGCTTGTGCATTAATATTTTTTGTCAAACTGGTTCACTCTTAAAACAATCAGTGATCTTTATTGACTACATTGATTTTTAGCTCTGAAACTTTGTCTTGCAGATCAATACTGCAGATGTACAGACAGGCATTGTTAGTTTAGGTTTTTCATTTTCACAATGCCATACTTTTTTTAACAATTAGAATTCTGAATCCATTAGAAAATTTCCATGCTAAAGTGCACGTGGTTAAGTAGCCTTTGTAATAAGTCAGCATGATTAGCAAACCTGCAATTTTGATGCTACTGCAGTCCATACTTCCTATATTGTTGGTGAATACATAGTGAAATAATTTATGAATATAAAGTTGACAATTTTTCTTTTAAGTCAATGGTGCTTTACGGTCACTAGTTTCCGCAACTATGCCATTCCTTTTATGACAATCATTTCAGCTTCTATATTGCTAAGCTTGTCACCTCCCACTGCCCAGTTTTTTTCTGCCTTCAGGAGTAAAATAATAGGTACAGTAGGTAATTAGCAGCACGTGTGCCTCCCTCTGTGGCATAGAGGATCGAGTTTGAATCTTGGTCAGGATGTTCTCAGAATGAGGTTTCTTCCAGGGTTTTCCCCTTATCCTGTAAGTTGTCCTGAAAATGAACTAAGCTGTATGGATACTGGGATCATTTCTCATCATTTCACCCATTTCATTTGATGTGGCTTAACTTTGGAGCATGTTAATTACAAAATAAGAAAAACAGGTGCATATGTGGTTCTCACCTATTTTATGAGTTGATATGCTAGTGTTTTTTCTCTTGCATTTGTATAGTTCGCTTTAATTTCTATGATCATTTTAGTGGCTTTGATTTTTAGAAGGAGCTCTGTGTTACTTTTAAATTTTTACTTTACACATACACTCGCTTGTGCATTTATACTACCAGAATGGGTACCAATTCTGGATACAGAATAATTTCTTACTGTAGCCAGAGTTCTTTGGGTTTGGAACTAGAGCTCTGATCATTCAGCATTTTAGCATTAGGGTGGATGTACCTCAAGAGATCCAGCATCTGTATCTTCTCTTGAAAACTTGAGGCATATACCTTTAGTCTAAACCACTTGGGTCATTCAAGAGGAAGTAGTCACAACTTGCTGTTTAGAAAGAAATTGAGTTAACATCTGCATGCCAATGTTGTGTGCAAGTGTTACTTGTTTAAGCTATTCGTCATTAAGGAGTGTTTAAACTGCTAATTAAGTTTGTGATTGCACTGATGCAGGCTAGTTTGTCATCTATAGCTTCTTAATACTTTGAAAGGTGTTTGAAATGTTTGGACATGTGATGATAGATACCTGAGTTTGATGCAGGTTAATTTTCACGGCATGTTGAATTTTCTACTCAGCTTTCTAAACTTATGTGTTCCACTCAACATTGGGAGCAGTATACTAACTAGACTACATCTGCACACGTCAGGAAATCTATATCGTCTACTTTTTTTGTGTAAGAAAGCTCAATTTTCTTACATCCAATAGAGTAGGTACCTATATTTAGCAGCAGGCAATTCCTATTGTGTTCAGGAAAATCTGTGATAACCTACAAAAAAGTAATTTAATGTGTATAAGGACACACACTGAAATAAAACCTATAGCTTTTCAAATTAGAGCACTAAAATTTTGGGTTTTCACTGTGTTTTTAGTGTCTGACTTTAACACTGCAAAGAATGGTGTGTGAAGAAGTCTTTTGCAAGACACTAACAAATGGCAATGAGAAAATGGTATTCGTTTATAATGTTGGTAAAGGTATGTGAAAATCTTATCACTAGAGGCAGGCAGTTTTATTACCAAAGTTTGAAAATAAAATGGTCAGTAGCAATTTGGTAAGGACAAAATATGTGCTACAGCATGTTGTAAAGAAATGTAAGAGTCTTGCCGAGTTCCTTCTTGCAGTAGCCAAGTATCATCTTTCCACTGTCACACAATACATCCCACTTAACTTTCTTGCATGGTCAATGTTTTACCTCATCTTGGTATGAAATATGGTGATAAAGGAAACGACCAGAGCTGAAATAAAAAGGTGTATGTTCCAATCTGCGTTATAAAGAGGTAATCTCTTAGCCATGAGCTTGGTGACGAGCATACATTTGTCATGTTACTCATCTGGAATCAAATATGCTAATTTAATAGTTAGGCTGGTGTGCCTACTACTCATTTATTTGCTGTTTATATTGTCAGTCAAAATTCTGGATTTGTGCTTTGCTTTCAATTTCAGTGTTCTTGCATTTATTTAAAACAATGATAAATGTAGCATTAGATTCATGGGTGAATTTTCATTTCCACAAGTCTTCCATACAGTATGCAGTTATCCATCCACTATCTTTGAAACATATGTGGGTTTGTTTACATGATGTCTGTAAAGGCAGATGAAAGTTAAGTTTGCAGTTTCAAAAATTGCAAATTTTCTGAGATTTGCATACAGAAACTAAAGTGCAGCTAGTACAATTAATGAAAATGCAGCTTTCATCTATTTCTTCTGAAATAGCTTGGTGCTTAATTTTTGTAGGATTTGGTACATATTTGAAAGTATTTTATATGAAGATTAAAAGTTCATGACATTCTCAAACATGAGTACAAATTATACAAAACATGGCACATAAAACATTAAATTACTAATACAAATGACTTTACAAACTGTTCCTAATATTTGCAGTTTTGTCAAATAGCATATTTGCAAGGCATTTACTAAGGCATTTTCAATTATTGGCATTCACAGCTGTGGTTATTGAAAATGAAATCTAATACTTATCCACTTAAGGAATTTAAAGATAAGAATTCAATAAGAATTGAGAATTCAATTCACCGAAGACATTTTCATTTCTTTGTAAGAATGAACCTTTCCTTCTTCAAGAGGTCAAAATGCACTGTACATCCAGCAAGAACCATTTTCAAAAATTATCTGCTTGAGTAGGTGCAATTTGTATTGCTTGATCAAATCATGTCAGATTATCACTTTTCTTCAATATATCATTTTTCTTTTAACAGTACAGCTGGATTTGTGATAGCTTTAATAGAAGTTAATAAACCCTCTCATTCTACGAGGGCATCATGTAAATATTCTTGACTATATGTTCAATCTTATCTTTGTGCTTAAACTTAGCATGCTCCAGTTATCCCTTTTATCTAATGCAGTAGCAGTTTGTGATTTTGAGTATGAAAGTTTTGAGATGGTTAACACTCATAAAAGGAATGCAACTGTTGCAGTCCTCTCCCATATAATTGTCATGCAGTATATCTCTCTAGTTTTGCAAACTACTTTTGAAATTAGTACATGTACTTACCTTCTGCAAAGGCCATAACATCTCCTTTTAAGCTAGAAAACCTTTCACTTATTTGATTTATCAATCTCTGAATCAAAAAATAGATGCTAAGTCGGTCTACAATTATACCTTTGCAGACTGCATGAAGGGGAATTGTTGCAGAACCAGTTTTGGTTGCTAATCCTGAAGATTCTGTCACCATGTATCATTGGTTATTGTTTTAGGTCCTCCAGAGGAATGCAAGGGAAGAAATGTTATCAGTTTCCTTACTAAATTTTCTGATATTTCTTTAGGAAAATGTCCATATTCCAGGTTGATTTGTTTCATTTGTCTAGCCGTCTTTAACTTCTTGATCAAGTTGAGGACTTAGTTTGAATAACTGATGGTGGTATTGCTCGTCAAAATTACATTTTCTGAATTTGATTTTTCGTGCTGTTTGCTGTTAAAACACATTCCATTAACTCACAGGTACATACTTATTGGAGGATACTAACATTGTCTGTTGGTCACATTTTTAACTATTTCTTTCAAAAGTACATTTGGGCAAGCAGTTCTAACATTCTAGCCTCACTGTTGTGATTATCTTAAAACATATTTTGAAGATTCAGAGCCAACTGAAAAATTCAATGCCACGGCCGGGATCTGAACCACGGATCTACCGGAGTAATGTATTTAGAAAGGATTAACTCCTCAATGTAAATTTACATTAAAATGTTTTGAAGATGTTTGTCACCTGTGGTTCTTTCATATTTTAAGTCTTTGTTTCTTGTAATGGTTTCGAACATGTTTTGGAGTATGTTCTCTCTTATCAGATGTATTCATGAAGGTTTGTTGTGGATATGAGGATGGTTTGAAGTAATTTAGCTCTATCAGTTGAGGTTTACTGACAAGTCTTTGCTGATTTGGACATGTTGCTGGCATTTCTCTGCCTTGAAGGTGTGTTTCAGAGTAATGTTGCCTTCTATGAGCTATAGTCTATTTAAAAGTTAGTTGTGGAAGCAGATGTTTTATGTTATGTATTTGGAAGTGAAACTCAGATTTAATTCTGATTATGGATTGTTTTTATTTTGTTTTCTGAACTGTGATTTTTCTGCAGATTTTTATTTTGTTTTGCTAACATTTAATGTGTACCAGTTTTTGCAAGACTACCTTGCATATATGCATTTTGTGAATAGAGAGCTTTGCTGCGGTTTTTTAATAATTTGATATATGTCTAAAGTGTGAGCTTTTTTTAATTGTTAGTGTTGACTTAATTTCTACCAATTACTTTTTTCTATAAGCCAATCTTATTAAATTTCTGTGATGCAGCTCTTAATTGTATCTCTTCTCCAGGTATATTCACCAGTGCTGCACATTTTTTAACTATTAGAATGTTTTTTGTGATAGTATTGGCTCTAAGCCAGTTTGTCTCTCTTGTAGCAGAGGTTGGTTGTTTGTAATTTGTTTAATCTTTACTCAGTGTCTGTTAGGTTGAGCAACGTAAATGCATCTATTAATTTTATTTTCACTATTACAAACATTTGCTGTATCTGTTTTGAAAATTTTGGTGGACCAGTTAGTGGGTTTCTGGGAATTTATGTAAAAGTTGGTCGGGAGTGGAGGTAATAAATTTTCTATAGCTAGCCCTTTTGTTTGCTAGCAAAATTAATTACTAAAATGTCAGACTTCATTTGATAGGTCATCCTTAGTTCCCGGTCAACATTTCGAGATATTCAACACAGGTGTTCTTTTATGCTTGAATTGTGATTATAGAGGAGACCTTGGTAGAGCTTTTGGCACTGTCAACCAATTTTCTGCATTTATATTTTTAAATGTTGCTCACTGATTTGTACAATTAGTCATTTTCATCTCTTAGTACTCTGATCCCTTATCCTGGAAATATGGGAAATATTATAATTTCCTGAAGTGATATTAAGTTTCCAAGGCCTTGAGACTTATTAAATGACATAAGGATATTGTAGAAATTGCAGTAAATGCTTCTTTCTGGCTCTGATGTACTAATACCTGTTAACTTGTAAAGTCAGACAGTAATAAAACAGATGCCATTTAATTGGATCATGTTTCATTCTTGCATATCTCAAAACTTTCATAGTAAATCTTTTATTAATTTCTAACATGTCCTCTGTTTACCTTTTTATACATGAAATTGTGAATTGCCATTGAAATTACTTATTTTACTTCGAAAATGTTTTAGCTGACAAATATATATTGCCATGAACAGTTCAGCAGGGTATCAGCTGTAATACCTTCAGATATATGCTCCAGAACTTACTGTTATTGTCCTTTCAATGAGCCTTTGTGATGGAGGTATGCAGTAGAAGTGATAACATTGTAGATAAACTGATTTAAAGTAATTTTGCCAGAAAGCTGCTGATACAGAAAATGTCTCGTCATTGATCCAAGAAGAACCTTTTGGTTATTTAGGAGAAATTGTGCTGAAATTAATGATGAATCAAAGCTACCAAACATGTGCAACAAATCTACATCTGTAGGTAAAAACATACCTTTGTTTTCCAGTGGGATGATTTCTCCTTCAACGAGGAAGCTTGACTGTTCAAGCAAAACTACACAAAGTTAATCTCAGAGATAACACTTAATGAAATTGTTACTTTCTAATTTCTTTATTTTGATCCTCTTCTTTTGCATTGTTTGTACCAAGGTGTTCTCCATTATAGTTGTATCAGTCTGATAGTATTTCCAGAATCTGTATGCATCGTAAGTCAAGGTGAGTATAGCAAATTAAAGTTTTTTCTTCCTGTTGGGCAAATAAGGTTTTAAATTTAGTTCTTTTTCCATAATAATCCTGGCAGGTAATTTGCAATTCTGTTGGTTGGCAAAACTTGCATATCAGCCAGCTTCAGACACATAGCATACGACACTTATGTTGACACTGTTTTTGAAGTGGTAGTTCTAAACTGGCTTATTCTGAAAAAATGAAATAAGTATCAAATCCATATGTTACAAAGTTATCTGCTCCTTTATTTCTATGTTATTTGACAATAGCTTAAAAGTGGTTAGGTAAATGACTAGCAAAACATGTGTATAGAAAAGCATTGGGCAATGTAATGTGAGGTAACTGGCACGGTTTACTATTACTCTGTATATTAACTTATCTGTATGTCTTCATTGCACATCAGCATTTTTCTTGGTTATAATAGCAAGTGAAACTTGGTGACAAAGGTTTAATCAACTGTGCTTGTGTTCATTCTAACCTTGTTTTTTGTAAACTTTCTCCTGTAAACATACAATATATGCAGCTCCATGTCCACATTGCCCTGGTTAGTAAAACTGTTTGCAGCACATGTTCATTTTCTTATGTGAGGAGAACTTGGGATCAACATACTATATAGCTGCAATTGAAGTTTTCATTTCGTTACTGACTCCAGTGCATGTAAGTGGAGAATTTAATGCATTTGAACAGAGACTGGCTTTCCTGGGTTTAAAATTGCACCTGTGGCAATTAGTTTTTCACCAATTATGATTGATGTAACTATAAACAAAATCATAATGAAATCGTGAATGGTAACATTAGTCCCAAACTTACCATTCCAAATCTTTTCCTGCACATGGCTTGTGTACAAGGACAATTACTACCCATATTTTTTACAAATGACATGTTGGAAGGGTGCAGTTTTTAAGTAGTTTTGAATAATATTTGGCTTGCATTATTTAATGCCTCTTGCTAGTGGTGCAATTCCTTTCCTGTCACAGTCTGGTTCTGTGATGGTAGGTTCAGTATGGGAAGAAATATTTAGCTGTTTTCAATGTATTTTTAGGATGTCATTTAATTTTTCGTTTTAGTCTAATTTTACCTTTCCAATCTTGTCCTATACTCATGTAATGTGCGAAGCAATTCATTTTCATTTATGGGCCTATTAGTTGGTCAGTCTAAGCAGCCTGGGACTTAAGAGTACTTGCACATTGTAAATAAACATTAAGGTGTTTTATTTCTTTAACTCCATTTACTTATTTTCTGGAGTTATTTAGAAAGTTAAGTGTTCTGGTAGCATGTTCTTGTAGCTCAGTGGGCAGAGCAACCAGATGGAAATCTGGAGACTTGTGGTACAAATCCTGGTTACTTTTAATTAATATTCTACCATTCTTTGTCTTACATACAGCTAAAGTATCAAAGTATTCATTTCTGCAAGCAGTGCTAAGACAATGCAAATATTTGAATAAACAATGACAACCCTGGACTTTTCAAATGCTTTTACAAGAAAAATTGCCAATACAATGCAATTGGACATATTAAAAAATCCCTGGTTCGTTACTCTTACATAAATAGAATGATGCATACAAATTTCATGAAATTTCTTAGTCTTTTGAACCTCTAAATACATTCCTTAACATACCAACATTCATAAACTTTTCAGACCAAACGTGTGTCTCATTTTGTAATCCTAAACTTCATTAGAGCCTGTACATTATTATTAGTACATTTTGTCTTGAGTAAGCTGTTAATTTGAAGTCCATGTCATTTAGCTACTCTCCTTTATTTCATTGATGAGACAGAGACTCGGACATTATCTGCAGTGACTGAAAGGTCAAAGTTAAATGTATTCCACTACAGTGCAGGCCAAGCAATAAGTCATGTCAAAGTAATCCTCAAAGCTTGTGAAATATGGGTTTGTGAGCATGAGCCAGCTCTATGTATGTCAACTCATGACTGCTCTTTAAAAAAGGCCATTTCATTACTTTTTGAAAATTAATATTTAAATATTAAGCTGCGTGTAAAAGTTCAGTTTTTAAAGGCATGTTTTAATGGAAAAAATGTCTTCTATTAAGGCCAATAGAACAGGCAATATTTCCAAACCTGAGAGAAGTCATTTGTATGAAATTTAACCCAATGCAGGCAAGCTACCTGATAACATGTGGCTATGTTCCCTGTGTGAGATACTCAGACTGTATGAATCATGCAACTCATACGTTGCAGTTTGAAACAATATTGGACTCTGGTACCTTTAGTAGTGATATAAAAGTAAGCTTTGCCAACTAGCAGAATAAATGTTTTAGCATAAGAGTAAAACATATCTAAATTCAGATTTGCATTAGAAACTTCAAATTTAAAGAACCTTCACTGGTAGTTGAGCTGGTAAATTTATGAAATATTAAACTTTAAAGGTTG
Organism: Mantis religiosa; assembly: GCA_030765055.1. Taxonomy (NCBI): domain Eukaryota; kingdom Metazoa; phylum Arthropoda; class Insecta; order Mantodea; family Mantidae; genus Mantis; species Mantis religiosa. The sequence continues at coordinate 143,690,600 of CM060949.1, forward strand.
ATTAGATATTAACATCCTTTTGGGAAACATTTGCATAATGCTAGGCATTGAGCAGGTTAAAGTTAATGTCATAAAAACATACTTAAGCTATGCCTGTTACATTCATCTGGAGTCCGTGTTGATCCTTGTTTGACATTGCAACTATCTGCAAAGTATCATAGGTAAACTGGAAGCCAAGAATGTGAACGAGTTCATGAAACATGTCCAGGCAGATACTTGGTTGTGACACATTAAGAATAAGTAGATCCATAGCAATTAACCAGCAGCTACTGATTCAAATTTTCGGCTTAGTTTTTGATAGTTAAGATAATGGATTGTAATAAAATTTTGCAACATACTTATTTGTGTAAGTTTTAATTTCACACTTCTATTAGAGGATCTGCGTATTGTAGTTAATTGAATGTTATTTTGGTAGTAAACCTTGAGACAGTGTATGCTTATGTAGAATGTGTTCTTCCAGGGATGATGATGAAGGTGAGAAGAAACGTGATTGGAAAGATGAGAAGAAAGGAGATGACAAAGGAGATGAAGGAGGGGAAGATGATGATGAAGATGAGGATGATGATGAAAATAAAGATGAGAAGGACAAGGTCAGCTTTTCTTAATTCTGTGTATCATATATTGTACATCATATATTTTTACATCTTCATGTAAAAGTGATTGTCACAATTTTAGTCTGTACAGCTGAACTATAGTATGTTCACCCAAACTCTTGATAATTTCAAGATTTGGTCATAAGTATGTATTTTGGGGGTGTTCATGAAGCATTTTTAGAAAGAAGTTTTCTTATTTTCGCAGAGAGGTCAATATACTTCATCTTGAATTTTAAGTGGCGTCAAAATTAATTAAAAAAGCTATTTGCAGTAGGTTTTAACATGTCACTTTTTTATATTGAGGGACTAGTTTCGGAAGCTGTTGTCTGCTGTCTCCTCTTCTCTTTGGGGATGGAACTGCAAACTTTATCAAATTATAAACTGGTGCAATTTCAAAGTGGTTCTTATTTTTCCATATTATGTTCTCCCACTTCAGTTTGTTTTGGTTTAATGCCTCTCTTAGTAGTTTTGGATTTGGATCAGTCATGAATTTCATTCCAAAAGTGAAGTGTTACTGTTGACTTGCCTTTTGTTTAAATTTTATGTTTCTAAAATGCTCTGACTGGTTTTTGCTTTCTTTTAGTTTGACCTATATCACATATTTCACAATCCTTTCAACTTGGTATATTCCAGATCTATTATTCTCAGAAATGATCTCAGTTTAAACAGGCATAATTGGTTGAAACTGCAAAAGCATTCAAATGCTAATTCATGGTAACAGGCCCTGGCGATGGAAGGAAAACTAAATTTCAAGCATATCATAGTTCAGAGGTAGAATAATGGTAGTTCGTTCATATTCCTAGCACTTACCTCAAATATCCAGAGTGTAAACTAATTGCTGTTACTGCACCCTTGAATGGCTGAGAAGTACAGTAGATACAATGCTTGCATATTTTTAATTTGTTTTCTATTGTATGTAATTTCCTGATTTTCCCTTATGTGGTCCATTTTTTTTCTGTACATATTTTTAGACTTTTCTTGTTGGTTTTTTTGTTAACCAGTTAAAATTGAGTTGACAGATACTTCACATTCCTTAAATTTTCTTTCAATGTGTTTTACCTCCACCTTCTTGAATCAAGTGAACTGATTTTAGTAGTTGGGTTATATGTTCTATGTTATGATCCCAAAAATGTGCTGCTACTGTGGATTTGTTTCTTTTTGCTTGAGTTCCTAAAGTGATCTTTTAATGTTTCCAATGTTAGGCTTTCTTTCCAATGTATATCTTATTGCAGTCTGAGTAATTCTATAAATGCCAAATTTCTCTGCCAGAGGAATTGTCTGTCAAGAATTTAACATGTGGGAAAACGTTTATATAAAGAAATTCAAATTACATTTAATGAATTTTGACATTCCTTCAGAAGAAAATATTTTACTTAGCCTCATTGGATCGTCTCCAGAGAACCATGATCAGCTCGAACCCCAAAGTTCTTGCCAGTCGACAATTTCTTGATAATGCCTTGAAGTGGATGCAAAATGTATTGAAGAAAAATTTATGCTGTCGATTCGTAGTATAATTTCAATTACATTACTTGATTGTTAGTTCCAATTTTCCTTTTCAAATTAATTCCAATTTATCTTTTCAAATTGTTAGCCAAGTTGATCATCCAGTTATTTGTTGCAACCTATTTGTTCAATATTGTATTTGTTTGGATATTTGGCATGTACTTATTTGGGAATCCTTTTTCCATATAGTCGTGAAATGAACGTCACCTTTCTGAGAAATGTCAACATGTGTTATCACATGCCTGTGATTGTTAAATAGGAACTATAGTTTTGTAATTAATTTGGATCTCACTGTTACTAAATTCCTGCATGACCTAAGATGTTAGTGATTTATGATGAGGTCTGTGGTTTATCAAAATTGTAATTGGATTCTTCCTAAGAAGTTTGCTTTCTAATTTTTTTATTCTGCTCTGTGAAATAGGTTGTGAATTTTGAAGCTATTCTAAGTTAGGAAATTATGCTAACAGATTAAAACCTGTGGATTTAACATTAAAATACAATGAGAAGGGGGACCTTATGTTTGTGCCCCAAAGGCTCCTTATACGAAAAACTTAATGCATTATTTAGATGTGTGGTGTCTTTTACAGTACTTAATTATGTAAAACAGAAGTTCAAAGCCTGAAAAAAATTAAGAGGTAAATAGTCTGTGAGAATACTATTTTCAGAACTACTGTATGAAGGATAAATGCACTGTTGGATAGAGGGTTTACTTCAGTACTTGATCAGCTCAAAATTGTTTCCTTGGGTTAGCACAGAAAATTTTGAATATGCTCATTTCAGTTATTTCATTACCTAAAATTTATCTTTGTAGGATGGAGAAAGAATATCAAATTCAAGATACAGCGGAATAAATCCAGCATTGTTCTACTGTCATGTCTGCAAGAAGCATATGTGGGATGATACTGTAAGTATTATTTATGCCTCTTATTTTGTAATGTGGGTAGAGAAATATATAACACACCGGCCACAGCAATTGTTATCCTGTAAACTAATATACTGAGTTTCAGGATGTTTCACTAATGGAAATATGCTTATTTCATTATGTAATCTTGCCTATTTATGTATTTTTTAACTTTCGACTAGTATGAGTGATAATGAGTTAGGATGTACGCAAGCGTGGCCATGTTACACTTTTTGTATTGAAAATAAGGGAAGGGGAAGACAAAGGTACTATATGCGTGCGATAAGAGCGATCGGGTTCAAGTCCTCATTCATAGATGAAAACTGTAACATTTGAAATGTGCCATACACTGACATCTAGTGCCTAATATGCTAAGCTTTATCATGTCTGCCATATTTCGTTTTGATCAATTTCGAGGTTAATTAGCTAACCAGTTCACAACAATCGTGTGGTAGGATTAGAATTTGTTCGTCCTTGACAACATATATGTTACGAGACACATCAAAATGTATAAATACAGTATATACATAGTCAAATTCATTACATACAATATACACAGGTGGTATTTGCAGATATTAATTTACTACAAGAAATGTCATATGAATATTACAGGTTTGTGAATGTACTGTGCTCCCTATGCTCATATACATGGTTATAGTTCTAGAATGTCTTTAACCGTATAAAAACAATGTGCATGCAAACATTTCTTAACCTTATTCTTAGTGTGTGTTTGGAGGAATTTAGTAACAGTGACGTCAAAATTAATATAAAATTATTTGTGGTTGGTTTATTGACACTCGTCACTTACTTTTTCATATATTTATGAGAGACTAGTTTCAAAGGCCCTGGCCTCCATTTTCAATCTCTTCCCAACTGAAGAAGTTGGGAAGAGATTGAAAATGGAGGCCAGGGCCTTTGAAACTAGTCTCTCATAAATATATGAAAAAGTAAGTGACGAGTGTCAATAAACCAACCACAAATAATTTTATACTTATTCTTAGTGTTTTTATGATGCAGTTTAAATGAATTTGGAAGTTGATTATATAACAATATCCCTTGTAGTTAAAGCTTCCTTCATAAAGGCTTGTTTGGTGTGCTCGAATTGCCAGTTTATCCTTGTTATGAGTGTGGTGGTAATGTACATCAGTATTTGCTTGAAAATGATTTATATTTGTATGAACATTTGTGGATGTTATGGCTCTTGAAAGTGGACACATTCGTCTACCTCCATATAACTGATCTGAATGTAGTTGAGCTGGTGTGGGCAAAACTAAGGAATGTATTCTAAGGATGCTACGTTACTTGTGATATCTTTGCTTATCTTACATGCTATTTTGCTGAACTATTTTGCTATTGAATATATGTGCACTCATATTTTTCATTTCAAGTTTAGGGCTGTCCTAACAAGAATGCTTTAAATTTTGAAGAAAAAAATGTTAGGCTACACTTTTATACATTTTCTGTACAATGCTTCCCATAGCAACTCAAATATTTAAGTGTATGGTACTTTCCGAAACAGGGTTGTACAAACAAACCAGTGCCACATTTGGTGCACATATATCTGCTTTCTCTTAGTTTTCTCTCCTAAAAATGTTTTGGAGCATACATAAGATTGCCTAGTGGGATTTGCTTTCCTTGGGATGGGTGAAAATGGATGGAAAATGTCAGTCATAAAGGTTGGTCACCTGATGATGGCCTTCCTTATGTAGTGGTGGGCCTTGGTGTATATTTCTGGAAAATTTCTGTAGTGACTGAAATTTGGAAATCTCCCAGTGAAATACTCTTGCCAGTTCTTGCATTGTACAGTGTCTGAGAATTTAAAATTACAATGTCCAAAAGGTGAAAGAATAGTTTTCTATAGAATCATATCTGATCGATCCACTGCGCCCATATTGATGTTATAATCCAGCACACACTCTGGTTTTGTTACTGGAGTGTGTAGCTCTATTCACCTTTCCACTTTGGATCATTGCAGCTGTAATCGTGGACAACATGCATTCTTCTCGTCTGTCCATCCACCTCAATGCCAGCAGATTGTTTGGATTCCACTTATTCTCTTTACAGTTTGGAAGTCATCTTGGGCATCCCCCTCCTATTTTTTCTCACTGTGCCACAAGCATTGCTGTTCTTGTGGAGTCAATCAAAAAGTGGAGGACTGGAATATTGTGGCGCTGTTTGAATGGTTACCATAGATTTATCTTTGGTAATAGATTCAGATAATGCACTGTTTACTCCACGTAGAGTGAACACATCTGTCATTCGTGATTTCTGCGAATTCCATTGGTTGAAGTGATGCATTCATTGGTGCTTAGCACACGATCGGGAGGCCCATCGGTATCCCTCTCACTCTTAAAAGAATAATTAGTGCGTTATCTGAGAGGTTTCTGTTAACAAAGAAATCCATGGAAAGCGTTCCAGCAGCTCTATAATACCAATTATCTAGCCAAACACTGCCCTTTATGCAGATATTTGTACAATATCTGTACTACAGCTCCAGAAACACCAAATTCAAGGCCTGGAATTGTCTATGGTTGCTCCTGTATATATTATAAAGTCAACGTACCCCAGTTCAAACATTAAATTTTATTCCAAATCTGTCGTTTGGATGGAATATACTGCAAAAACTGGAGGCACCCTTTGGAAAGTACAAGGCTTTCGTTAGTGCAAATGTCACGAAAAGGTGTGAAACAAGTTTTGGAGGTGATCTATTACTGGTTTCAGTTTATAAAGTCTTTCTCCTTGCATTTGCCTTACATTGTCATTGAAATTCAGCACACGCAAGATATCTCTCTTGGGGCATGTAGTTCGTAAATTGCAGTGTTGCAAGAAGGGGATGTTTAGACCAGGTTTCTGCAATGGTAAGTTTTTCACTCTCCCCATAAGCAACGTGACTCAAATAAAAAGTGTAGTCAAGTTCTTGCCTTACGTCTTTCCATTTCTGCAGATGTAGCTGGGAGGTGGTTCCACTTTTCTGACTGAGAAATTTGTAATATTAGTTTCCTCAGCAATGTTCTGCACAAAATGAGGTGAGAAAAAGAGCTGGAAATATTGAAAAAAAAATTGTTTCAAAGATTGCGAGGCTGGTTTCAGCAAGAGTTACAGTACACACTGCTGCAAACTCTGTGCCTGAATTACATAGTATGTGGTGACAAGATAATCAGTTGAGGATTATAGCCACCTCCCTGACCTACCTCCATGGGATTTTTATGAGGAATATTAAAGAATAAAAGCTAAGCATAAAATCTGCACTTTTACAAGAATTAATCATGGGAGAACTACAGGATCAGCCTGAACTTTCGTGAGTAAACAATTTTTTTTTTTTTTTTTTTTTTTTTTTTTAGAAATGGGAAACATTTACATTGAAGATCGTCTATTTCCACATAAATTGTGATGCATGTAAGTCTAATGTAAGTTAGTACTTCAATGATTTGTACCTATATCTTGCTGATCATTTGCATGTAACTCTGACGGAGGGCATGCCAGTACCACTGCTCGGCAGTCCTGAATGCTCTGCTGTTTGTTCTAATTCCCTCAGTGCTTCACTTAGTTGATGAAGAATCTGCAACCACCAAACATTTGTACAGAAAATCATCACTCTTCTCTTAAAATTTGTATGACTAAGAGTTTTCATCTGGGTTCCTGGTCACTGACATAGTAGAAAATGAACAAGCAGCAAAAGATGCAGTTCTATGTACATCCCAATAAGTGGGTGCTCTGCTGCTTGTAGATTTGAAGGACTTTTGCGCAGAAAGATACTCTCTCATGGTGACAAGAGATGTTTACATCTACTGCCAAGTCCTAGGAAGTCAAGACTACATTTCTTCGGGTATTCTAGTCCATCACATTGTGAAGAGATTGTGCTTGCTTAGGTCCATCCTGGTCAGTTATTTCAATCATGGCTGCCTCAGAGGTGACCCACCACCAGATTGTCCACTGCAGTGTGCCCTTAATGAGGTATTTTGTCATCCATCTTCACAAATAGCTTGGTTTATCTAATCATCTAGGAGATGACTTTTTCTGTTCTCAAATTTCTCCAATGTTTTCAGTTCAGTAGTTTCCTGAAATACATTAAACTGTTTGGTTTTATACTATGTTAACAGGGTGAATTTTCTGTGTAATATGTATTGAGTTTTCAGTTTAATGTATTTTTCTTTTGTAATGTCCTTTATTTCTGTACTCTGCAATTTTTATCCAATTTGAAATAGTTTAATGTATAGGTAGAGCATGGCACTGATCACCTAGTTTTGTGCCGAGGCATCAGTATATATCTTCAGTATCAGTGACCTTAAGATTAGGAAAGAAATGTTACTGCTAAGAGTTGGAATTTGCTGCATACACTCATCTTACAAACCTAGAGGACTAATGACACTCAAAATTTCTTATCTATAAATTAAGGTGCAACCATTGTGTGATGAAATATTGCACTTGAATACTAGATAGACTGAAATTCTTTTATGCAAATACTGAGTAATGATCCATATAACCCAGGGCATAACCTACTAGTGGGCCAGAGCCTGCCAATCTAAATGCTGGCCTCATGTCTGCGTATGCAAGGCTGACGTGGACGATCATCCAACTGATATGGGGGGGAGGGAGATGTGGTCAGCATCATACACCCCCAGCTGGAGAGTTTGCTGTCCAGACCAGTGTTCACTACCTTGTGTAGCTCAATTTCCTCATGGTACTGGTGGGCACTGGCCCTATACCCTGTACTTAAAATCCACACCTCCAGGGTAGGATCAGTCCTGGGTGCCTTCCGTGGCAGGAGACCAATGCACAGCCCCTTAGCGCACTATGGCACAGTGCAGTACTAAAAGATCCATATAACATTGCATTATTTCTTAACTGAGTCATGAATTATGTAAAGTACCTATTATAAACAAAATTGTGTATTAAAATAAAACTATAAATAGCAGTATTTATAAACAGTGGAGCTTCATCAATCAAAAACACTTTTTAAACCAATTCTCGAACTGTAAAAACACTTAAGCTCCACTTACTTTTTTAATTAGGACATGTTTCAAGGACACCGCGTCCCCATCCTCAGCTGATGTTCTACTGGTCCTTCAGGTGATCAGGTGGAGGGAGGCGGTCACCTGAAGAACCAGTAGAACATCAGCTGAGGATGGGGACGCAGTGTCCTTGAAACATGTCCTAATTTAAAAAGTAAGTGGAGCTTAAGCTTAAGTGTTTTTACAGTTCGAGAATTGGTTTAAAAAGTGTGTTTTTTTTTTTAAATTGTGTATAATGGATATTTCATATCCTCTTGTTTCTGACAGTGCTGAGAAAATTGTTTTCGTGGGACAGTGATTTCAGGATTAAATAGTCAAATCTGAAGTGATAAGAACCTGTAGTTAGGTGTAATTTGAATAAGCATATGTTCAAAGGATTTTTTACTTACCAGATTTAAAATAGTCTTTTTACTATCTTACAGTAATTATAAGTATACTATTCATTCCGTACTATTCTACTAAGTTCAATTTGATGTGTTTATTTGTTTACAGTCATTCCAAAACCATTTGAAGGGAAGAACACATCAGTTGATGATGGACAAACTAGAAGAAAGCTACAAAATCAAGGTTGAGCTTTTGAGGCATGAACTTAAGGTAATAACATTGTAAAGTAAACCTATTGACTTGTGTTTTAGCCAAAGATGGAGTGGTAAACTGGTAAGGACCTTGTTTTCACTTGTTTATTTGCTAAGGTGTGTTAAATTGAGAACCTTTAATCAACTAAGTTACTGTAATACTAATAGCTGCAACATAACTTCATACAGCACGTTGATGCTTCATTGCTAGTATTATAAGAGTTGTCAGTAGTGTTTGGACTGCTGTTGTGTAATGCTGTACAGAAATGTTACTCACCCAATGTTCAGTAGGTGTGAACATATCTAAAAATGTATGTGTGTATATATTGTTAAATATATGGCTGAGGAATAATTAGGAAACTATCAAACTTTAGAATTTTAGGAGCAAGACTCACTTTGGGCACTTGTCTTATTCACATGTTTTGAAGTTCCAAATTTTGCTGAGTGGTTAAATTAGCAACTGGCGGACTGCTCGTATGTGTTTAACACCAAAAGGTGACTGCATGTGTTTTTAGAACTATGATGTATGGTTACGTCAATTTGGCTTAATATGACTGGGAGATGTCTATGTAGGTTCTAATTCGGGACCATCAACGAAATGCCGAGTCGATGCGGTAATGTCATAGATGACCCACATATTTAAGATCACTGATTCCAACCATGGGGTTCAATACGAGTTAGCTTGGTCCAGGAGTCAACCCGAGTTATCGCTGTTAGGTCATCAGGGTCCTTGCCCGCATAAGTTTGACAGAGCTTAACTCCGAGAGTTAGCACAGGGTCCAAGGAATTCCTCAGCCATACATGAAACACCGCAACTTTAAGTTAAGCCCTTAGAAATCAATAATATGTTGTATCACTACTTTCACCCCTAAGCCCCTTCAGGTATAAGGAATTGATTAGTAACCCATTTGTGCTGTCAATCAGAATTAGTATGCAGTAAACGAGATTAGAACTGGACCATACTAATTTGTATTGTTCCCATCTTCAGAGTTCTATCCTTTACCTCTTCCCTACTTCCTAGTTATGCCCCTAGTTACCGGGTGGGTTGTACACCCCCTTTTCCACAACTCACCCTAACGTAACAGTGGTTGAGTCGCTAATCTCTGCCACATTTAAGGGCAGAGATTTTGTTTCGATCCCTTGTACCTCCAGCACTCTTGTAGTTTTCTACCCAAACAGTGCCTTGTGGCGCTGACTTTTCGAGAAAATGTCTGTTTTATATACTTTCTCGATTCTATGCATAACAAAGGATGATAGACCGTCACTCCTAAGTTTTCGAATGTCAGGAATTTTATTCCAACAAACCCTAGAATTAGGAGTTCGCTTTTCTTCCTTTTATTTTTATGTGTACAGATTACTAACGCTTGATTTTTTTCCAGATATATTATTTTGTTTTGTGTGTAACTTGTTTGTATGGTATAGTGGTTTCATGTTTTTCTTCACTTTGCCACATAGTTTGCTTGTTTTATTGCAACATGCATTAGCTGTGTTGTCAATTTTTGTGGGTACTTTTACATTTTTGTTTAATAATCCCCTGCTTATGGACTTGTCATCCAAACTTCCCATTGATAGCCCCGTGAGTCAGGAAGTTCTCAAGCTTATTCAGGAACATCAATTACCCTTAAGTACAACCTGTCCAATATTTTCCTGTAAAGCAACGAAGCCATAGTGCGGCAGACTTCACTGTGAACCCCAAATTAGAATCTCCTCCCACCCTGACATTCTTCCTCTACTTTTTATGTAGATGACTGACTACTTCAGCCCCTCAGTTCGTGAGGACCTGAACACCAAACCTTCTCTACTTTCAACGATGCTGTTTGCCCGACCTTTATAGACCCCGGAATTTTTTAAGGCAAACCAGGACAAGATGCATTTGCCTACTTGTTTAGCTTTGACACCATTGCAGCAGCCAATGGCTGGAATGAACGGGCGAAAATACAATATTTACCCTGTTACTTGCACGGAGCCACAGCTAATTGGTTCAAAACTTTTGCCCCTCATCATAGACATGCTCGGACTGATTTAAAGACCTCTTTGCAGCACACGTTTGTCCCTGCTGCTCACGAAGATGTTTTAGAATGTCGGCTTCTGCAGCGAATCCAATATCTGGCTGAGCCTACAGCACACTGACATTTTAGCCCTTTGCAACCAGATGAACCCCATTATGGCAGAAAGAGACTGCATATGTCACGTCATACGGAGACTTAAACCATCTCTGCTGGAACAAGTACTTTAAACAAACCACAGGTGGTGGATGACTTAATTACATTTGTCCGCAGAATAGAAACAGCTAGATATTTGGCCAGACATGTTGACTTGGTACATACACCATCACCCACACCTGTAGCAGTTATTAATGAGTCTCTCATTCATCTGACCATTAGCACAGATTCAAACTGTTCAGAACCTCCAAAAATAGTACTTTACTCCGTACTCCAGTGTCAGTAACTCTTGAACGCAGTTACGGTAGTAATCACGGTAATTGTGACAGACCACCTAGGACTATTTTTGCACAGAGACTTTCTGCCAGCAGACACAATACTTCCTGTCCTACTAACAGCCGCACAGTTGATGGCTGTCCAGTTTGTTCATGCCACTGCAAAGGTCACACGCACTATAAACAGAATCCGCAAAATGGGCAAGGAACATCACAGACCTAAAATCCGTGGCGCCTGCTAACACTACAAACCCTGACAAGTTTTACGCATTTGTCCAATAAATGTACATACTACTCAAGGTATTGTATCTCACAACCAATTGATTAGAATACTATTTGATATAGGCAGTGTAGTTAGCATAGTGCGTGAAAGCTTTGTGACAACACCCATCTCTCCAATACCTAACAATTTGCTTTGCACAGCCGACAATAAATTGTTGGTCGTTTGTTACTCTACCTATCTTAAATTTGAAATTGCAGGAGTCAAATTCACAGAAGTATTGGTGTCGCAAGAATTCGCCTACAACCTTTTATTGGTATGGACTTCTTACACAAATACCAAGCTATTATTAATATAGCTTCTTACATCACTCTTAGGCTGCCTGATGCCAGCCCAGTGAATGTTCATTGTGGTGAAATAATATACCAGGTCAAATTTTGTTAGAACCCAAAGACTTGATTATGCAAAAGAAAGGCATCCTAGTCGAACACACAGTTCTATGCACTATACCAGTACACCAAACCGAAAGTTATCTTTTCCAAAACAACCCTTGCAAATGCTTACGAAGTGTCCCTCATACAGGCTAAATTTAACATCAATTCACAATTAAACCTAGAGTAAAAATCTCAAATGACTAACCTCTTACAGAAATACCAGCATGTGTTTGCTACTCATTTACAGGAATTAGGTCAAACCAACATTGGAGAACATAAAATAGAGGTCTTGGATGAAACGCCAATTAAACAAAGACCATATCGTATATCTCATGCACAAAGAAAAATTAGATGCTCAAATAAAAGAAATGCTAAACACGAGTCATTCGGGAGTCCCATAGCCCATTTAGCTCACCTGTAGTTTTGGTTAAAAAGAAAAATGGTGAAATGTGATTTTGTATAGAATATAGAAAACTCAATGCAGTGACTAAAGCTACTTCTTATCCTCTTCCCCTAATAGACGACTTAGCTATCTAGGTAATTCATGGTGGTATTGTTCCTTGGATTTGCTCAGCGCATATTTTCATGTTCCATTGCTGAAGACAGTAAAAGATATACAAGTTTTGTTTCAAGTTCATTCCAGTATGAATTCAATAGGTTAAGCTTTGGTCTCGCTAATGCCCCTAGATTTTTCTCTGAAATTCTGGCAAATTATTAGGCGACCTTCGCTACAAAAAAGCTCTAGTCTATTTGAATGACATTGTTGTGTTTGCTCCAACATTTTCCGAATTATGAACTAATTAAGAAGTCTTTTGTCAACTATGTTAACACAACTGTAAGTTGAAACCAGAAAAATGTTTCTTTGGCATGTCAAAAATCAAACTGTTAGGATTTGAAGTTTCTGCTAATGGCATAGAACCTGACAACGATAAGATATGAGCTATTCAGAATTTGCCGGTTCCTAAGAATATTTGCGATGTGAGAAAAGTACTGGGGCTCTGTAGTTTCTATAGACGATTCGTTCCTAATTTGCCTCTATTGCATTCCCTCTGCGTGATTTAACTCGAAAAAACCATGACTTTGAGTGGACATCAACTCTACAGGAATCATTTGATAAATTAAAACGTTTATTAATGACTGGCCATTACCAACCAGGAGCATACGCAGCGACATACTGATGCAAGTATGATTGCAGTTGGTTGTACTCTGTTGCAACACAAATGGCGAATTGCATCCTATTGCCTACTGTTCACATTCATTAAACAAACACGAAAAACTTATAGTATTTCTGAATTAGTTGTTGGTTATTGTTTACGGTCTGACACATTTTAGGCCGTACATGTATGATTTTCCAGTCAATGTTGTTAGTGATCATCATGCACTTTGCTATCTCTGTAACTTAACCGCTTCGCCGATGGCCATTTAAACCCTTTAGGAGCCGGAAACGGATACCCAATAAACAGAACAGGACATTTAAATTGTTAAATGCTGTAAAAATGCATCATAAATACAATTCCGTATCTTCCGTATTTATTAAGTTATTTAAACGAAACAAAAACTGGTTTAAAACTCATTAAAGGCAGTATAAATCTACAGTAACAAAGTAGAGACTACATTAATAAATTGTTGAAATTTCACTACTTTGTTTCACTGTAGCAAAAGCCATTCTTTGTGCCGAACGCGCCTAATATGTGAATCATTTTGTTTTGTGTGCATACGAGCCATAGTATGTATGTATAGTTACGCAAGCGACTTCTCAGGTTCAAGTTTAGTTTATTTATGCTATACCAAGCAATAATCATACGAGAATATATTGTGTTACACACTCACACACTGCAAAGAAAACACTCTGTCAGCATCTGTTATTACAGTGTTTCTCAATCAAGGTTTCTAGTAGCCTTATGCAGCAGTTTTCGCTCTGTATTTTAGTTATTTATACTCTCTCTGTGTTCAGAGTGATTTCTTGTAGCTATCAAGAGCTAAATGAATGGCACATTTGAAATTCTTAAATTTCAATGTTAACCATGGCTTAATTCCGTAATGTAGCAAATAAATTAGCTTGGGTATGATGTGTACAGGTTTCTGATATTACTGTAGAAAATCTGGAAGATTTGTTGTACGATTATGAAGGAGATCTTTAGGACATACGTAGCAGTGACGTGTACTGGTCTACAGATGGCATGTTAGCTACTCCATTGTCTGGGGAAATGGCGGGTCAAATATGGGTGATGCGGATCAGCTATTACTAGCTATCCCTCTTTGCAGAAAACAGTTAAATGGTAAAAAAAAAGTATTTTTATACCACTGGATGTAACTATGCACAGTTGTTTAGTAATTTTCAGAGCTGTAAAAGACATTCATCTACCTGTACTTGCGCGTATAAAGAGCTCATAACCTAATTGAGTATTATAATACTCAGAGGCCTCTTTATACTAGGGGGTAGGAAATTCACCACGACATCATCCCTCATACTTGAGAGAAAACACTTTCCTAAAAGTATACCACCCACAACCAAAAAACTTTTAACCATTTCAAAAATGTGTAGTGTGTTGCGAAAAAGAAGTTCGCAAGGAAACCAATATTATTTGGTGTGAATCTGCAGATGTGCCCTTCAGTGTTTATCCAGGTTTGGAGGTGTACAATTCAAAAAGAAACCTTTAAGGATACGTTTACATTCCTTATAGAACTAATTTAAATTTATTGTAAAATAGCAAGATTAAAATAATTGGCGTTAAATGAGCATTAAATGCATGTATGCGCAGGACGTCTACACGTCCATATCGGTTTGGGGCATTTTAACTTGGACGTCATATGCCGTCCATATCGGTGAAAGGGTTAAAAGACATTACAGGAAGATTAGCTCATTGGTCTTTAAAGCTCCAAGAATATGACTATTCTATTTATAAATCGGGTACAAAACATACAGATGTGGATGCTCTTTCCCGTTTCCCAGTATATGAACCAAACCCTTACATTGTAGAACAAACAGATTTACCAACCTACCTGTTGACACCAGTCCAAGTAGCAAATGAACAGCGTGCAGATCCTAAATTACAGCCCTTTATAACTGTGTTGGAAAACCCTGATGAGGGTATACCCAGATTACAGCGACAGGCTAAAACATATATTTTAAAATCAGGTGTACTCTACTGCAAAAATGTGGGAAGCTAAGGACCTCTGCAGCTGGACCGACCAGCTGAAATACTAAATTTTCATCTCCTGTCACAATGACCCAATTTTGGGGCACTTAGGCTTCACGAAAACCTTTAAAAAACTCCATTCCCACAATTATTGGCTGGGAATGAGAAAGGACATTGAGAAGTACGTACGTAGCTGCCAAAGTTCTCAAGCCGGAAAGGACGGAAAAATCTTAAACCAGCTGGCCTCCTACAACCAATCCCAGTCAACCACATCAGAGAACGATGGGGAATTGACTTGGTTGGACCAATCCATTGTTCCAAAACTGGTAAAACTATTAAATTTTAGATGAGTCGTATTTTTTACACATCTGCTTCACTTTCGTACCTATTTTGAGGACATGTTTCGCAAATCTTCGTTTGCATCTACGGCTCTTGTGCGACTCAAAATAGGTCCTCAAAATAGGTACGAAAGTGAAGCAGATGTGTAAAAAATACGACTCACTAAAATGTAATAATTTTTCGCTTCACTGTGGTGTTCCAATACAGTTAAATCTCTATATGGTAAAACTATGTTTTTCTAACAACTGAATACTTTACAAAATGGGTAGAAGCTCGTGCCATCCCCAAAAGTTCTGTAAAACATGTGGCTAAGTTCGTCTTAAAACAAAATATTTATTAAATTTTAGATGAGTCGCATTTTTTACACATCTGCTTCACTTTCGTATATTTATTGTCGTGGTTCACCAGCTGAATTCCTGTCTGATAGAGGCACTGTATTTTTAAGCGACCTAATGCAACACCTTTTGAAATCTTTGGGAGTTGAACCGTCATTAACAACAGCCTATCACCCGGCTTGCAATGGACTAACAGATCAAGCTAACCAGTGATCAACATGCTATCTCACTGTTTCTACAAAGCAAAACTGGGACACTGCTCTTCCACATGTCATTTTCACTTATACTAATAGACAAACTTCAGGAGAATCACCGTTCTTTCTTCTTTATGGACGTCATCCCACCCTCCCTAGCGAAGTACATTTAAAACATGACAGAGAACCTTTTTGTTCGATCCACACAAGAGCACATGCAAGCAGTTCGACAATTAGCGAAAAATGAGCCGAAAACAAATCAAATTTAAACAGACATTTGACAAACAGCAATGGGTACTCAAATTTCAACCTGGACAATTGGTGAAATTATTTACCCCCTCCAGAATAAAAGGTTAGACAACTAAACTCCATTTTTATGGACCGTTTACGATTGTGTAACAAACAAGTCCTGTTAATCACTGCATTAAAAGTACTTCAGGTGTAAAGAAATATGATGGCATTGTACATATGTCGAGATACATCCCTATTATATACCTTTCACAGGTACAACGTAAACAAACCCATCTTAGCTTTCCACTTATCTGCAAATCATTATCAGCCAAATCATTAACTATATTTTCGATGTGTGCCCACCTCTATATATAAAAAAGGAAGCCCCTCATGGCCTATAAGTGAAATAGCGTGACACAACTCATACTATTAAAAAAAAAAAAAAAAGGTAATAATTTAGAAACTGTCTCGAACTTCTCCCCTCCCATATGTTCAATTCCTTTTTTCCTTTTCTCTCCTTAATCGCCGAGCACAACAATCTAATTCAATAAGGTGATTCTGTTACTCTAAAGTCCTAGAGCTCCTCACTACCTAATAAGCACCTAAATTTATTTAATATACATATCCTGGGAAAAAATGCTAAAAACAAAAGAAAATCCAACAGCCTAACACCACAGTGTTAGATCTTAGATTTAGTTTTTAATTATCTTCAAACACCAATCTTTACAAAACTTGCCTATTGTTTCCAAGGATTGTTTTAACCCTATACTTGTAATGGAACCTGTTACTAAATCATCTGCAAAGAGCAGACCTGGTATCTCTCTATTATTTAAAATTGGTAAATGCATAACATTTTAACTTATTACTTCTAGAATATCATCAATAAATAAATTAAATAGCACTGGATTTAATTTGCAACCTTGTCTAAGTCCTACATGGTTTGGTATTTTTTCTGTTATCATTCCCCAATCATATTTTATACTAAATTCATTTTCTTGTAAATATTTTGGATTACTCTTATAAAGTTCTCGCTTACTCCTTTTTTTTTTCAATTTAATCCAAAGTGTTTCCGTAGAAATTGTATCGAAGGCTTTTTCTAAGTCTAGGTACAGTAAATATAAGCTCCCTCTTTTGATGCTGAGATACTTATCTACTAATGTTCTAATTATAAAAATGTCTGCCGTTCTTTTACCTTTTCTAAACCCTAGTTGAAATGGTGAGAATATTCCTTCTATCCCTGCCCAATTTTGTAATCTATTTGCTAACACTGCTGTGAAGAGTTTCCCAAGTATTGAAAGTAAAGTATAAACTTGAAAGAAGCGTAGGGACAGTGAAGCACAAATTAGCACAATAGTGAATCAAGAAGATATTGACAATATCTTGTCAATTTCTTCTCGATTCACTTTTGTGCTAATTGTAAGTAAGCTTATTCCTCTATAGTTTGCCAGATTTTGCATGTCTCCTTTATCTTTGTATATTGGGGTTACTATTCCCACTCTCCAATTTTTGGGTACTTTACCCTCCTCTAGGATTAAGTTCAATACCTGCACTAGTATTCTGGATCTCCAAAATTTCCCTGGTATTCCATTTATATATACCACAAGCCTTATTAGCTTTTAAATTCATATTTTGCTCTAGAATTTCATTCACAGTGAATTTACTATCCAACATGTCTATTTTCAACGGATTTATACTTATCAAATTATCCTATATAATCAAAGTTTTAACTCCCAGAAGTCCTTGAAAGAAATTGCACCACGTTGCTGGTGGTATATTAGTTCCTCCCCTACTTTTGTTTAATTTACTTACCATTGCCCAAATGGTTTTGTTATCATTCTGTTTTGCTGCCTCATTTAACTTTTGGCTCAGATTTTCCCCCCACTCAGTTCTTTTCAATTCTAATGACATCCGAGACTTTCTACTAGATAATTTTCCCTATCTATTTTGTCACCTGTTTGCCTCCAACGCTTTCTCTCTGCACCCTTTTAGCTTCTAAACTTCAACTTACCAACTTACCAACTGTAATTGGTTTTATGCCTGCTCTCTATCACTTTCATTTCATTTCCAGCTTTTTTAACTGCTTCCTCTAGGCTAAAAATACTTCCTTCTATATTTTTATCCTCCAATAAACTCTTTAGCTTATTCTCCTCTAACCATTCCAATTCTTGATTCAACTTAGTATAAAATTGTTCAGCTCGATCATTTTTCCATTTGTAAATATCTAATTGTATACCTAAACTAAAATCCTCATCCCTAATATTATCTTCTAATATTCTGAACTCTATTTTTAATGGGAACTGATTGCTTGTGCATATTATATTCATAATTTCAAAGTCTGCTACATATCTATCTAAACCTATTGAATATAATATATAGTCAATGACACTTTGGCCGTTTTTGTTTACAAAAGTAATTTCTCCCCATTCATCTTTCCCTTTTACACCATTACATATCAAGAGGTTCTCTCCACAAAACTCAATGAATTTTTTACCCTCATTGTTAAGTACTTTATCACTGCTACAACGGCCTTCCATGTGTACTTCCTTTAAATCAAAACCATTAAAATCTACCCTAATTTGCTCCTCTCCTACTCTTGCATTGAAATCTCCTATTAAAATTATTTCTACATCTACATATTTATCTTGTAATTCTTTTATATTCTGTCTCAATTTAGTAAACAAGTTTGAGTCATAATAACTAAAAGTAGTAGGTGGATTATAAACAATGCCTACACGGGCTTTTTACGCTTCTTTTGAATAAATCACTAAAAGTACGCCAGAACACTTTGTCACTTCCTAGATCATTTTCAACCTTGATTTCCAACCTCTTACTTTTGACAAACATTCCTACGCCATCAGGCACTCGACCCTTATCTTTCACCCCTTTCCTCCCAAAATCATAGCCTGTGATATGAATGTCACAATCTTTTAATAACCGTGTTTCCACCACCGCAATCACATCTGCCCGCTTCACTATTTGATGAATTTCACCACTTTGTAATTTAGCATATAATCCTTCCACATTCCACCGTACTATAGAAAGAGAAATTAACTGCTATACAGAGCCCTTTCTGTCAAATCTAAACTGATCCAATTTCGCCTTCTTTGTCTCGTTGCCGTGTGTGGCTCACATCTCTCTCTTCCACTTGCATAATGCTTCCACTCGGAGTAGACACAACACTCAAGCCTGCCTCTCTCCACATGTCTATACCAGCTGTCGCTCCCAAGGCCAGCCTGTTGACATCTTCTCTCAGCTGTTATGGTGACGTAACGATGTGAAGTTGTCGGCAGTTCTTCTATCCTTCTCCCACCTTCCACTACTGCTTCCCTACTCGCGTGCTGTTGTTTCAGGTTTCTTGTATCAGCGTCACCTCGGTTGCAATGTACTATGCACAATGGACATTAGTTCAGATTGTGTAGGATCAGGTAGAAATTGCAAAAAGGAAAGGAAATCAAAATGCAAGTCCAGGAAAGCTCATACTCCAGCAATTTCATGTTCACATGGTCGAGTGCACTCCATGAAATCCTAAAAGTAAAAGGCATAAGCTCCGTGATGTAGCTAAATTGACTTATAATATAATGGATTGCACCATCTTTCTTTGCTAAATAAAATAGATCAAGATTTAACTGTATTGGAACACCACAGTAAAGCGAAAAATTTTTAATTTTTAGATGAGTCGTATTTATTACACATCATTCTTCACGAAAGTGAAGCAGATGTATAATAAATACGACTCATCTAAAAATTAATAAAACAGATCAAGATAAGTTCCTTTTGAAATATGTGTATTACATCTCTTAATCGCAGAGTGGTGAAGAAAGAAGCTCCAAATACGAAGCATACTGTTGGCATTAAATACAGTGAGTTAAATACCAATGATGGCCGAATATTGTCAGTTTGCACTGCAAGCTTCCAAGGAATCACAGGGGTGTCAAAAGATAAACTATCCTGGCTAGAAAGTTTTACTTATCTGGGAATGCACCAAAGGAAACCAGAAGAAGTGAGAGAACAGGAATATTAAAGGAGGGCGTTTCTTCTGCTATAAAGCAAGACATGAAGTACAGATGTAGAGAAAGCCACTATGGATGAGCAAAATCAAGGAGAGGATATTTACCTCCAAAACTTAATATCTGAGGAATGTGGAACAACTTTTGCAAAGAATTATTAATTTATAGACGAGTCGTATTTATTACAAACCTGCTTCACAGTTAAATCTCTATTTTGCAAAGAAGTTAATGAAATCTACCATTCTGCTTATTGTCAAAATATAAATACATATTTAACAACTTCAATTTTTCATTCCATACACTACACACTGATACATGCTCCAAATGCAAAATGGGATTGATGAAGATTAAGACAAGAGGCAGACGTGGAAAAGAAAAAAGAACTAGAAACCATGTACAGACTGCACAAGTTGTGTTCAAAAAAGGTTTTATCAGCTATTGAAAGAGGAAAATGCAGAGGCAATCACTATTTGCATTGATATGCAGCAGAATCCACCACTGCCTAAACTTTGTTAGCGATGTATGGCTGTATAATCTATGCATAATGATTCCATCTAAAACCCAGAACAAAGACATTTCCTTGTACACATGGTTGGAAACAGAATCTGCTAAAGGCTGCAACCAGGTTGCCACAGTTTTGTACCACTTGTTGGAACTGGCAGAAAGGATGTCCAGCAACACTCCTACCATTTGTTTATTTTCACACTCTTGCTCTAGTCAGAACAAGACTAGTGTGATCATGCTTATTGCTTTCCTGGAGAAGAGTAAAAAAATTTCCTGCATTTCACATATCTACCCAATATTTGGGTACAGTTATATGCCTCCTGATAGTGAGCAAAGAAAAGAAAATGGATGTTCAAAATCTAGTTAAATCTTTTGAAATTCCAGAAACTGCAAAATAATTTTATGATGTGCTAGAAGATGCCAATTAAGGTTAAAGCTTACTTATTCATATTCTTTCAAATTTCTTTGTATTCAACATGTTTGTTATATAAAGAAACAGAATATTATATTATTGTGAATGTAGCAGTACTTAGTTTCTAAAGTTGATACCTAATAAAGTAAATGCTTATAAACATTAACATGTTGGTTGTATAATACTTATATAATTGACAAGTTGAAAATAAATAACAAGTAATAAAGACATAAATAAAAAGTAACAAATGACAAATAACAAAACTTCATGTGTTAATTTCTCGCTCACTCAGAAAAGTTAATAGCATCTCCGTTTTGGGGGGGGGGAAGAAAAAAAAAAAACTGCATTTTCAAACCTCAAATTTGCACTAGTTAAATTATAGTATTTGCTTTTCACATTCAATGAGACAGTTTCAGGAAAGAGAATAGAATGAGTGCCTTAAATAGATGCAACACAATTCTTTTTTGCCGCTTTCTAAAGGTTTTCCCTTGCAATGCTTTAGCGAAAAACTGGTGGTAGACTGCCATTATACATATAATAAGTACACACCCAATAAACGATCAATAAAATAATTTAGCTCTCACATTCGGAATAGCACACCGTCAAATGGCTATATATGACTAATCCAGATCAAAACACGGTCAGTGATAAAAGTGATATAAACAAATATGTCATCACTACCGCTAAGTCATGTGCTATCGTGCCATGTGCTTGAGAGCAAAGGAACCTCCTCTTTACTTCGTTTAAGAATTAACGTGCATTTCAGATAAATCAACTCTGTTGCATAATATATTTCATTGAAACCGTTACGAAAATATAAATTTGACAATTCTCTTCCAACATATAAAGACATATCACCATGTTAAATAAACTAATTTTTACCGCACAACAGCCTGCACCACAACAGCAGCCAATGAGATGTGATAAGGTCACGTGACCATTAAGAGATACGGTGCAAGCTTACGTGAAACGGATTCGTTGGTCCTGTTTTTCCGAAAGGCTATCAATTTTCCTGTTTTTTCCTGGAAAGGATACTTCATGCACTCATTCTGATTATCTGCCGGTGCTGAAAAGTACTTCCTCAAAGTTTTTGATAGGCCATTCAGGTGTTCTGCTATGGCTTCAACATTTTTAGGCAAAGTTTTTCTGATGAAGTCAGAAATTGTTCCAAAATAGGAAAGGAACCTAAGGATTTTTTTCCTGCATGACTTTTCCACACATGAAGTTTTCCTGTCTTTGCTTCAATTATCACATGAACCGTGAAAGCATCTGGTTTTGGTCCTTGCAATTTTTTGTTTACTTCATTTAAGTGTGAGAAGATGCTCGCTAGAAATGCCACTTTGAAAGACCGTTCAAAAGTCAGTCATTTACTGAGGGGAAACTTTCTGTGCTTCCAAAAATAGCCTCACTTCATCACGTAATTCAAAAAATTGCGAAGTAACATTTCCATAAGAAATCCAGTGAACGTCTTTGTGCAAGAACAGTTGTTTGTTTTGCATTTCTTCACATATTTTCTTGAGCTAAGAGGACAGGCTTTAATGTTGTTCAGTTTTAACCAACTCTTCTAATGTTTCCTTCAAATATGGCGGAATTTTTTTTACAGCCAGCATCTCTCTATGTATTGAACAATGAGACCACTTAATCTCAGGGGTTGACAGCTTGAAATCGAGCTTTCAATTCAGTGTTGTGTCCAGACATCACTGCAGCTCTGTCGGTGCTTACGCCTAGACACTTTCCGCTCAAGTCCTTCCTCTGAAAAAGAAAATCCATCAAGTGTTTTAAAGACATCCTCAGCAGTGTTGTGCAAGATTTCCCTACTAAACAATAGGTCTTCAACTAGCTCTTTTTCTTGCTCGTAACGTACACAAGCTAACAAATGAAACTTGTCAGTGAAATCAGTTCTTTTGTCAAGTTGTAAAGCATACTGTTGTTGACTTTAACCTCATAATTAGCTGGTCCAGGACGTTTTAAGATATATCAACAATTCTACATTTAACTGAATCATGTGATAGTGAGACTGTTACCAGCTCATTGGCAGCTGAGTCACCGATCAGTATGCTACACATCTTTTTAGCTGCTGGTAATAATTCCTCTGCAATGTTATAAGGCTTGCCACTTTTGGCAATGAATGGCGCTACTTCATAGGAA
Source organism: Mantis religiosa (assembly GCA_030765055.1). Classification (NCBI taxonomy): domain Eukaryota; kingdom Metazoa; phylum Arthropoda; class Insecta; order Mantodea; family Mantidae; genus Mantis; species Mantis religiosa. Next base: position 143,713,585 of record CM060949.1, read on the forward strand.
GTTAGTGTTGCTTTTTCATCTCTTAACCTTTTATTTTAAAATAATCAAGTGTCTTACCAATGCAATCAGATATTTCGTCTGTAAATGTCTTTGCAGCTTAGCAGGCTTCATTGCAACATTGAACAGTACATCATAACACAAAACACAAAAGGTTTTTGTTCACTTCAGTTCCAACTCGAACAAATCTGAAACTTAAATATTCTTCGCTGTATTTTCGCCGATTTACTTTATGCAGAACAGCAACTAGTTAAACTAGCAGGCTCACTACTACCACTTGCCTCTTTATTGCCAGTTAAGTGTAGGGTCACGTTTAATTGATCCAGTCTGTAATCAACAATTCACGTTGAATGATGCGAATAAATTCTCAGGATTCACAATTACAAACTGTCGGAACGATTAAACACTATCTTCACTGGCTTCAATGCAGCGGGAACAACTGATTTGTTGTGCGTGCATACGTGTAGCAGATGCCAGTGACAGCGCTGACTCAGACCTACATGTGCAGGCTTGGCTTACTTAACCTGCACCGCAGCTAACCACTCACGCTCAGTAAGGTTGCGTCACTGCTGTTACTATGCTACACTACAGACTCCCAACTCTTATGTTGATTGCACCTCTCAGCTGCATTACATCACTACGCCATAGATGCATAAAAAATGTTAAGTAAAACGTATGTAGTTCGGCACCAAGCAGACAGTGACTCAGTAAATACAATTCTGTTTTCTATAGTTTAATTCAACATTATAACTTAAGAAATCCCCTCACAGACCCCCTGACATGGACCACACTTTGAGAAATACTGTTATAAGCCATGATTTATATTCCCTATTAACAATTTGGATTTATAATTGATAGGTACATAATTCAATTTATTGAAAGGATTCTATGGAAAGCAACCACCATGACAGTTGAATATGTCCTTCATAGATGTCATGAAAACTTTCAATAAGGTTGGGAGCAACTCTTATCTTTCTACTAGGATGCTTTCCAATGGTGAATGAATATCGAACTATGTAGTTTTGAGATTATCTTGCACAAATTTTCTTTTTGTAATATTAGTACAAATTTATTACATACGTATATTCTATATGGGATTGTAGTTTCTCTTTTTGCACTAATGCATTTTGCTGCTTTTTAAGCAAACACATCTTGCTGCTGCACATTGAAGTAATATAGTAGTAATAAATGAACTTTCTAATTACAGGTGGCTGAGCAACAGCGAGAGATTGAATTAGATCGCATGAAACGTCAGGGTAAAAAGGTTCACATGAACACACGAGAGTACTGCACTATGTGTGATCTACATTTCTTTGGAAATCTTGTAGTTCACCGCAAAAATGATCGTCATCAGGTTAGTGCATTTTTTAATATCATATTTAAACCCCTCTTTATTACTTTGCTGCTTCTCAGCAAAGTATTGAGTTAAATTGCTCTTTTGGGAAATTGTCATTTTTAACCATTTGATACTTACTATGTACATAAAAAGATTAAACTAGTATAAATGTGAAAATTATTCACATGCTGTTATGATAAATGTTAAACCAAATCCCTTTCAGAATTAATCAAAGAGCTCAGGAACCACATTTATGCAATGCATGAAGGAAAGTCGGATGTTATGAAGCAGTTTTGAAGGGTACAACTATACTGAACGAAACTCCAATACAATATGTTAGCTTTTTAGCAGTGCAACAGGTTAGCATATGCTTGGTTCACTTTTAATGAAATGACCTCTCTATTTTTCTACTGTACAATGTGAATGACCTGCTCAAGGTTTATCAGCTGTAAGCCAGTTTAATAGAAAATCGAAATAATCAATTTTACCTAAAACTTGGGTGCAGTATACTTGATGGTTCTTTCCTTCTATAAAGGTAATCCTTCTAAAATCAGATGAATTTATTACTTAAACATGACCCTCTAAATAAGTGTACTAAAGCTGTAAATGAAGCAATAAAAGTTTCATCATACCTAAAGATTATTTCTAAAAGATTAAATTAGATCTAATTTTTATATTCATATGATCACTCACATTGAAGAATACATTAGATTAACAGAAATCTGTATTGAGCAAACTTTCTTCACCTTCCAAGGGAAATTTTACCAATAATTTGGATAAGTAAAGGGCAACCCCTTTTCACCTTTCCTGGGCAACCTATTCATTAACCACTGGGTGATATATTTGCAGTAATCAACTGCACTGAGCACTGATGCCCTGAAACTATTTATGGATAACCATTACAGTGGAATTAGAATCCAATAACATGCTCTCTTATTTTTAACTTAAAAATAAGGACAATGGCAAATTAAAGTTTGGTATTTACACGAAAGACTCATGCAGACAACTACATCAAAGCCAGTTATTTCAACCCAAGACCTAACAAACATGCAGTCATAAGTAGCTTAACATAACCTGATTAATGTACCAATGAATGAAAAGGAATACATGACTGAATATACCATAATGGTAGAAATTGTGACAATGGTTACAGAAAAAAAAAAAAAAAAAAAATAGTAGACAAGAAAATAGATTCAGTAGAAAAAAGTTGAACGAGATTACCCTTCAACAGCTTATTGGTACTAAAGAAAAAACACAAGTAATGCACATTCACATCACCCTGGCACCGTACAAGATGAGAAACCTCAGTAAACCAAAAATAGTCAAAATTCCGGTGGTAAAGAAATGTCCTTTATAGAATTGCTTATACTCCAATAAAAGTATATTAGAAAGGAAAAATGTAACATTAGAACCACATTACAACAATTTAGGAAAATCCAAGCAAAAGGAGACCTAAATCTGCAGTAGTGGCACATTTCTGAGATCATAACCATAACATAAAACGTAAGTCAACTACTAGAATCAGTTCACTTGAATCAAGAATTAAACATCTGAGAAAACATTTATGTGAAGAAATTTAAAACCCATTGAACAAATTGACGTTCCATCGCTTCACTCACACTGTCTACGCTTCTTTCAGTTTTTATACTTTGAGAAAATATTTTACTTTGCATCATTGCCAGATGTCTGGTCTCCGAGAACCATGATCAGCTGGAACACCAAAGTTTTAGTACAGTACGCGCAAGATAAGAGCGCTGGATTTACGGGGTAGTGCGGCCAGAGGGGAAGAAAAGAGAGCTAACACTATTTTGTTTCTGCAGTGCGGTCAACTTTGAAAAACACAGTTCTGCAAAATAGCGTGTAAAATAAGCGAAGATATCCACCGCAAGTGTGAGATCTATGTGGACAAACATTAAATTGAACTCGATCCGATAAGCTGTATATTTATATACTTACTATGTATGAAACACAAAAATAGTAAACAAATATTATGACAGCTATAAATATTCATCTGCTTTGTGATTCGATTTCTGAGTCCACTGCATCAGTTTCATCGCTAGTATCCTCTGATCTGTTGATAATTTCATTGATCGCATTTTCTATTACACAATTATTTCTCCAATATTTGATTTCCAGTTCTTAGACCTTCTTGCAGTATCCTTCCCAATCCGTTGCAGTTACAGAAGAGAATGCTTCTATAGCAAGTTTCTGCAGCTTTGTGGCTGACCGTTTCATCGCTAGTATCCTCTGATCTGTTGATAATTTCATTGATCGCATTTTCTATTACACAATTATTTCTCCAATATTTGATTTCCAGTTCTTAGACCTTCTTGCAGTATCCTTCCCAATCCGTTGCAGTTACAGAAGAGAATGCTTCTATAGCAAGTTTCTGCAGCTTTGTGGCTGACCTATCACCAGTAACATTGTGTCCTCTGAAAAAGTTCTTTATTTTTGCCCACACCAGTTCAAATGCATTCAGATCAGTTATACGGAGGTAAACAAATAATAGTGTCCCCTTTCGAAAACCATAACTTCCACACATAGGTAAGTCTTGCTCCTAGATTTGTTGGTCTCTATTAAATACCGGTGTAGCTTTGGTAATGGGGGGAAATAGCTATGTAGAAATATACAAAGGGCTCAGAGCAAGAGAAAAAGAAAGATAAAAGATCAAGATATAAGGAAAAGGGGGAAGCCAAAAAGGAAAGGAATGAAGAGAAAAGAAGAAAGAAAGAAAACATCACTATAGTTATTACCATACACAGATCTCAGCCTTACCTGCTTTTTCCTTCTGTTTTTGGAGATTCATTGGGATGAGATGTACAAAACAATTTAATATGCCTGACAGTGCTGACGCTTTTTCCTGTGAAGCAGCAGCCTTGTTCTATTTCTTTGCTGAGTGGGAACATTAGCAGGTTGTTATCCTTTTCAACTTTCTGAAACTTTCGCTATTTTGCGGCCATCACTATGCACGACTGTACGTGCATGTTTCCGAGTTGGAGTTCGTTGCTCGGAAGGTACATATGAGTTTGGTGTGCCCTAAGCTATAATTACACACTGGTTAAGCTGTAGTAATTAACTTCAAACTTGCACAAAACGAATGCACACAGAAAACAAAGAGCGCACATTAAGGCTTAGCATATTAGTCACTAGATGTCAAGAGTGTACTAGTGTAGTGTACTAGTATAGCGCCTTTCATGTTTCTAAGTTGTCATCTGTGTTTACGGAGTTAGCTGAAACCTACCGAGTGAGGACTTGGGAGATGAACGCTCAAGATAAATTGTGCATACTATAAGTCAACAATTTCTTGATAATGTCTTCAAGTGGATGTGAAATGCATTGAAAGAAAATTTGTAGTATGTGAAGTGTAGTGTCTGTTATCTCATAGTATAATTTTAACTATTACATTACTTTGCAGTATTAATTGAACAGAAATAATGTAATTGATATGCCATACCATAGATTGCAAAAAAACATTTAACAACCCCAAAGTAATTGGTATAAAAGTTTTCAATGCGCTTCCGCAAGAAATAAAGAGTTTGAATATTCTAGCGTTTAAAAATAGATTGTACAAATGGCTGATAAGAAATCTGTTTTATTGTTTGCACGAGGCACGCGCGCGTGTCCATGTCTGAGTAATGTGCTTATGTATATAATTTTTTTATATTTATATTCTGGACGACGAAGTCTATTGTAATTGTTTGTAATTACCAAATGACGAATAAATAAACATTAAACATTAATTGGAATTTACGTTACCTTCTCAAATTTCAAAGTACACTACATATTAGCCTGTAGAATGCTATGTCTGCAGAGCGTGATACATTTATGAATTAGTAATCAGAGACATGTTTATTTACTCTGAATAGTATAAATCAGTGTTATTCAGTTCTTAAATTTAAAACCATGAAAGTATTTTAAATGGGTCAGTTTACAATTGATGAGGTAATATGCCTTCCCCCTTAGCGTGGGCTCATAAAATGAGGGTTTGCAAACATACTTTTAAACTGAGTGAATAGCTTATTCACGAAGAAATCAACAGGGTAACACAAGACTGGGGAAAACTGTGAGACTTGGTGAAAACAAGATGACTTTTAGAAGGAAATAGCACTGGTTGTTTTTGGAGCCTATCATTTGCAAGACGTATAATAGACATGACAATTTCTGTTGACGTGACATTCTCAGCTATATGGATAAGCCACTAGCAAATAGTTAATTCATAAATTATAATTATAGCATTTAAAATATTCTAATATACTTTTTATTTTAATTGCAATATTATAAAAGTTCGTAAAATTCAGGTTGGGTTCCCGTATGACTAGCGCCAAGGAGTCTTGCATGCTTTAGGATAGTGTTAGAGAGGGAAAGAATAAAGATTGGGGTTAACAAGGTGGTACTGCTGAGCATGTAAATGCATCTCATTCACAGCAGTCTAGATTTTCCTAATTGAAAAGCAGTGCTTGGTGTTTTAATGCCACAGGATGTGATGCAATATTATAACTTCCAGCAAATAGAGAGTAAAAACTTGAATTTTAAATTGACATGCAAGTTATGTGTAACATTGGCACATTTGTTGCAGCATTTGAAGAATTTCCTCCATCCCCGATGCTCTCCATGTGGAAAAGAATTTCCTACTCGCATTGAATGGGACCACCATAAGTTGACTCCAATGCATCTCAGAGTAAGTATATCTTTTGGGTGCCTTATTTTACTGGTTATTGTAAAAGAATTTTTATTTATGTGTTAATTTTCTATTTTCAGAAGGCAGCAGAGACACGTAAGACTAAGAAGGGTGATGATGATCTTGCTATTGAAGACCTGATATCTCCTGAAGGTTAGTATGTTATTGACAAATTCATTATACTTAGGCCCACTATTATTTAGAGTTTAAACCCCTGGTTGGGTTTAAGCTATAGTTTTAAGTTTTGCTTCATATCATAAACTTCACACTTCAGTTCAACTTGAATTTAACTTGCACTCTGAAAAGTAGAATCAGAACTGAAAAGTTCAATGCCATGTCTTGGAATTGAACCAAGGACTTTCTGATCTTTGCTACTCTAACCATTGAGCTATCATGGCAACATACTTGTACATAAAATTCTCCAACTTGACTCATTTCTGTGGTAGACCACAAATCTTAAATTTGATATCAACTCCAAAGGCATTTAACAAATCACAAGTTTTTAAGTCCCAGAATGTGAGGTGTTTTGTATTAATGCTGTGGATTGATCAAAAATTTTAATCGAATAACCATGTTACTTTAATTGATTAATCTAGATACTATCTGTTCAAAAACTAGGTGTAAGGATTATATAGAGTACTTTAATACCCTATATATTTCATTATTTGTAAAACTTAAATATTTAGATTCAAAATTTGTGTTTGCATCAAGTGCACATCCTTTATGTATTGAATTAGATCTACAATATTTTTGTAAGTAATTATTTAGTAATGTATTATATTAATATCTACTAAGATTTGTGAGACCGACGTGCAGTAGTTTTTTTATAACTTTTTCCTTATTTCAACTTTTTAACACAAAACTTTCACTGTCATGAACTCAAATGTTACTGGCTTACTGCAGTTAACAGTTAGTTACACCACCACCAGCCCTGAGAAGAGGGATCAGCTATTGTTTCAATAGCTGCGTAATCGAAGTGTTTGGTTCGAGGTTGTGCAGCTCAGTTTATGCTAGCAAGCGATAATCAGTTGTATATGATATGTCGTCACACATAAGTTGTAAGGAAGGAAACCTGTCAGCCTCTGTATGTAGCTATTTACCTCTTAGAACATTTCACAACAGAAGTGTTATTTGGACTCTCTGGGTTCAGAGTGATTTCTTTTAGCAATCAGGAGTTATATTATCTCAAAGTTCAAAGCACTTTACGTGTCTAGTGAAAGCTTGATGCATTGGAAAGGCTGTTTAGGTTGGAAGCAATACATCAAAACAAAGAGGGCCAAATTTGGCTAAAAGAGTTTTGATTAATATCTATTGTAATTGATTAATTTTAATTGACTATTAATCGATTAAAATTTTTTAATCTTTAATCTGAAATAAAGAATTAATCAATTAATTGTTTTGGTTAATCGATTAAATCATGCAGCACTAGTTTTTTATGCTTGTAGAGTTTGTGTATGTTGAATCAATTATTCATTGCCCTTATTAGTGGAAACTTAACTGGTTTAATATTTTGAGATGGTGCTTCCAGATGCACTTTATGGTGCACAGTGGCCATTGCAGGCCAAATGCCCTAGCGGTCGATGGTCCCTTAAACCCCACTCATTCACTCACTGAGTGACCATTATTTCAAAATATCTCAACCGGTTTTCTAAACTGACAGTCCTTCAACATTTAGTTGTCAAAGACGATTAATGATCTTTTCTCAGCTTTGAGGTATACCAACACCATTGCACTAATTTAACTTAGGCATTGTATTTAAGTGAGCTTTAAAATATAATTTTAAACATTATTCGTTTATTTAATCTTCAGTTGAACTTTGGTTTAATTTAATTGCGACTTGTCTTTCATTTAAGGACAGTCTAATGCTGTGTTGCAAGATGGCAATTAAAGTACTTATGGATATTGTGAAGGAATTTCTATTATGAAGTTATTTCAATAATTGGAAGAATTCAAGGAACAAAAGTTTCTTTGATATGCTTAATGAATGACCATTAATTTTTAAACACATTCAGACTTAGAAAACAATCTTAACCCTTTCACCAATATGGACGTCATATGACGTCCAAGTTAAAATGCCCCAAACCGATATGGACGTGTATAGACATCCTGCGCATACATGCATTTAATGCTCATGTAACGCCAATTATTTTAATCTTGCTGTTTTACAATAAATTTAAATTAGTTCTATAAGGAATGTAAACGTATCCTTAAAGGTTTCTTTTTGAATTGTACACCTCCAAACCTGGATAAACACCCAAGGGCACATCTGCAGATTCACACCCAATAATATTGGTTTCCTTGCGAACTTCTTTTTCGCAACACACTACACATTTTCGAAATGGTTACAAGTATTTTGGGTGTGGGTGGTATACTTTTAGGAAAGTGTTTTCTCTCAAGTATGAGGGATGATGTGAATTTCCTACCCCCTAGTATAAAGAGGCCTCTGAGTATTATAATACTCAATTAGGTTACGAGCTCTTTATACGCGCAAGTACAGGTAGATGAATGTCTTTTACAGCTCTGAAAATTACTAAACAACTGTGCATAGTTACATCCAGTGGTATAAAAATACTTTTTTTTACCATTTAACTCTTTTCCGTAAAGAGGGATAGCTGGTAATAGCTGATCCGTATCACGCATATTTGACCCGCCATTTCCCCAAACAATGGAGTAGATAACATGCCAGCTGTAGACCAGTACACGTCACTGCTACGTATGTCCTAAAAATCTCCTTCATAATCGTACAACAAATCTTCCAGATTTTCTACAGTAATATCAGAAGCCTGTACACATCATACCCAAGCTAATTTATTTGCTACATTACCGGGATAAGCCATGGTTAACATTGAAATTTAACGATTTCAAATGTGCCATACATTTAGCTCTTGATAGCTACAAGAAATTACTCTGAACAAAGAGAGAGTATAAATAACTGAAATACAGAGCGAAAACTGCTGCATAAGGCTACTAGAAACCTTGGTTGAGAAACACTGTAATAACAGATGCTGACAGAGTTTTCATTCCAGTGTGTGAGTGTGTGACGCAACATATTCTCCTCATATCGCTTGGCATAGCATAAATAAACTAAACTTGAACCTGAGAAGTCGCTTACGTAGCTATTCATACATACTATGGCTCGTATACACACAAAACAAAATGATTCACATATTAGGCGCGTTCGGCACAAAGAATGGCTTTTGCTACAGTGAAACAAAGTAGTGAAATTTCAACAATTTATTAATGTAGTCTCTACTTTATTGTTACTGTAGATTTATACTGCCTTTAATGAGTTTTAAACCAGTTTTTGTTTCGTTTAAATAACTTAATAAATACGGAAGATACGGAATTGTATTTATAATGCATTTTTACAGCATTTAACAATTTAAATGTCCTGTTCTGTTTATTGGGTATCCGTTGCCGGCCCCTGAAGGATTTAAATGGCCATCGGCGAAGCGGTTAACCTAATTATGTCAAATTCAACATTTTATACAGAAATCAAGTAGGCACAAGCAGTAAAACCGTTTGTTTTAAAATTGGTTATATATTTTTTAAATTAATTTGTATTAAGGTTTTTACTTTGGTTCAGACTGGTTGCAGCCCTAGCTCAGATTTCTATTAAAATGTTAGATGCTTGAAAATTAAGCATAAATATGACCATGTAATAAAATTAAACCATGTATCATAAACATTGCCTGTCACCAGCCTTCTATACCATGTACGAGAATGTTCTATTTAAGCAATGCTTAACTTCAATGGGTGGAAAAATTTAATTTTGATGAACAGGTAATGAGAGCTCTGCTGTAGTATTGCTACAAAGGAATAAGTAGCAATGGGAATATAGACACATATGGAATTAGAATAGAAAACAGAAAATTAAGAGATCAGGCAGGCTCTGGGAATGAGAAGAAATTAAACATTTATTGTAATAGCTGTTATGAAATTACTGCTAATTGGTATTATTGAAATTAAATTTGTACCTGCTGGAGCTCAAAATACATTGTTGTAGATCATAAAGGACTATGCAAGGAATGGAAGAAGTTTGACAAAATGTACATGGTCATGAAGAAAATTGAACAGGAGTTCAGGGAATGAATCATAGAAATGGAATCAGTCAAAACAAGCATATATTCATGATTTCTAGCTTTGGATTGATGGAAGACTAGCCAGTGAAAATGAGATACAAGGGACAATCTTGTTTTAGAAGAGAAAATTGTTGAAGGATGGCGAGAGAAGCATTTTTGGAAGACTGCATGGATGTTAACAAGGTTTGCAAGAATCAATGAAGCAGTGAACAACCCAATGAACACGTTCCAACAAGAGGGGAAAGTGAAAGCTTCCAGGATCAACAGGTGACCAAGCAGATGTCACCACAAACGAGAATTCCGGCTAATGGAAAGACAATGCAACAAGCAAGAGGTCTAGCAGATCAAGATACTGGGGAATACGATTCATTAGCAGGTGAAACATCATGACACTCTAGGGGAGTTTGAAATTTAAGAGAGCTGGATGCCAACTTAAAATGAGAATTGGAATGGATAGAAAATATTTGAAAGAGAAGGTACTGTGAATACTGATGGATGTCCTTAGAAGCCAGAGGAAACTAATGGGATTCAAGGCACAGGGCAGGCTCCCAGTAGGGCATAGCTGGGGTACAGGGGATGGCAGAATGTGTTCTGGAACTGTAAGGGTCTGCAAAGATATTAGTTTTGGGCATCTGAAGCCTAATGCAGGATATATAGATTTTAGCTGTTGCTGAAATCTGGCTGGATGGAACAGTGCAAGTAGATATTGCAGGTTTCACATTTATAAAGGAGGTAGGGAAAGGGAGAGTGTTAGTGAACCATGGGACATAAGTAATGATGTAATAAATAATATTAAGGTGAGAAATTTAAAGATAGAGTAATGTAGTTCCATGAAATGGAAGAAGAAATGGGGATTAAAAATGAATCTGTCTTGTTGGAATTCCTGATAATGAGAATGCAAGAAGTGGTAATTTATAAGGTAGGAGTACGAGGAGCACTATTTATATTTTGAGCCTTGGTAACCCTGAATGTTATAGTGCCATCTGATGTTTCCAATGGAAAGTTTAACATTGTTGAGCATAATCTACTTCATACATTTGTTCAATAATGCCATTTGTTTTGTTTACGTTAACTTGATTTAAAAAAAAGACTTTCAACATGGATTATCAAGATGAGTGCAGCAATCAACTAACTTCTACATTTGCCAGTGAAACTTCACTCTTTGCAACTGTGAAACACTGGTATAACAAATTTAATAGTGGCTGCTGTTCGCTCAGTGAGAAAGTTCGTAAAGTCCAAAATCAGTTGTGCCAGAAAACATTGATGCTGTGAAAAAACTAATAATGCAAGATCGTCATGTGACATTGTGAGATTGAGGGAACCCTAGGCATTAGTTCCACTAGCATATATAAAATATTGAATTATTTAGCTGTGAAAAAGGTTTGGGTTCTTCTTTCTAATGTGATGCTGGCGATTTTTTTCTAAGTCCTTTGCACTTTAATACAACTATGTTTTTCTATACAACAATTATGTTTAATCGTCACTTTTTAGTGCTATTTCGTGCTGGAGGATTTCTTTTGATGTTACTGAAGTCATAACTTGATTGTTCGTACTTGCAGTCCTGCCTTATGGGGTGCAGGGCGGCATTGCATTCAGAACACTTGTGTCCTCTGCAAACCCTCGTCGAATAATAATTGAAGGCAGGCCCCATTATTTAAATAAAAGGACAAGTCCATTTTACTTATTTATCGAGCCATTTCCCAATTTTCAACAATGCTGAACGAATGCTAAATATTCAAAGAATGCACAGAACATCCTTCACTTCTATCACTACAATAAGTATTTCTGCTGGACATCAAGGCTACTTTTGTAAGTCAATAAAACCTGAGTTATGGTCAATATTTTGCAAAACTGACCTGTGCTAAATGCATCCACATGTATTTCTGCATTAGTATTGCACAGATGCAGAGGTTGGCTACAAGTATTGCACATCTCATGTTGGCTACAACATGAGTACCTGTAGGTTGTCTGCTTGCGCATGTGTATACCTGTACCTTGGGACTTAGAAAATATTCTCGTGTCACACAAAAAGTTTCTCTTATGTTTGGATCCCACATAATTTGACGCAATCTCAAAAAGGTGCTTATGTCACTTGGTGTACAAAAATGCTCAAGTACAATGGCAGTGCTGAAAATATTGTAACGCGGGCGTTGGAACACCCTATGAAAGCAGCTGAGAGCGGGAGACGAGGGAGGTCAATGTTAGCTACGCCCTCCCCTCGTTTGTCTTATAGTGGTGACAGGGACGACTGGGGAAAGAAACATAATTGTGCGGTCTGTTTCTCTTCCACCTGGTTCCAGAAATTACGGGATCTTTCATCATCTGGAAACGTCTAGAAGACGGCGAGATGCCTATAAAGAGGGCTACAGACGGACAGAGTTGTTGGTCAATCAGTTGGTTAGTGTGTGTGAGTGAGGACAGTTCTTGGTGTAAGAAGGCAATGTTAGTCAGTGTTTGACGTGCTAGCGCCGTGTTAATGAACGAGAAGACTGTGTGTAATTGTGTACGTGCATCTGAACGGTAACGGACGAACTGGTGAATCGTAATTGGTGTATTACGTAACTTTGTGTAATTGGCAAGTGTTCAACTGTAAGTCGGTGGAAATAAAGAACATTGTTGAGTTTGTGTAATTGGACTTTTCATTTCACGAACCCACAAAGTCACAATATGTATATAAGATTGTAACAGGTGATAACTTCGGATCTATGTATATGAACTGGAAGTAAACAGCAGTAGACTATATGGGTGTTTCAAGGTGAAGCAAATCCAGTAAAAGTTGTTCGCACTCGAAGTACTTCAAAGTAAATGGTTGGCTTTTTTATTTTTCCTCCAGATAAACTGGCCAGGTGGCAACAATGCCTGTAGATGAACGTAAAATGGTCAATGCCGAATGGTACACAACCATGTTACTAAAATTAGGCAAGTGAGTCAACTGGTATAACAATGGCACTCCACTTTCTAAAATACTTCTTTTTATTCTACATAACCATGTGTTTGCCGGAAGTCTTCGTTAAAGCATAGCCTGCTCACATGCCTTAAAGCCTCAGCACTCAGTCGGATTCTTACGCATTTAAGCAACCAAGCAGTGTTTTCCTTTTTTTGCCGCTTGGAGTTCTCAAAGCTCACCCCTAAAGTATCCCCTTGTAGACGTCAGTGGCCTTGCCGACATTTAGTTTTGTGGTGACAGTTCAACCAATTTTATGGTCTCAATTAGTATTGAAAGTGCATATTACATGAAGTGTTGTTGACAGCAATCTAAAGTAAGCGAACAAGAAAACTGGGCATAAATAAGGGACAATAAGAAAACTGGGTATAAATAGGAGATAATATAAGTAATCATAAGTATGAGCACAACATGTCATTGTTTATTATTACTTTTACTGTTGTGCCGTAAATGGTGGCAGTTCACTATCTAGAAGGTAGATTTTCCATGACAGCTTTATAGTACAAAAATTTACAATAGACCACTATATTTCATAACTCTCCATTTTTCCAAAGTCCAGGTCTCTGAACCATACATAGCAATGCTCCAAATGTAAGAATTACATATTTTATTTTTATCATTATCATAATCATCATTATAACAGCAATAGTAGCAATTATGAGCTCAGTAATTTGTATTTCAGATGGTGTATTGTTGCGTACCTTTCTATAAAAGTAAGAAAGGAAAATCAAAAGGGATCAGTTTCCATGAATTTCCAGTAGAACTACGTAAACAATGGCTAAAAGCTATATCATGCTCTAATTTCGTGGTAAATGATAAATCTAATTCAACAGTCGTGTGCAGTTTGCATTTTACTGAGAACGACTGCGCTGCATTTCAGACTGAGGAAAACATAATTTCCAAATTAAAGAGATTGGAAAGGGAGAATAACACCTTGAGATGTAAATTATGGGGAGCAAATAAAAGGCACAAAGAATTTGTAAACAAGCAGTAAGCAAATGAAATATTACTTTATTATGAAACCAATAATTTTCATAAATAAACTCAATTATTGATAAAAGACACCATTGTACACTGCAACCGAGCTTCCTGACACAATCGCAATATTGGGCAAATTGAACAACATTAAAGGTAATGTGAATTTCCGTCTTATAAGACCTACTAATGTATATTGTTAAACGACTTTTAGCTGTTTACTTACTAGGTTTTTTTCTTTTCTTCCTAGACAGCCTCGTTTCATGCAACAGTCCACTTATCACTGGCATACATAGGAGGTATTATAGTTAAAAAAAAATAGCGGTCGAATTCCTTGTGCCACCTGTCTTACTAAAGTGTCTACCGCCAAGTGTACAGCATCCCTTGTAAATCTAATATTCGAAAGGGACGAAAGCTCCACGTTCTGTTACCCATCTCCAGAGTTTGTTTCTCTTTTGGCAGTTGTAGAGAAATTTATAACAACTTCTGTACCTAAGCTACCTGAAGTATGTGTGTGAAAAAGCCTAGGGGAATACATAATGCCAGCAATGCAATATTGTTCTTAACTCGTGTGTGCAGAGAACTTAAAAGGATTCAGAACTGCTAAGTGAACTGATATGCAAACATTATATTCCTGTGATATTATGGTGCTTTGCTTATGCGACAACGGAAGTGTTTGAAAAATGAAAATTCCTAAACTGTAAACCACTGCATTGGAAAGTTCTTCTGTAATGTCAACACTTTGCAGTTGTACGCTGGCACAGGGTTGCAGAGGGGTCATCAGCCAGCGCCACACGGTGGGTAGTGGAGAAATCTGTAACTTTTGGTCATAACGCTCCAGCTATCGAGTGCCGAGGCTTAAAGGTATGTGAGCGGACTATGGTTAAAGTAAGGAAAACCAGCAGAATGTAGGATTGTTCATCAAGACGAGCGCACACATCTTGTCTAACAGAGTATTTGAAGGCTTAAAAAATCAAATTGTTGGGTCGTCTGTTATACATTTCTGATTTGGCACCCAGTGACTTCTGTTTGTTCCCAAACAGTGTGGACAGTGATTTTCATCGGCAGTAGAAGCTGTTGATGCCATCAAAAATGTTTTAGAGGTGTCTGAAGAAGACTGGAACAAATGCTTTGACAAATGCTTCAAATGGATGCAACAGTGTGTTGGTCATAAAAGAGAATATTCTGAAAAAACAATAAAGCAGTTTTCAATCAGAAATTACTTTGTTTTAATTATTAGGCTCAAAATATAAATAGTGCCCCTCATGCTTAATATATAAGGAAGATCTGAGACAGAATTTTGTGAAAATATAAACTGAGTTATATTAAAAATGGTGCATTGGGGTAAAAACAATTTTGGTGAATTTACTTGTCATTTGAATGGGACATAGTGTTGTAGATTATGCTTTGTGTAGTGAGGAATTTTTGTCAATGATAAGGTAATTTTAAAATATTAAATGTTTCAGGTAATGGTGTACATTTTCCACTAAGTATAACACATGATTTTTGAGTGATACTTCATGAAAACTTGAAACTTCACTCGTGTCACTATTAAAAAGGGAATGTTTTTGGGACCGTTCCAGACTCATCCTCAGCTGATTGGCAACTGACCACTATTATTTAAGTTTTTTGTGTCTAAATACCTTAGTTCTAAGTGGTCCTTTTCT
Source organism: Mantis religiosa (assembly GCA_030765055.1). NCBI lineage: Eukaryota > Metazoa > Arthropoda > Insecta > Mantodea > Mantidae > Mantis > Mantis religiosa. The sequence continues at coordinate 143,729,264 of CM060949.1, forward strand.
GTGCTGGAAGGGTGCTATGGTGCTTCTCTCTCTCCCCATTCATTTAAAGCTTTCTGCCAGTTCCCTTGATTTACACCTAGTAATATAATACCTCTTGAGGGTATATTGTTGCATTACATCCTTAAAATCATCTCATTGTGCATTGATGTAAAGTAATAGGCCACTGTTTATCATTTAGATAATGAGCTTAATTGTCTTGCAGGAGAAGAAGGTTCCATCAGAGAAATTGAAGTGAGAACAAAGAAGGATGAAGAAGATGAAATAAATGAGGGAGAAATGCCAAGGGATGGCATTGATGGTGATAAAGTTAAAGATGACAAAGATGGAGATGATGCAGACAAAGGTGAAGGTTCCATCATCACAACATCAAGTGGTACTAGGTTCAGGGTACCAAAATATAACTCTGAAGTTGCAGTTGGTAAGTAAAATTATCTGAGCACTAAAGAGAAACATCTTGGGTCAGCCTTTCTGCCTTAGGGCAGCTGTTCGATACATTTACATGCTTATTTCTTTCTACTATAAATTTTGACTTCCATCTCTTCACCCAGATTTTTTTCTTTGGTTTCTATTTACCTCTTGTTTTATATTACTATGGTCACTTCACTCAACCTGGTTCCTCTTAAACTCACTTTTTTAGTTAATTGATGGAAATTTGTAATTTCTTCACCTAGCCGTATATAGGCTAAGGTTTTTTATAGATGGTCAACATGAAAAATTCCTTGCCATGGCCGGGATTTGAACCACGGATCTCCTGATTTCCGTCCAGTCGCTCTTACCCATTGAGCTACCACAGCCAACATGTGGTTTGCTTTCTCTTGTTATTAGACTTTGTAACAATTCTTGCTGTTATCTTTTGTCATCTCACCTTGTGTCATCCTCTCTACCTCTGAACACTCCTCTATCTTTTTTGTGATATGTAGTTATTTTAAGTTTTGTTTAGTAATGCATCCCTTCCTGGGAATTTCCCTCACAGTTCTCATTTCTTTTTGAATCACTTGGGTTCCTGCACTTGCTATATTGTAATTATTTCTTATCCTCTTTAATTGGCCATTTCTTATACTTCCTACATGGTATTTATACTACATTTTTTCCACTTTGGATATCTCAGATATTTTTTTCTGACATTTTTCTCCGTCTCTATTATTAGCCATATCGCCATATTTAGTGGTTTTCAAATTTTAAGCTGCTGCTGTTTTTTTTTTTAATATATCTTTTGGCATATTTGCCTTTGTTTTTTTATTCTTGTTTTGCCTGTAATGTGCTCTTTCCTCTTGTTCCATTTAAGCCAAATTAGTTTTAAGATTTTAAGGTGTGACTTTGGCCCTAAATTGCCTAGTTATTGATGGGCCTTTAAACCCCACTCTCTTCCCCTCACATTTCTTTTTTCCCTTTCTATTTTCCAATTAAAAATGCAGTCTGACTCAATTTCTTCATTAATAATACCTGTATTTCCTAAACTGCTCTGATCCCTTTTCGCTCTGTGATCCTTTGTAGCTCTATGTTCTACACTTGCTCCATTCTTGTTTAAATCTAATTCCCAAGTTACTGTCTCATAATTTCTCCTATTTCATTGTTACCATGTCATGTGGCTCTTTTTCTTTCAAGGAAACATCTGAGTACATATGTTCTTCTTTGTTGCTGGTTAAGTACTCCAGATGGTATATACAAGAAACTGTATGCATTGAGTTGGATTCATACTAGGGAACATGGAGATTTTAACATTAAGAAAACCACTGTTCAACATAAATTTATTATTTTGTGCAGGGAGAAAAATACCTACCTGGTTGTGAATTTGCTCAAACACAGTATGCATAAATCCATTTTAGTTAGTAAAATTAAGGATGCTTAGTAAAATCCCACAAAAGTTTAAAACTGGAAGTATTTTGACAGTACAGTGTAATTCAGTAACTATAGGAGAGTCATACGACATGAGCATGTTTTCTTGAGCGCTAGTTTTACAGTGTAGTGCAGGCAGGGGGGAAGTGAGACAGCTAACACGTTCTTATTTCTGCAGTGTGATCAACCTAGGAAAAAATGCAGCAAAATTGCATATAAGATAAGCAAAGATATGCACTGCAAGTGTGATATATGTGGACAAACAGTGAATTGAACTCGATCTGATAAGTCTTATGTTTACATATAATCTGTTCACTGTACGAATGAAGTAAATGTCAAAGCACACAGTGGGTTTTAATACTCCCATTTTCTTCCACAATATAGTTCTGCAGTTTATTAAGCTTCTTGCTTTACCTGTTTTCAGTAAACCATTAAAGTTGTTATAATATAGAATTAATATTATAAAGTAATTTACACTAAGAACAACAATAACTTTCAAATTTTCAAAAATGTACTGGTTGAGCAACAACAAATACGGCAGTTAAATTCTAGTGATGGCATTGCTGTTTAGGTGCGAATGCACAGATGTTGTGTATAACCAATGACGTACTGAGAGGCAGAGCTCATTGCGGAATGCGGAGTAACAGTTTACTTTATTCCAACAGCAAACAAATTATACTATATATGAAACACAAATATTATGACAGCTATAAATACTCATTTGCTTTTTGATTCTTCAATCTCCAATTCCAGTGCATCACTTTCATCGCTGGTATTGATTATAATTTCACTTAATAATTACACTTTCTATTACGTCATTTTTCCAATATTTCATTTCCCGCTCTTGGACATTCTTGCAACCTGTTTCGGTTACAGAAGAGTATGCTTCAATATAGCACATTTCCGCAGAATTGTGGCTGGCATTTCACCAGTAACGGTGCGTCTTCTGAAAACCTTTATTTTTGCCCACGTCAACTCCATTGCATTCAGATCACTAGTTACATGGAGGTGGATGAATAATAGTGTCCCCTTTCGAGAGCCATAACATCCACAACATACTTGTTGCTCTTAGGTTTGTTGTAAACTGGTTAATTAATTAACCTCAAAATTGCTCAAAATGAAATATGGCGCAAATGGACTCTACACATAAAGAGCAGGCATGAAAGCTTAGAATATTAGCCACTAGATGTCGGTATATAGCGCATTTCATGTTTAAATTTGTCATTTATGTTTATGGAGTTAGACGAAACTGAGCGAGAACGCTCAAGAAAACGTGCACACATGACATAATCTGGTCTTCGTCAGAAGATGGGAGCAAATTTTCCCCAAGCTAGTTCTGGTAAATACACCTATAGCTCAAATGAACAACAAATTAGTTTTGTTTCCTTCTGTTTTTGTACTTATACTTTCATGCCACATTATAAATAACTTTGAAAAAAAAAAAAAGACAACTGGTGCTACCTTGATTAGATTTAACCAACGCTTTTGATTGTATTTCACATAATATTTTGATTAGTAAGCTAAATTATTATGGAATAAATGGACATGAACTAAATTTGCTAGCATCCTATCTTAGCCAAAGACAGCAGATGGTAGTTGTGAACAACAAAAACTCAGAGCTAGCTGCAGTGATAGCAGGAGTACCCCAAGGATCGGTGCTGGGACCTTTCTTATTTTTAATTTACATAAATGACTTAAGCCATAACTTACCTTGCACTACTATGTTATATGCAGACGACACTACCTCACTGAGCAAAAGCAATAATATCAATACAGTAAAGCAACAAATGCAACTATCCCTAGAAAGTGCAAAAGTCTGGTTCTCCTTAAACAATCTTAAGTCTAAATATTTCTAAAACTGAAAATATATTATTTACATTGCAACATAATGACATCCACAGTAATTCAGAAAATCTCTTAGGATTACATTTAGACAAAGACTAACATGGGAAACACACATACTTAACCTTCGTAAAAAGCTTGCTAGAATCTGGTATCTTCTAGGGAAACTAAAGAAATGTGTTAGTCGAGATATGTTAATAACATCTTACTATGCCTTCTTTCATCCACATATACTGTATGGGTTAGGCTTTGGGGTAATTGTTCTACCTCAAAAAATGATTCATATGGCAAAAGAAATCTGACTAATTCTAGAATTAGGACAACAGCTTTATAGACCATAAGATAATGACTTTACCGTCAATGTATATATACACCAATAACATACACGTTAAAGAAAATTAAAACTCATTTATAAATCGTTCCTCAGTACACAGTTATGATACTCGATGCAAACATAATTTAGATACACCTCACAACCGATTGAGCAAGACCATAAATAGCCACTGTTATCAACAGTTAAAAAACTGCCACAAAACAGATTTGTTATAGTATTAAAAAACTGGTTTAAACAAAAAGTATTTTATACTGTACAAGAATACTTAGAATATAACACATATGCTAGTGAATTTATGTAAAACTATTGTAAATTATAGTAGTAGGTACCTAATTATTTAATTGTATTATTACTATAGTAAAGTTATTAACTTACGATAATTACGAGCTTATGCCATGCAAATAATCTGATTTCACCTAGAATTTTATTTGCATTAATTTGTAAACCTTCTGTACTTGTAAATACATTGTAAATACTTTTTATAACCGACGAAACCTATCTCTTCATGTAAGCTTAATGGTGAATAAAGGATTATGATTTTAACACATTATTTTTAAAGCAGTTAAAATCCATTTATGTAGATAAAGCACTATCAAAATGAACTCTTCCAAACCTGGTACATAATTGCATAGTACAGTTGAACCTTGTATATAAACTTTTCGCTATTACATTCTAAAATTTTAGATACAAAGGTATTCCAGTAATAGCTTTTATTTCCCTCTAATGTTAAGTTTTTCTGGTATGTTAATTTACTTGTTATATTCATGCTATGGTTTTTTTAAATACTGAATCATTACCGTTGCAGTATAAAACTAGGCATGTTGGGTGAGGCAAATAATTTCAGAATGCTTTCTTTCAGGGATTTGCTCACCCTGAAAAGAAACGTCAAGCTGATCCCACCCATGGGTGGGGATGCCCTTGCCCTTAAGGGATGTTTTGGGCTATTTATTTATTTTGCTATGCAGGTATTGCTAGCAAGTTTTAAAAACCACTGTAAATTTTTTTTTTTTTTTTTTTTTATAAGCATTAATGAATTAAATTACAGAATGCATTACGTGATGGACAGCAAAAGTAATAATTAAAATAAAAAATAATAAGGTTCAAAGATAAATCTACAATTAAAATCCAAACCATTATCTCGGCAGAAGAAAGGAAAAAAAGATTGGATAGAATGAAGAAATACTGGCAACTAAGAAAAGAACACATAGGGAAATAATTGATTCAGCGTACCCCAAATAGGGTGAAATGAAAAGAATAAAGAATGACTACTGATATTCATACAAGTACTGTACACATATATAACTCCCTTTGAAATGTAAGTCTGCATATGGTGACAGCAATAATTGCTGCCATATTTACCATTTAACTGCAGATAAGAACTTTGGAAATAGATTTCTAAATATAGCTAGAATTCTTACAAATTCCATGCATTTAAAGGATAGGCTAACTATGGATGTAAGACTTGGTTTTGTTGAAATGTTTAGGACTGAGTTTGCTGAAAAAGATGACAGGACAGACATGTCGTGCCTGCCACAGGTTCTTCCTTACTGAAGAAGATGCAAATGCCCACTGTCGCACTCGACTGCATTACAACAACTTTGTGGAGCTGGTGAAGGAGAAGGTAAGTACAGACACTAAATTTTATAATAAAATGAAGTATTTCTACCATGGAGTAGGTTTTATCTGTTAATTTGGACATAAGTATTACTGCATTTGGAGAAGTTGTAAATATTTTATGTTGATGACTGAAAATTGAACTATGCAACATTTTTTAATGCATTATGTTTTCCTAGTGATAGAGAACAAATGTACTGGATTATACCAGGTGAATCAGCTGCCCTATTATCTTTGCAACCCGCAGTTTACATTCTTATGTGTAAACATTGACCCTTTTAGCATAAAAGCCGTTATTGCAGCTCTGACCTTCTAATTGGTATTATCACAACCAGCATTAATACTCACAGCCCTGAATGAGGACCAAGAAGTTTGAAAAGCGTAAATAAACTACGGATTTTCATGCATATAAATACTAGCTAGGCGATAAATTGTGCTTGCCAAAGAGCGATAGAGAATACATGACAGCTGGTCAAGTGCGTTAGCTGCTGGCATACGCATGGTGATGCAAGGGCTAGGTTCGAAATGTCACTTTTTTTGTCTCCTCGGTTCCTTTATTGTCTGTATTTTAGTTACTAATTTATTTATTGTTGCCACTGGTTTTCACTCAAATACACAAGAATGACAATCCGATAATTAGCGATCTACAGGAATTAGCTCACCATATAAGTTGTGCTGAGATCACCATACCGTCTGGCTGGGGAAGCTCTTGTCCTTCAAGGGGTAACCACAGGTTATCTTTATCTTCAATTAGGGATCATATTTAACTTTGTAAGCCCTTATTATCTTTGCTGTATCTGGTGTTGTAAACCATGTTATGCAGTTGACTTTCATTTTTTAGGAGTATGTCAATGACATTAAATCTAATAGTTTTTGTTTCATGCTCAAATCTTATGTTTCACTTTGCATGTGTGAAAGTTTTGAAACTTGGTTGTATGGGTCAAGCACAACACCGACCATAATAAAATATTTACTATGAAATATATATAATATCTGCCAGTAGAAACATGACTATTGTATTATGTAATCGACTTTAATGTTATAAAATTATTTGTATTATACTATCAAGTTATAGGCCCCAAGAGGTAAAACAAAGCGTAATAAAAATTTGAATGGATCACAAAGAATTTGAACCCAAGTTGAAGTGGCAGTGTGATGAAGTAACCTCTATAATATCATTTAGCCAATGCTACGTTGCAAGGGAAGGTTCCTACACGAATAATAAGGTGGAGTTAAGTCCCACCTCAGAACTTTACACGCTTTTTATAGCTTCATACAGTATTTTGAGCTCGTTTTGATAGTTCTAACACAAATAAAAAGAACTGCATCTACCATTACAATTACTGTATGAGCTAAAAGTGTCATAATTTGTGACAGAAGCAAAAACAGTTTACCTAATTCTTAGTAATTTTGGCATGGCTGTTCAACGAAAATGTGATGTAGATCTGCCATTTTATGTCCAATGTTGTCAACTAATGCATGTGATAGGTTCTTTCAGGGGCATGTTTAAAGGTGCGCGTGAATGTATGCTAATAAAATTTTGTAAACTCGTCTGAATTATTAATGTAGCTCTCTGTACCTGGGTATGATGTTTCTGGAATTGACATACATAGTTATTGATTTGTCTCATACAACACTTATGCACTGAGTTATATACCCCTCCTCTATAAGCTGTTGTGCAAATTATCCATTAGAAGGCATTCAAGAAAGATATTCACATGTTGCTTAGCACATTGCATAAATTCAAAAATTAATAGGAGTAGGTGACTCAGCTGGTATATTAATGCATATGATGGGGAAAGTTTAATATTCCCTTTGTTATATTTATACCTGTGGTTCCATTTGAATTTTAGAATATATTTTTGGTCACATAAATATATTGATAGACAAATATTCCACATAAGAAATGAATGGGGAACATGCTCATCGAATAATATAATTTGGTATAAATGCTCTTAGCATGAGATTACTATAATATTCTATTACAGTTGATGGAAAACGCATCTCCTTGAAGCTTTGTCTTTTTTTAACAAATGTAGCCAGTTTTATTTGACAGATTCAATGTTATTAACTTTTGAATTTTGTGATTTGTTCATCTAGAGGCTAAGGATTTCAAATAAAGCCTAATGAGCAATTTTATTCTCCAATTTATGTATCTACTGTTAATTTGGTTCCTTTCTTTTTGTTGAAATCATGCAAAAACGTTCTTTGCAGGCAAAGGCTGCTGAGGCCAAGGAGAAACGAGAAGCTAAGGCTGAGGCAAAGAAGAAAGAGGAAAACGAGAAAGAAACGGTAAGTAACTTGTAACAAAGTTCATAAAATTTCTCTGCATTTTAAGAAGACAAATGAAGACTAGCTTCAAAATCAGTATGCAAATGTAAAAAATTTTCCACTTGTAGGCACAGCTAATCAGGAAACGTGGGAAAGGTTAGTAGTTAGAGAATTACCCCTCTTTTACACTTTTCAGGGCACTATAGGAAAAGTGTTGTAAAATGGGGGGAATGGGGAACAACATAATTTTTTAATATGTAATGGTTATAAAAAATAGTGACCGAAATGTATTGCACTTTGTAAAGCACCACCATAGTTTTCTTAACAGATTCTAAAGCAGCTATTCAGGCTATTATTTCAAATGACTGCCCAAAAACCGAAAAGATAAATGAAATTCATAATATGATTAAACATCTTAAAAATTTAAATATACGTATAGTTTTCCAAAGGATACCATCTCACTGTGGAATTTCTGGCAATGAGCTAGCAGATATGTTGGCCAAGAAGGGTTAAAAAATATCTCAAACAGCGAAACAAAATATCCCCTATGAAACAGTTAAAAGATTAATCAAAAACATCTTCACAGAACTATATAACAACTATCTAGTTTCCTCTGAAAAACTTAATTGGAAAGATCTCCAAAACAAACTAAAGACAATTCCAGATCTACCTCGAAAATCTTCAGCAGCAATGTTAGATTAATCACAGGCCACGATTGTTTAAATGGACATTTATTCAAGGTTGGATCAACAACTTCTCCACAATGCTGTTTGTGGTAAAGATGATTTAATGAACATTGATCATCTAACTGTATGTTAAACACTACAAAATCAAGATGATCTAGTCTCCAAATATTAGGAAGCAAGAAGAAAAATGATTTTATCAAATTCTGAGCATTAAATATGCACACGCACGCACGCACACACACACACACACACACACACACACACACATTTTCATTGCTTATTCAGATAGTAACATGGCACATAGGTACCATTGAGTAACCAGTTTTATTATTTTGCTACTGATAGCTATTATACAGTTCACTCAAGAACACCTAACTCTTCTTGAACTAGTTTAAAATTGATTTTTGCTTTGATATTTTTTATCTAATTTCCTCTAATTTGTTTTGAAGTTCAAAAAGTTTTTCAAAGTCATCGTCCCCCTCCCCTTCTATTGTTAAGATATTTTTGCATCACTTCCAAAGCTGCACTTGCCTCATCACTTCTTGGCATCACACTGTCATTTTCATCTTCATCATTGCTGTCTTAAGTCCACTGCAGTATGCTGATTAACAAACTCTTCCAAGGACTTCTTAGTTGTTCACCAGTGCTTTGTCAACTGCCATTAAGTCCTCAGTACTACAATCTGGCTGCAACACATCCCATGTGGTCGAAAGGGAGTTGATATCTTCTTAATTGAAAAAACTATTTGTAGTTTTTTTGGGGGGTACTTCGTCACTTACATTTTTTAGGAACTATTTTCGAAAGCCATCGCCTCCATTATCAACATCTTTCCAACTCACAACTAATGTTTCTTCCTCTTCAGACTTCACATTTTGTTTTGAAGAACCCTCCTTTGCGAAAGCAGTTGGCAATTGAAGATTGCATGTCTTTCCATGCTTTTGCAATGTAGTGGATGGCATTAAACACAGAAGGCAGAAAGGTCTTCACCTGCATCCATTGCAATCAGTATGCACTGCACCACACTCTTTCTGTAGGCTGATTTGAAAGAATGGATAATTCCTAGATCTGGAGCTTGCAATTTATTGGTGCAGCTTGCTGGCAAGGAACTCCAATTACACATTTCTCAAATGCACGTTAAGAGGATGAGCAGAACAGTGGTCAATGAAATACAGTTAAATTTCGTTATAGAATCTTCCGGTTCTGTACACTCATTTTAGCATGAAGTGTAAAAAGCAGCTTATGGTATATATCAGAAGTGATCCATGCCTTCTTATTAGCACCATGATGTGGACAGGGAATGGACATTTTTGAAGCATCAAGGTTTTATTGATTTACCAATTACAAATGGTTGAAGCCTTTCAGAGCCTCTTATTAGCACCATGATGTGGAGAGGGAATGGACATTTTTGAAGCATCAAGGTTTTATTGATTTACCAATTACAAATGGTTGAAGCCTTTCAGAGCCATCTTCATGGGCTCCCATCATGACAGTAAGCCTCAATTTTCTGTGCTTACCACCATCACATTTGTCTCCTTTAAATGCCAATGTCTTGTTGGTCAGAATGTTAAAAAAAAAAAAAAAAATATATAAAAAAAAATTCATTTATGTTAAATACGTCTTTAGGATCATAAATCTCCAATAGTACTGGAAGCTTTCCATTGATCCACTGCTCAACACTATTGTCACTGACGGAAGCAGACTCGCCATACAGTTTTGTATGTTACATTGAAACATTTCCTGAAGTGGTGCAACCACCTATTTGACGCACTAAAATCGTCTATTCCCAGCTTAGTTGCCACATGAAGTGCCTTCTCCTGTAACAGCACTGCACTGATTGTAATATTCACTGCTCTTGTTTCAAACCAGCTTCTCCCTATTTCCTGGAGTTTGTCATTTTGAGTAACTTAACGCATTTCCTCTTTTTCAAATGAGCTCCACACTCCGAAGCACTTGGTGATGTAGGTGGTGTTTCTTGTTATAGTGTTCAAAGTCGAGACACATTCAACTCCCATGCTCGTCCAACACATATGCCATGAAAGGAGTCAGCTTTTTCCACAATTTTAAGTTTTTCTTCAATGGAAAAAGATTTCCTCTCCCTTTTCTTCATTTCTCTGACTGTGATAGGATGGAAATTGGAATTGAATTGCAACTGGTAACACAAGATAGTGTAAATATCAGCATCTCCAGCATTACCACTCCCACAGATATCAAGTAACTATGGCCGACACTCGAGACTAAGGTTTTTTGTATGTCATGACCAACGATTGTATGGTCTAATGCCATTTGCTTTGTGTTATAACTGAATGAGACATGGTGTTAATAGCAGGAAATTAAAATTTCACAATCGTAAATGCTGGGATTCTAATACATTGTTAGAAGAGGAAGATTGAAGGGACCTTAAAATTGCAGGGATGTAAAAGCTGGGTAATACTGTATTAAGAATAACAGACCTAAATTTTTAACTTAAAGTTGATGGTAAAATTAAAATAAAAAGGTTGACCATTTTAAATTGCTGTAAGAGGTAGTCCGTTTATTAACTTTGCTTACAAATTTATATAAAGTTATTTAAAAATTCAATATATTGTAAATTAGGCCAGATTCATTTAAAAAGGTGATAGTAGTTTGCCCAGCATTGCTTATACGAGGGCTATCCGGAAAGTAGATTACGTTTTGGAATAAAAAGTAAACAAAGTATAGGAAACAAATTTTATTATATACAGAAGAAAGCCACACTCAAATACTACTTTTTGACATAGTCACCATTCAAATTAAGGCATTTATCGTAGCGATGTACGAGCTTGGAAATTCCTTCGTCGAAAAATTCGGCCGCCTGCGCCTTCAACCACTTCGTTACCTCTTCTTGCAGCTGTGCGTCGTCATCAAAACGCTGCATAGCCAGCCACTTCTTCATTGCTGGGAATAGGTGGAAGTCGCTCGGTGCCAGGTCGGGACTGTACGGCGGATGAGGAAACAACTCCCACTTAAAAGATTCAAGAACTTCACGAGTGACATTTGCCGTGTGGGGCCGGGCGTTGTCGTGAATCAACAAGATCTTAGAGCTCAACATTCCTCTGCGCTTGTTTTGAATGGCTCTTCTGAGTTTTTGGAGAGTTTGGCAATACCTTTGAGAGTTTATTGTAGTGCCTCTTTCCAGGAGGTCCACCAAAATCACACCTTTTCTGTCCCAAAAAACAGTCGCCATAATCTTCCTTGCCGACATTATTTGCATGCATTTCTTGGGATTTGGGGGAGAACTTGTGTGCCCCCACTGCATTGATTGCAATTTCGTTTCACAGTTCACGTGTTTCACCCATGTTTCGTCACCAGTAACGATGCGATCGAGTAAAGAGTCACCATCCTTATGGTAAACGTCCAAAAAGTTCAACGCTGCAGCCATTCGCTGATTTTTGTGGTCCTCTGTCAAGATTTTTGGAATCCATCTTGCACAAAACTTGTGGTAACCAAGCTTTTCGCTGATGATTTAGTGCAACAAACTTCGCGAAATTTGTGGAAAACTCAAAGAAAGTTCCGTTATTGTGAACCTTCGATTTTCACGGACTTTAGCATCGACTTTTTCGACAACTTCGGCAGTCACTATGCTGGGTCTCCCACTTCGATCTTCGTCGTGAACATTGGTTCGGCCATTTTTAAATCTGATGACCCACTGACGCACTCCAACTTCAGTGATAATGTTGTCCCCATACACTTCACAAAGCTGCCGATAGATTTCTATCGGTTTACAGTTTTTTGCAGTCAGAAACCTTATTACTGCACGCAGCTCGCGGGATTTTCAATTAACGCAGACATTTCAAACCGTCACAGTATCTGAACGGAGCACAGCACGAACCTCTCACTAGCACGGCTAGATGCCGACTGAGCTGCGCAACGCTCTGACCCCAAGATGGCCGCGCTAGCCCCGCCCTAGCGGAAACAGACGAAAACGTAATCTACTTTCTGGATAGCCCTCGTATAAATGCTTAATTTTTATTTAAAATGATTCTGTATCCTTCACCTGATATTACATGATTATGAGGAAAAAATGGGTAGCTTAATACTTGAAAATTCATCCTAGTAATAAAAACCTGGAACTGGTAACTCAGGAATATAATTGTGCTTTGAGACCTACACGTTTTGTGAAATGAGGTTCGTGTTGTACCTGTTATTAGTCATTCAGAAAAAGGATTTCACAGGCTATTTCCAAGAAATTTAAGATGTTATTTTCATGCAAGTATCTTAGACAATGATACTTAAATCAAAACCTTTACAGCCATATTTGAGCCAAAAAAAGGGAGGGGAATCCATTATTCTACTCTTAATCTCCTGTACTTACTAGAGGTAAGCAGAAAATTTACCATAATGAATTTCAAAATTAGCTATTTTCCTTTCAGATGAAAGAATGAAATTTGTTATAAACAAGTGCTGTATTATTGAACAAAATATATAATTTCTACGTTTTCAGTTTTTATGAATCGGAAGCCTCAAATGTTGCAAGTTCATTAAAAACTAATTTTACAGAATGACATACCTAATTGAGTTTAGAAGTAATAGTTCCTGCTGGTGTATTTTCTGAGGTTTTATACAAGCTACCAACTACTTTAAAAAGAAATTAAGATGGTGTCAACTCTAATACTTTTTAGCTGTTACTATATTTGAATGCTTTATGGGTCCTGCCTCCACAACCTCTGCTACCATACATTCACTAGCTTTGCAGTTGCATTTTGTACCTCTGGTTCTGTGATCTCTTGAGAATGTCAAAAAAAACTTTGATCCCAGTGTGGCAATGTTTTGAAGCTCATTAGCTGTTACTGGAAAGTTTTGTATACATACATACATGAATTTTATTGACCACTAACAGACCATCAGATTTCCAGAAATCAGCTTCAAAGCTGATGTTTAACAGCATGGGATGTGGGCAAAGATCCATGAAACATATCTGCACAAAAATTGTGGAAGAGTATGAGGGGGCACAATTTATATTTTGAGCCTTGGCACCTTGGCAACCTTGAATGTGGCATGTCATCTGACATTTCCAGTAAAAAGTTTGACATTGTTAACCATAATGTACTTCATCATTAGTTTTGTTTACTTGAATCTCAACAAAGACATGGAATTAACTCTTGCACTAATATACTATGATTTTCAATGTGGATTAAGACGAGTGCATTGATCAAGTTAACTTCCACATTTGGCGACTAAGCTCCATCCTTTGCCACTGTGAAACACTGCTATAAAAAATTTAATAGTGGCTGCTGTTCACTCGGTGATGTTCGTGAAGGTCATCCAAAATCAGTTGTTTCAGAAAACATTGTTGCTGTGCAGAAACTAAATGCAACATATTGTGAGATTGAGGCAATGCTATTATTAGTTCCACCAGCATATATAAAATATTGCATGATTATTTAAGCGTGAAAAGATTAGCTCTTGGTGGATCCAACATAATTTGATGCAATATCAAAAAGATGCTTGTGTAAATTGGTCAAAAATGCCCAAGGAAATACAATGGCAGTTCCTCAGATTGTAAGAGGTGAGGAATTATAGATCTATGTGTATGAAGCAAAACAAACAGCAGTCGAATAAATGTATGGGTGTTTCAAAATGACTTGAAGCACTTTGAAGCAAATGGCCACCTTCTTTTCCAGCAAAACTGACCATTTGGCAACAGTGCCTTAAGAGGAACATAAAATGGTCAGTGCCGAATGGTACAACCCTATGTTTGTCGGAAATCTTCAGTGAAGTAAGAAAAACCAACAAGAACTGTAGGATCGTTCATGAAGACATTGCGAGAGCGCACACATCTCGTCCAACAGTATTTGAAGGCTCAGAAAATCGAATTGATGGGTCATCTGCATTATAGTCCTGATTTGGCACTCAATGACTTCTTTTTATTCCCAAACATAAAGAATAAATTTTGTAGACAACGATTTTCGTCAGCAGAAGAAACTGTTGATGCCTTCCAAAAACCATGTTTTGGAGATGTCTCAAGAAGACTGGAATAAATGCTTTGACAAATGGTTCAAATGGATATATATATATATATATATATATATATATATATATATATATATATATTTTTTTTTTTTTTAAATTAGTGCTTTTTATAGTATGATTTTTGTGTGTTATATAAAAGGTCCCAGGTTATACAGTTTTTCTTTTAGAAACTTCAAATTTGCAATTTTGAGATTTAAAATTCAATAATAAACTAATTTAAATCAACAAATATACCAACTTTTATTAAACATTTATTTAGGAATATGTATGCAAAGTTTAATACAAATTCGTTGAGAATTGCAGAAGTTGGGGCATTTTGAAGATACAAAAATGTTCAAAAATTGAAAGTGGAGAAAAATGAATTTAAAGATTTAGATAGAAATTACACTACTTTCTTTACTTTGAAAACTTCATGCATCATATGCAGGCCCAACACCTACCTTATTTCTCTTTAATTTGGTTACCTTTGGCTCTTTTTATAATTTTTCTGCAATAGTTTTTACCAAAAAAAAAAAATTTAATTTAATTTTTTGCTGCAATTTCTTTACATTAAGAAATATATTACATTCTTTACAATTTTGTTTTTATAAATGATTGGAACTTTGGATTCTGGTTCCTTCAGATAATAGTTACAAAACTATACATGTGTATACTCCTTTGCCCATGTCTCATGGTTCTGGAGAAGAAAATTTAAGGAATATGATTGAATTTTCTTGAATTTTTCTCCATTTTCTATTTTCAGTACCAATCATTAACTTTTTGATATACAGCCACAATGATACCAATTTTTATTGAAAAGTTATCTAGGAATATACATATTATGCAAAACTTAAATGCATGGAAAACTTCAGTGTCTGGAGTATTAGCAGTATTACAAAAATGCAAGAAGTTGGACACAAAGAAAAATCTAGTTAGAAGCCCTAAATATAAACATTCTTTTCTATGCTTCAAAACCCACCTGCACTAAATGAAGACCACTCGGGTAGTTTAATATCCTCTTAATTTTGTCACTTTTAACTGCTGCTTGGCAGATTTATATTTGCTCAGTGAACTTTGAGCACTTTGTTTTAGCTTTCACCTATCCCTAATACTGCTAATTTTCTTGCTAACAGGACTTATTTTGCTTGCTGCAACTTTTGCCTTAACATTTAAACTAGCTGTATAACCCATATTAAATTCACTAACAGCTGCAATCACTGCAATTTGTTTCTTAATACAAAAACGTTTTTTGTGACATTTACTCCATGCAAACTTTCATTAGCATTCTGTACTTCTTTGATGCAACTTTCCAGTACAATAGTACTAAACTAATCTCTTTATTTTTGTCTATGAGATGGAAATTGTAAGTAGAATAGTTCATGCAATTCATACCCATTATCATACAAAACTTCTGCATAGAAATAGGATGCTTATCAATGTCCAGAAATACATCAACCATTCGTCTATTTACATTAAAAGGTGACCTACTAGAATCACTTAACTCTTGGGCTATAATGTTTTCATTTAACATTTACCTCAAGCAGAACATTCTATTATCATTACTTACTATTATGGCTAGAAAACCTTAGTTTCTTTGTAGTTTGCTTCGAAATAGCCACTGTACTCCTAACCTAACCTCGAATGAATTAGGTACTTCCTGTTGCAACAAGAAAGCAATATGCCTGCCTCGGTAGCGTAGATGGTAGCATGTCTGCCTCACTTTCACGAGGTGCTGAGTTCGAATCTCGGTCAGGGTGAGTTACCTGGATAAGATTTTTCCGGAGTTTTCCCTTATCCTGAAAGACGAATGTCGGGTAACTCTAAGCTCAATGGACCCTGGACACATTTGAGCATCATTTCACCCATTCCATTCATCGTCCGATATGACTTAGGACTTAAATTACAAAAAAAAGGGGGGGGCAATATAATGTTAAATCAGACTATTCCTATTCTAAACAATAGTAATTTAATATAAGCTGCTAGCCACAGCTTTCACTTGCATGTAAACCATATTTCACAAACACTACATGTCAGTGAAAATGTTTGTTTACTTTCAAAAGTAGTAAATGGGAAATAATATATAAAAATGGTAGCAGACAGGTTCATTAGCTTTCACAAACATCCAGAAGATGTCTCTGCACTTTACCACAGTTGCAGAATCAAACCGTGTAGTTTAAATGTGAATTCCATCAATTTCTTTACGACGCACTAGCAAAGGCAATATAAATGGCCATGCCCACCCTCACATGGGCATTTAAATGACGTAGTGGCTCTTTAAATGGTGCTAGGGCGTAATTAACAGCAGATTCTGAAACCAAAATGTTTAAACATAATTTTAACTCAAAAAACTTTTTTTTTTTTTTTTTTTTTTTTTTTTTTTTTTTGTCATTTTTAACGAAATTTCACCAATGCCTCCCCTTAAGGTGTAATTTTGCATTATGTTAAAAATTTCAAGAAAATTGTTGCAAATCACCATCTCACTTTTTACAAACTTGTTACCGAGGTTCAGGTTAGCTTTCAGTATATTGAAAACAGCGTCATTTAGAAGCTTTTAACAATTAGGTCAATATTAATTACTGAAACACACTGAATTGAATACATTACACAGAACTGTTTCAGAAGCCTTTGCTTCCATATTGGCAGCATTGTGGTCTGATATGGCAGATGGCATGAATCTGCTATAGATATGGGAAGGTGGAATTTCAAGTTTATAACTTTTTTTATGGTTGAAAATGTTTTCTAGTGGAGCAAGCACAAAAGAACATTCACTTTTCAGCAGTTCATTGTCATGGTTGGTATACCAACTACAAAATCAATATACACTGAATTGTTAAAAAGAACCTCATTTAGTACTAGCCTCATGAGAAAAAAATTTCATTAATACAAACACTGAGTTAACTTTGAAATCCAGCCTCCATCTAATACACTAGGTTTATTTTGCCACTTACCAGAGATCTGAATAAAGATGACACATGTGGTGCCAGTCAATATACAACTGACGGACACTATGTCTTATGAAATGTGCTGTTAATAACAGCATGAGTAAAGCGTGTTCACATTTGAGTCTAAATGGTTAATTAAGATTGGATTATTCTTAACTTCATCTATATAATGCAATTTTTTTTACACTTACACCACTATCCCACCAGCACCTCCTGGTACTGGGTTAAATTGATTCACTGTTCATTTTTAAGATACCCTTACTGTGTGTAATTTCAATCCTCCCCCTCTCCTCGGAAAAGTTAGCTAATTACTCATTTCCTTGAATTTTCTGGAATAAATATGAACAATTTTTTTCCTTTCCAGTTGAAGAGAAAAGAAGAGGGTAGCACTGTAGATGATGAAGGAAATTGGAAGCGCCGTAAAGTGGCAAATGATGAAGATGAAGAGGAGGAGGCTGATACTGAACCAGGTGAAAAAAGTGATGAAATCAAGAAGGAAGTTGTAATAAAGAAGGAAGAGGAAGAGGAAAAAAAGAAAGGTGATGGAAATGAGAAGTATGATCCCTTAGAAGCAGATGCAGAGAACTCTAGTCCAGAGCCTGAACCACAGGAAACCCAACCAGAGGAAACAAAAGGAAATGAAGGTGAGAAGCCTCTGAAAGATGATACTGTTGTAGGCGATGACAACCTTTGGGCAGAGGTAGATAGGGATATAGGAAATATTCTAGATACAGTTGATGGAGAAAATGAAAATGAAGAGAGTTTGAATGATCTAATGGATGACGAAATTCTGAATTCTAAAGATGATACAGATTCACCATCAAAGGGAGGTCGTGCAGCTTCTCGAAGGAGTACAGCTGCTGCTGCTGCCGCTGCTGCTGCACCACCACCACCAGCAAAGACTCCTACAGCTGTAAGGGGACGAGGAAGGAAGAAGAAGTAAATTGAATACAAGGATGAGGAAGAATAAGGCATCTTTCCAAATTTCCTTCCTAACGACATTTTTTTTTTTTATATCTGAAGTAAATTTAATCTTATTTTACACTAATGTATTAGCTGTACTACCTGGTTTTTGTCTATATAGTATGTGCTTTTAAGGTTATGGCACAACCTTCTTGATGTACACTGCAACAACTGTTCTCAGAATCTTAATACTCCTATTTCTTTGAAAAGATCCTTTTGGCTAACCATAATTGGATTTTACTTTTTAAACTGTTTAGAATTTATGTATGTGGTATAATTTTCGCTTGAATTTTGCTCTCAAGTAATCTTTAATATTGACTGAATTTGAACTGCAGTCCGTAATTTATTTCACAGTTCAGATAAACTGTAGAACAGTTTTCTTATGAAATAAAATCTTTAATTGTGCATGTAAGTTATGTGCTATTTAGCTTGAATAAAGAATGTTGCCAAGAATCGTTGAGGAGCAAAATTGAGTTGAAATCTAAACATGCCTCCTTATAAAATGTTTTGGTTTCATGCTATATGTTCTTAAAATACCTCATTGGTTTATATATAAACAAGTTTCCCTATAACACTTAGATGTTAAGTAGTGCAGTGAGAAATAAACCCCACCCAAGCATATATTCTTTATTTGCTGTGCCAGTGAGAGTTCACTTGACACAAATCATCTGCATATAACACTTAAAAATTGACATTATAATGCATAGGCAGAAAATACTTTCTCATTACTGGATACTGCTAATACTTATGTTCAGTCTTATGTCAAACCATAAAGGAAACAAGAATGGCAATGGTAGTTTTTCTTAGGAATTGAATTGGTCAGAAATATGTACTGAAATATTTTAACATGCCCCTATAACTGTAGTCTTGATAACCTTTTACAGATGATATGACTGGAGTTTGTTTTACTCTTCGCATTAGGTTAGGATCCAGTGAATGTTTTCTAGTATTCAAGTGTATTGTGAACAAAACATATCTGTAAGCTTTTGTGAATTAAAAATATGGTATCAAAGATTGTATTCCAGCACTTTAAATGTTTGACTACTCATATTGGGGTAAATGTTTTGTAAGCAATAAATTTAATGATGTATCCTGAATAATTAATATTTTTTTCTTAAAATCCAAACCTGATGTACATTCCTATAGAATTTTCCTTAATCTTTATGTGAATATTTTTCAACATGTTTCTTGAGATAAGTGAAGCCTTTATAACAAATATTTGTGTAATGTTTCTTTGTAATTGAAAGTTTCCTATTTTTCCTTTCAAAATCTTTAGGCATTGTGCGAGATGTCTCAAAAGTTGCACTAATTGAAAGTTATTCATAAGTATTAATTTATAGATCAGTCGTACTTATTACACACCTGCTTCACTGTGGTGTTCCAATACAGTTAAATCTCGGTTTATTCATAAGTGTTAAAAGTGAAGCTGTTTCATATTAAAAAGCCCATTGAATCATATTTTATTAAAACTTAAAACTGTACTCACTATTAAAAATGGAAACGTTTTCGGGACTGTCCCAGTCCCATCCTCAGCTTATTCGCAACTGACTACTATCTTCATAATCAGTTTTGTGTAGCTTTTGTAATTGGCTCCCTCTCTTGGAAAAAGTTTTGAGTTCATTAGACCACTAGCTGACAGCATTTCAAAATTCAAAATGTGTGAAATTTTTTTTACAGTAAATTCAACTGACCCTTTGCTTCCCATGTTCCAGATATTGAGGTTCAAAGGGTCAAGGGCACATATTGATACTTTATGCTTGATGAAATTTTGCTTCCGCTTCCTTTTAATGTTGAAATAAGCCATGCAACACTTCACAGAACTGAAGAGGAACTGAATCTATCAAGTGTAGTTTCTTGGTTGACACTATTGCAATTTGTGCAGTTTTTTAGAATAAGGAAGATTTGACCTAATGGTGACCAGGGATGCGACATTAATCCTCACTGAATGCCCAAATCCAGAAAGCAGTATTGCATAGAAAGAAAAGGACAAGCCAACACATAAAAGGGTGTGCAATATTTGAATTGGCTGGCAAGGTTATAGCCATGGCCTGATCTTGAATTCGAAGGAGTATTGATTACCTAATCCATTGGATTATGATGACAGTTGCTTACTATTGCAAGCTGCTCAGGTCAAGTCAAAACAAAAGGAGGGGAAAGATTTGCAAATCAAATCCCCCCCGTGATAGTGCTTGACTGCATACTGCTCAACTGAAAGTTTTGATGGAATGTCTTTAGTCACCCGCCTTAATCTCAGAGGTGTTGCTAAATGATGACCACTTTTTCTGCAGCTGAAGCAACAACTTGGGGGATAGCATTTTGTAAATTAATTAAAACTAGAAGTAGACGGATGCAGCAGTTTGTCAGGAGAATGGTTTGACAGCATTTAAAAGATCATGGTACCAAAAATGATTCAAGGAGATTAAGTTACAAATGGAGCTTTCAGAATCATCTTTCTAAATATTTAAAAATTTTATTTATTTTTATATATATATAAAAGCAATGGAACATACTTTTGAGATGTCTCATATTTATTAAATCAATATTTTTCTGCCCAAAATAGTTTATTTGCATGTGGCTTTTACAAACTATTTGTGCTGAAGCTTATTCTTCTGCTAATGGAGGTACTCTGTCACCGCAGTGGAAATTTTTACATTTTAAATGCAAGGAAAATCTTTAAATACACAATGAGCTTAGTTTGTTGTCCCACCACTACAAAAAAAGGTGGGCAGACCTGCAAATCACGTGATTCTCGAGTGCAGAGCAGCAACTTCCTTTCATCAGCAGCCCAGGTCTCAGTCTGCCTCTGGTATTTGCATACAGCAAGTTGTTTATTGTGCGTTGTCATCCAATTTTTTTGATCTCAGTGTTTTTGAAGGTGTATATCTGCATCCAATACACAACATGGAATGCAAGAGGCTCACTTGTGAGAAGACTCTGTGTTTTAACTCTGTCTCTGTAATTGGCATAGCTGCTGATCTAAAGGTTTCAAGACAAGCCATTTACGACCTAAAAAACACAGCAGCACCTTTGGCATGTGGCACCATGCAACTCGTAAAACAGGCTCAGATGGTAAAAGAAAGACTTCTACAAGGACTGATGACCTAAAACGTGAAGTGATAGTTAATCCATGGATTACAGCAGCAGCTTTAAAAAAGAATCATCCAGAACTGCTCAGAAGTGTTGCAATCTGGACTATTCAGCATCGGCTTCAAAAAAACTTTGGTTTACCAATTCGGTGTGCTGCCAAGAAGCCTCTTCTAACAAGCTATGGTGAAGAAAAGAGTACATTTCTGCAAAACATATCAGCACTGGACATCAGAGGACTGGAGCAAAGTGATGTTTTCTGATGAAAGCACTTTCAAATTGGTCAGAGGAAAGTCCAAAAAAGTGAGGAGGCCAAAAAATGTGTCACAATATGATCCAAAGTTTACAGTCTGAAACGGTACTCTTCCTCGAGTTGATTAACTGTTAGGGAATATATAGAAGATTAATTGAATGTTAAAGGAATATATTGAAACAAATATCTTGTGTGCAGTGTCAAGTTTGTTACGGGTTCTGAATTGGTGGGATTTTTTTCTCCCCTAGGAAAGCCGACTGCAACCATAAATTTTAAGGGTCGCACCCGGTGTTTAGTTTCAAGCATAGTTTTGACAGGAAGGGGACATTGTAGGTGGTCTAGAGTGAGGTTCTCGTAACTGGGACTCCATATGTGTTCTACCGACCAACTAATTAAAAATAATGAACTATCTGGGAACAAATACATATCTAAAGTCAGTGGCTGAGAGCAGAGCTGGACCGTCGTGCGACTGCACGGACAGAAATCGCATTCATTAAAGCAGTTAGTGGCTAGGCCCAGTCTAAACAGTCGTGCAACTGCACACGAACAGAAATCGCGTTCATTAAGGTTATTTTGGCTACTGTGGGCTAAACTGAACGGATGAGTAAACTAAAAAATTGCGTTCAATTAAAGGTAGTTAGTAGCTGGGTGCCAATCCAATGAGTCATGTTATAGACACGGGAGTACAACCACGCCAGCGCGACGTACCATTCAGAGTTCGCCTAGTTAACATGTATTTTTAGTAATTGAAATACAACCAATCCTCATAAGAGAATTAACCGTGTTTCTTTCCAAGTACCCTAATTGATCCACCCAAAATGTCCTGAATCAAGAGATCCTTGCCACAGATCCTATATTCATGAATGTTAGGATAACTCCGAGAGCGGCCGAGGACATC
The DNA here is from genome assembly GCA_030765055.1 of Mantis religiosa. Taxonomy (NCBI): domain Eukaryota; kingdom Metazoa; phylum Arthropoda; class Insecta; order Mantodea; family Mantidae; genus Mantis; species Mantis religiosa. The sequence goes on from CM060949.1 coordinate 143,751,954, forward strand.
CATATTTTAAAATTATTTACTGGCGAGGCTGACGACCCTAGGAGTCAAGCCCCTGCCACATAATTGGAGCCGAACTGAGCGGCAATACTCTCAACACCACGACATGCCACAAGTCAAAACTTAAACATCCAGAAAGTGTGATGTTATGGAGTGCCTTTAGTGGTAATTGTGGTAGAGGTGGCTTGTACTGTCTCCCTAAAAATGCAACAATGAAGGGAAGTGTTAGAAGTGTTGCAACAGCATTTAATCACATTTTGGCCAATTCATCAGTGTCAGTTCTTTATGCATGATGGTGCTCCTGCTCACAGAACAAAGATGGTTCTGAAGTTCCTACTTGACTGGCCTGGTTATTCTCCTGACCTAAATCCAACAGAAAATGCTTGGTATCAATTGAAAAATAAAATTGAAGGGCTGTAGGAGACGTAGTTATGGGTGGAAATGGACAAAAAATATTTTGAAAATCTAGCAGATTCGATGCCCAGGAAACTCATAAAGGTGATGCAGATTCGATGCCCAGGAAACTCATGAAGGTGATACACAAGTTAAGGGAAATATGACAAAGTACTAATTGCATGGAGAAATTCAAAATAAAACCATGTAAAGCCATGTTTTAGAGAGATCTGCATTTATTTGTGTTAACATTTATGATTTATCAGATATAATAAATTCCTCCATTGACAGTAAATTTAATGTCATGTTGGCACGTTGGCTCAAATGGTTAAGAGTGGCTGGACGGAAACTAGAAGATCCTTGGTTCAAATCCCGGCTATGGCATTGAATTTTTCAGTCTGGCTCTACCCTTTCATAGTGTGTCCTACACACGGCTAGTGTGAAAGAACAATTTCCATTAATTGTATGTACTTAATAGTGGTCCGATCTATAATGCTCGGGCCTTAAAAGTACTTACAGCATAGTAAGTCGCCATTAAGGTAGTTATCTCATGTGTTTATGTGAACTCCTAGTGGTTTACCGGGACAAACACGAGTCAGTTGGAGAATTTAATGTCATGTTGGCACGTTGGCCATAGTAGCTCAAATGGTTAGAGCGGCTGGACGGAAACCAGAAGATCCGTGGTTCAAATCCCGGCTATGGCATTGAATTTTTCAGTCTGACTCTACCCTTTCATATTCTGATAATGCTTATGTAGCTCTGTAAGTAGAATCTAACTGTACTAATGACAAATCATTGTCAGTTTACGTTTGATGCCTGTTCAGAAGCTATTTAAATGTATAAGTAGGAAATGACAAACAGTATCCATTGCAAATCCAATATAAAATGTTGAGATATATTTGCAATAGCCAAGTGAAAAAGATAAAAAAAAAAAAAAAAAAAAAAAAAAAAAATATGAAGAAATAAAATAAAAAGGTGTTTATATTTGTATCACATATAATTAGCCTGCCTTGCCTGTATATATGTCTCTTATGTTAATACGGCTACCTCCTTTCTTTTCATCCACCTGAATTTAACCCACCACCCTGCAAAACCCCCACATATCCTGCCATTAAGTCGGTATGGGACAGGTACACGAATGACACGTCGTGCTGACACTCAGTCAGCCGCCAGCTGCTGCTTGTTTGCTTTCAAATATACCTTTATGGTAAAAGTGAACTAACTGAACGCAACTCAATCTAATGTGAGATCATCTAACCGTATCAAGTGCTGTGATTTGTGCATTTAATCATATACACAACATCAAAAACAGTAAATAATTAGCGCAGTATGAGTCATTATACATTGCCTGCACAGACAGAGTGCCAATCAAGGCTAAGGGTGTTTCGCGGGTCTTTCTAACCCACAGATTAACCTGACTGAATGTTACCATTTAAACCAGTTAATACATTAATGCATGCAGCTTTTGTATGACGAAAGTTTATTAAGAACTAGAATGTTGTACCGGGAGTGCGCTGCCATCCTACATCCCGTAACAAAACGGGGGCGGAAATTCCAAATATTTTCCTGCAGGAGAGGACATAATGAGCAGTTTTCGGAGTCCGTCGCTAAAGGTATCCAAAGTTAACTTTTTAAAAGTAGTGTAGTTGTTAGATCAATGTTGGCAGTGTTGAAAATTGTCTGCTATTGACGTCGGCGCATGTAACTTCGGCAGGTTCCGTCAGCGCTCGTGCGTTCCTCCAATGTTGGACAAAATTTTGTCGGGGGACTTGTTCTATAGAAGAGCCTATAATTTTAAACACTAATTCCAACACTAAATGCATAAATGAAATTCAACCTCAAAACAATTAAATTCATCCAGGTTAAGCAATTTGTTGGTAACAGTATACGTGCTATATAAAAATATTCTTGTTTTCAAAAATATAGCTCCACACTGGTGAGTGTGCAAAATGTATATGTAAGCCCACTATCTGATTTTTCTTAAAAATGAAAACTGGTACTAGAATTATATAGAAGCTAAATTAATTTTATAAACTAATAGTAATTTTTGAACCTTTATTTATTTTGCAATATGTGAAGCTCATGTACAATACTTGACGATTTTACATGGAATTTGAAATCATGGAACAGGTTGCTAACCTTTCAAGAGATGCATATTTTCAAGGAAAGCGAGTCAAAAGGTTCGTGGTTTTTATATTGCGAGTTACACTTTTTACGGTTTACTGACATAACATAATACTCAATTGCTATATTGTGAAAATGCTTCTATTACAACCATGTTTATAATACTAGTATACTAGTCACCTGTGCTAGTCACAGAACACCAAACTACTACTTTCCGTTACATTAAATGATCAAGTTGGCTATCCTTTGAAAGTGCTCTATTACGTTGCGTCGAGTGGTGTAGATGTACTGTGCTTGAGGTTGTAAATTCAGCAGGGAAATTGTACAAGTTATAACTTTATTTTGTACACCACAAAACAAACAATGGCTGATTGGGAGACAGTAACCATTTTACGAAAGAAACCACCTAAAGCATCAGCGATGAAATCAGAACAAGTAAGTTTACGCTGTGATTCATAGCAACTTTTAGTTTAATCGCGTGTACATTTGTCTCGCATCCATCTGAAAACTTTTCCTTTACTTATTTAGGCAATAAATGCTGCCCGTCGTCAAGGCGTAGCAGTGGACACCCAACAGAAGTGTAAGTTGCTAAATTTTAATATATATAATTTTCATGGTTTTAGGAAGTTCATTTACCCAATATGGGTTCATTTATTTATAACTTTCATCTGTTTTGCATTAGCTGTCGACAGTCTTACTCTGACATATAAAAGGAATATCAAACAATCGGATGTAGATACAAGGAAAGATTAGAAGGAAACCATTTTTCTTTTTTCTTATTGGAAAAACAAACCTTCGTGGTATTACTGTAAAGAATTTGAAATGGTAACAGAACTGGTTTAACATGTAATATGAGAGAGAGACAGTGAAAAAGACTTAACGAGAATGTCCTTGTATCTTTGAAAAATTAAAGTGTTTTTATAAGGATTAAAGCATACCTTGTACATACATAAAAAAATACCCCTCCTTGCCGATGTTGAACATATACTGAATGGACAGTAGGGCAGGTCATAGTGAAAATTTCAAGAAATGGTGCAACAGTGAGCGCCTCCTATTAGTTACTGCATACTTTTTTTTTAGCATTCAGTCAGAATGGGGTAGCTTCTGCTCAACAGTGTCAACACTGTGGAATTATTAGCAACAAATAAATACACATATTCTACAATAAGTCAGGAATATGTGTCTGTATATTTTAGATAGTCTGAAGACCGTGGTGAGAGGGTCTTTGAATCTTGAAACATCTCCAAAGCCACTACCATGCTACTAAATAGTAGACTAAGTAGATTGGAATTCCTGACTTTGAGGTCAGTAGGCCGGCTATTACATAAGTATTATATACAGTCATGGTAGAATTAAAATTAGTTTAGGATCCTGACAGCTGCTGTGAAACTAGCGGTGAAATGAGGGTGGGGAAAGTGATTTGCTGTTTATGAACACCTTGCCCCACATGATTGTTAGAATAGAGTGCTAAAACTACCCAAATTAACTTTTCAATATTTATTTTTCTAACACATGGCAACAGTTTTGAATGATACTCTGTTAAGAAATTGCACAGATGAAACTGAACCAGCACTGAAAATGTTCAGCAGAGTTTAAATTTGTTTTTTGTAATGCTTCTGCCTTGGAGTGTTTCTTGGAAAGGTCTAATTTCTATGTATGCAATATTAGACTAGTAAGTACAAAACTGAAAGTTTTTTCAAAACGAATGAATTCAGAATGTGCATTTTAGTTTGAAGTGCAGTTACTGTAGGTTTCACACATGTGACGTTTCTAAAAGCTTAGAATGTATAACTGTGCATTGCTTAAGAAAGGTAGTAGTAGATTTGCCCCCTTTTTTTCCTTCAAAATATTCATGCAGCACACGTAATCCTCTTGCTGGTCTGCATAGTGCAGCCTACTTTTGAATATCTTTTCTTGGAGCAGTGAGTTCTTGATCTTCCTCGCTTTTTAGTGCTGCTAATAGTTTGGAACATTGTGTCCTTATACTAATAATAGCACTAAAACACTGATTATGTATGAAATATTAATACACTAATAAAAGGACTAAATAATGAAGAAACCAGCTTTTATAAAGGTTAAACTATAACAATTAGGTATGCTTAAATTACACATGCTGAAGAGAATGAAACAAGCAACATTTATGCTTTACCTGACACATGTGTCAACATGACAACACAGTAACATTTATGACAAAACTTAGGGCAGCAAAGGGGGTTGTCTCACCTAATTGGTTTAAGTTATATGTTGTGGCCTAAAAGAGGTGTCACTGTTGTTGCCATAGAAACTCTCCCTTGCTTAACCTTTGTAGGAACTGTCAGGATCTTAAAGTAACTAAAATTCAACCATAATTCTGGATACCTATCCCTTCACTGAATGAATTAATTTGCTATTTATGATACTCTTCTAATTCCTAAACTGGTTCTTATGTGCTTGTCACTGACAGCTTAATGGAAGTGATTTGAATAGCCATAGTTGCTAATACAAAATGAAATTGTCTGGCCATACTTTCAAAGCCAAACATAATTTTGAATCTAAGCGACTGGCGTGAAATGTGTCTGTGGTAAATGATGGGGTGGCCTTAGACTAACTGGTGTGGTAGGTTGTGTAGATGATGGAGCAATATTTGATTGCAATGGATTATGCTTTTTGTTCTAAAATAGCTTTGAAATAAATTTGTATATTTATGGTATAAAGTAGCTACAAATATTTGTATTTTATTGTTAAAGACTACGCAGTGTTCCTTGGGAATCTTTACGGCACTAGGCGGCATGTGGTTCCCGTGTTCAGTGCTGTCGTTTGCTGGTGAGTGGGGTGAAAGCTGACAGACAGCCAGCAGGTTAGAATCATATCCAAGTTCTTATCTGTCCGTGGCTTCTCTCTACTGTTCAGTTGCTTATAAGCATTATTGGTGTTGTCTAGTTGTGATTTAATATGGCCCCACAAAAGTTTTCATTACAGTAAAGGATTTAACTTTGGAGTGTTAAGTCAGAAAGATGAAATGTGGGAATGTGCAACAATGTTTTGAAACAAATTTTCTGGGGCTCTCATCCTCAGTAAGATCATGTATTAAACCTTGTAAGAAAAGTGAAACTGGGTTAATTCATAACAAGAGAAACTCATGTGTGCTTATTGAGGTAAAACTTTTTGATATAGGAGAAAGTTTAGAACATTCTCCTCAAAAAATCTCTCTGCTGCCTTTTGCAAGAAATAGTTCTTTCATAAACCATTCCATTTAGAGCTGCTAAATACTTAATTATGTCTTACAGAGTGGCAGTAGTGCATGAGTTAAAGCCTGCAAATGTGACTGATTTGAATTTTTGTAATTGGATTTTACAAAGTGTTAGGATTTATTATATTCACAAGTGAAGCATGGGTTCACATACATGGCCATGTTATATCACAAAACAATTCACCGGAGTACAATTCATCTAATTAATGAAGCTTCTGTACATGATAGGTTGGTGAATGATGCATAGAACTGCACATACAACAGACCCAATATTTTTTATGGTGCAGTCATGGTGAGATACAGAACGAAAGTACTCCACTGCTTTTTTGAATATGTAACCAATAACAAGTCTCTTGAGTGCTTATTTTCAGCAAAATTTATCAATTTCCATACAGAGCCAAAACATTAAATTTTATAAAGGAAATATTTGAAGACGAGTTAATTAGTAGAGGATCGCGTCCTCCTAGGGCTCATGATTTGTTGGCCTGCAATTCTTATTTGTAGCAAAATTAAATAAACAGAAAGTCTTTTGAATTAAAAAATATTGTATAAGAAATCTGTACACTTATAGTAGAGGAACTTACACATGTAAATACAAATTTGCTTTGAATTTGTCAGAAATGTGTTGCAGTAGAAGGATACTATTTTCAATTCCTTTTGATTTGAAAACTATTTTTATTGTTGATGTAACAATTCCATACTCAGGCAAATGAGTGCACTGACATGGGAAACTGCATTTTTTCTAGTTGCATAAAGAATCCCAAGGAACACTTTGTAGTATAATATGAAAATAACAAAAAAACTTCCAAGTATTCTAAAGATTACCTCTTAGTGGTCACTTCGCATATTTCCAAAGTCATGCATTTAAGGATTAAGCTAAAAATGGGAGCATACAAAATACTTGATTATAATGGTCACCACTGTCTTATTGCCCGCCTTGGTAGTGTGGTGGTAATGTGTGTGCCTAACGTTCAAGAGGTCCCGAGTTCAAATCTTGTTCAGGGTGAGTTACCTGTATGTGGTTTTTTCCAGGGTTTTCCGTTATCCTGAAAGACGAATGTTGGGTAACTGTAAGCTCTATGGACCCTGGGTTTATTTGAGCATCATTTCACCCATTCCATTCATTGTCCGATATGACTTAATGCTGCAGGATGTAAATTAAAAAAACAACTGTCTTATTGCAGTAAAAGCAGGCTGAATGTTCAGTCGCAGGTCACTACCTAGATTCTAAAAGATAAGAAAAATAAACCTAGTTTTTAATGAAACAAAATATTTTGTAAAGCACAATGTTGTTCCAGCTTTATGACATATAACTTTTATTAATTTACTAATATAACAATGCAAAATGCTGTTATAGTTCACCAAATTGCATATTTGCCTCAATTATATTCATTAATTTTTTTACTTGTCATGAGTAATGATTATAATGCAAATTGCTATTAGTCATTGTGCACATATGTTATATGCTACATCTCTACAGTCTGATTTTTAAAAACAGATACTTGACAGCTGTCAATCAAGGGGCGTGGAGGGCATAAACAAAGGTTGCCACATTGGTTACTATTCCTCAGGTCAATTCTCGCTAGTTGTGTCAGTATGGCTAGTTTGCTTGAGCATTCAGTTGCGCTGTGTGTTGTAAAACTACTTTGTTAAAATACGTACAAACTTGTATATTCTCTTAGGGAATTCTTTGAACTGGAAGAGAATTTGCTTCTTCACAATGAACCGTTTATTCATTCCAGGTAAGAAAAAGGAGTGTCTGTGCCCTTAAAATAAGTGATGTGATGTTTCTAAAGAGAAGCAGCTACAGCGAGGTCCATCACAAACTGTAACTCCTGGGAAACAAAGACCAAGAGCATCTCCATAGTTTTCAATTAGATGCCATAAGAAGACACATCTACAACTGTTACATCCGAAAGGAGCACCCTACCACACCTGAGTTTCTTTCTTCTCTTAAAGGAGCAGGGCTATTTGATGGAAGCTTTAGGTCTTTTAACAATGTCCTCATCCAGCATTTGAGTTCAATAAAACAAACAAAAAACTAATATTCGAAAGGTCAGATACTGTAGCATTAAGGGCTTCTTTTTTAAGGGAACCGCTAAATAAGAACTTGCATGAAGTAGTGTGGTTGAATGAAACCTGGGTAAACACCAGCCATACTGTGTCAAAGAACTGGGCTGATGGCATACCTGAAAGTACCACAAAAAGACTTATAGGAAAAGGTGGCCGCTGTATTATTAGTCATGCTAGTACACTGCATGGCTTTGTTGATGATGCCCTTATGCTCTTCAGATAGAAAAATACTGGGGGCTATCATGAAGACATAGACCATGACCCATTAGGACAATGAATGGAATGGGTGAAATGATACTTAAATGGTCACAGGGTTCATGGAGCTTAGAGTTACCCAACATTTGTCTTTTAGGTTAAGGGAAAACTCTGGAAAAGCCTTATCCTGGTAACTCACCCTGCCCGAGATTCCAACTCGGGGACCTCTTGAACATGAGGCAGACATGCTACTATCTCGAGATTCAACTGTATTGGAACACCACAGTGAAGCGAAAAATTATTAAATTTTAGATGAGTCGCATTTTTTAACACATCTGCTTCACTTTCGTACCTATTTTGAGGACATGTTTCGCAAATCTTCGCTTGCATCTACGGCTCTTGTGCGACTGACGCTAGATCCAGCGGTGTGGGTAATTCTGGGGTTGTTGCTGCCATCTGTTGATTTAGTGATGAACTGAAAAGTGGGATTCTCTTCTAGCGGGATTTCAAAGTTCATTAGTTGGTTTTTATGTTTTTCTATGTATATCCTCTCCCATATGACGAGTTCACTATGTTTTTGTACGTATTTTAGTAATTCTGTGCTATCTTCAATTTCATGATTTTCAGACCAGAAATGAGCTGCTATTGCGGACTTATCAATATTTTTGTATCTTAAGTGCCTGAAGTGTTCTTTCTTTCTAGTGCCTATGTTCCTTTTTGTCCTTCCTATGTAAATTTTTTCACAGTCTTTACACTTAATTTTGTAAATGCCTGACTTTTCCTCTGGTTTTATCTTATCAGTATTATTACTGTGAAGTATCTATCTATGCTACTATCTATCTATCTGCTACTATCTATGCTACCGAGGCTGGCTACAGTTGTTAATAAATCATTTAAAAATACTCACGCCTGTGAAGACCCTACAACACAGTGAATGTGTATTGAGACCAACCTATTGTTCTTAAAGTAGGCTAATGTGGATTAAATGTGCATGTTTTCATTGAATTAAGAAAAACTCAAATGCTAGTTTATATGTTTTATGTATTGAGAGGGCTTAAAGTAAGCATAATATGGGTTAAATATGCAGTGAGAAAAATTTGAATGTTTATATGTTTTGAGTATTGAGTGGATAAAGAAGAGGATAAGCATAATTTGCTATCTGCTTCTCGGCATAATTGCAGCTCCCCACATGCAGAAACAGATCACCTTTATATATCTTCTTTTAATAATCAGACTGTATGCATTATCGAAATTTGATCTCCTGGCACTTTAACTTGCTAATTTGCTACTTGTCTGAATTTTTGCACTTCAGCACACAAAATTGGTAATCGTCTAGTATCATTTATGCTGCTTTTCCTCATCATAAGCTTCCTCATCCTTTTTTGCAACAATTCAGTGTAATTATGTGGATCCTGGTTCGCTAACTTTCTTCTGTGATTACCTTAGTTTTGCACTAGGAATTCTTAAGGACCATTCACAATGAAAATGCAAATGTTAATGGAAGGATGCAAATGTATATTGTAACCATAAACATAGAAAGGCATTCATTCATAATGGAAAAACGGAAACGTAATTATAGCCAATCAGAAATTAGATGATTTAAAATAGCTCATACATGGTAACATACATGAATGTTCAGACAACAGTAATCAATTTACTCTGTGTGCTATATTTGAAGAGAAAACCATTGTCTCGGCGTAAATTGTGGGTTCATCCCCTGAATCAAAGAATTTATCGAGGTGGCTCATAATTTACTTCATGAAATGAGAGACGATCAAGATTGCAATTCCAAAGATACATGAGAATGTCTCCTGCACAATTTGATATCGTATTAAACCTAATTAGCCTGCTGTTGAAAAAGAATAGTAATCGAAGTCCTTTACCTGAAGTCCTTTGCTTCAGTGCAATTGCAAATATACATGAGAATGATCCCTGTACAATTTGATACTGTATTAAAGCTAGTTGGCCCGCTAAACAAGACCAAAAATGATGTCAGACATTTGTTCCAATATAAATATATTCTTATGACTAATTTATATATTTAAAAAACCAACATTTAAAACACCTGAAATAAAATACTGAACATTATTTCTGTCTATAGCAAAATGTTGTGTAGACAAAACTTAAGAAAATGAGTACAACATTTAGGTTAAGTGTAAACATCAAAGATCACATGCAGTTGCACACTCCTATAATTATTTGTTCCCATTTCAAGTGCAATTGATATATAGATGCTCTTCTTTAAAGCTATGTCTATATAAGATTTATCCGCATTATCATACAGAAAAGCATGACGCTGGTACAATGCAATTAGCTTTTCGTCAAAGGCAGCCATTTTCCACTGTCTTCTTAATCCTGCAATTTTTCGTTCTACATAAACGCAAATGTAGAAGCTTGGACTTTGCAGAAATTTGCATCTGCGAAATGAGTTTCTGTTAATGATTGCATTTTCATTATGAACAGGCCTCATTAGATTTAGCTGGTCACAAGCTTTTGCATTTGTTGTATTTGCGTTTCTCTTTCACTTTGAATGATCCTTTATCTTCCCCATTTCCTTACTCTCTTTGCTACAATTACTCATATACATAATTTTACAACATACTGAACTCAAGAAGACTCAGATCCAGCCTGTTATATCTACTGCGCTATAAAAGCTAAATGTTGCGTATTAAGTAATATGCATGACAAGAACTATGAGGAATGTGGTATTTTTCTTTCAGCATAAATTTTCACTTCCTTTCCTTGATTCATGAAATTTTAGTTTATCAAACTATGATACTACATCTGTTTTGCTTCGAGGAGTGTTGTTCAAATCTTCTCTTTGTTTTATTCCTTGTCTGCTAATCCTCTATATTGATGACAACTTCATACATCACTGTTCAAGGAGCAACATGAGCTTGAGCAAATGTTAAACTGTTAGATAACATCACAGTTATTGTGAAATGAAACATAGTATTTCGGAAGGATATGGCTGCAATTCCTACAACAGGTGTGTGTTACATCAATTAAATTGTTTTGTCAAATACTCCTAGCTGTGAAATTGGGACTGCCAATTGGGACTCAAAATGATTCAGATGCAGGAAGAAAATGAATGCAGGCAAAAAGAAGACGTTATAATGTATGTTGGACTATTTCAGTCCTAATGTAAACCTTGGGGAGGGAAGAAAGAGAACAGCAATAGAAAGGCAAGTAACTTAGTTTTGATTGGTTAGGAAAGGTAATGAATGTCAACTTTTACTTGCATAACTTTGCAGACCCATCAACAGCCTAACAGTGATCTCTCATTATTGCTGTCCTCTGTTCTTCCCAGATGTTTACATCAGGATGTAAGGTATATATGATAACACGTTCCATGTAACCCTAACAATCAAAACAGTGTATTTGTTTGTAGTGTCCTTCACATCAAAGTTTCTTAACCCATTCGTATCATTTGACGAACAGGACTCGTCATGCGCCATTTTGATATTTGAATCGTATGACGAGCTCAGCTCGCATGCTGCAATGCTCCATAAAATTTGAGGTAGTTTACCTCATAGATAATGATAATGATATGTGTATAAGGGCGCTCAACTGCAGCGGTCATCGGCACCCTTACAAGAAACTAATTCATGGCAATAGCCAGATATAAATTATTCAAAATTTTAAAAACAGATCAAAACAAAATAACAATAAAATAAATAAGCCCAATTGAATAAAAAACAATTAAAAACTCTAAGTACCAAATAAATACTAAAATGCATAAAAATTACTTCTTTCAATATCAACTTGCCAGGACAAAAGCTACCTGCCCAGTGGTGGTCAAACCAATTTGTTCCTTTTCTTTGGGGCAGGGCTAGGGCTTTCAGCAGGTTTTTCTTGCCTTTTCCTCACTGTTGTTTGGGCAGTGAGGACAGAATCTACCCGCTCCACATTGTCAATGGAAGAGGACAGCTTATGCACTGTTGACTTCGAATCCAGTCTCTCGACAGGATCGGAAACTGCGACCGGCGAAGATAAAAGTCCCCAATCGGTGTCCTCTCCAGATGAGTCCTCAAATGTTGTGGACGGAGATGTTCGCAGACTTTTGTGCTGGCTAGCTCTCCTTTCACTGGTCTTACTGTGTACCTTGAGGAAGTCCGTTCTGTCATAAGTGGTCTTAAATTTCCTTGGCGATACATTATATACTACCGGTTCACTTGTTCTTGAAGTAGATGCTTTCGGCGGTGACTTGGTTAAAACCTTCTTCTTAGGACTGAACCTGGTTGGCGCGATCACTGTTGTTCGTGTTGGTGTTTGCTGCTTTGGCTGTGATCTTGGTGTAATTGATCTTTCGGATACTACTTCCCCATTTATTTTGCAGGTTTGTGTTGCGATTTCCCGTCTAGGTACCGGCTTATCTGCAACTGCACTATAAGTAACGGTCCTAGATACAGAAGGCTGGCGAATATGCAAGAATTTCCCGGCTTCCACGAAGGACACCCTCTCTCTTACCCGGATCTGTTGGATCGCCTTCTCCTCCATAAAACGGGGACATTCTCTGGAGTTTGCTGAGTGATTACCACTGCAGTTAAAACACTTTGCGGGTGAAGTGCATGCATAGTCATGTTTGACTTCCCCGCAGTCAATGCAAGTGGCAACTACATTACATGAATCACTTGTGTGGCCAAAGCTCTGGCATTTATAACACCGCAGTGTATTGGGTATATACTGTCTCACTTCAATAGCTTCATACCCTGCCTTAATCCTTTTCGGGAGTTCTACTCGATCAAAGGTAAGAAACAGGGTATGAGTGGGCACTAGTTCACCTCGTTCTTTGCGGTGAACTCGATATACATTAGTCACACCTTGTTCCGCCAAGTTTTGCTGAATCTCCTCATTGGACATACCATCCAGTGCGCTAGTGTTTACAACAACACGCGAGGAGTTCAGAGTCTTATGCAATTCAACGCGCACCGGATAGCTCGCAAGCATATAGGCTTTCAAGATTTTAGCAGCCTGTGTCGAAGAAACTGCTTTGACCAGGAGTGTGCCATTGCGAGATCTAGTACATGCCTTCACAGAACCAGCAATACTATCTAAGCCCTTCTGAATAACGAACGGATTCATGGTACTAAACTTCCGACCTTCCTCAGTTCTATAAATAACTAAATAGCGAGGACCACTACACTCGGCTATTTCCTTTCCACTATTGCTAATAATTTTAATAGAGGGGTTTACCATAATAGACTAAGTTTCATCCCCCAGTGCTCCCCACCCACCACGGAGCCCAACAAGGGGTCATCCCACTGGTATGACGGGGCTACACAGGGGATATAGCGAGCTCGCCAAAAATATTCTATGTGTGAGATGGAGAGATAATAAGGATGTTTATTTTCTCTCCACTAAATACAAATCAGCTGACATCATGGAGACGGGAAAAATGAAAAGAAAACGAGGCCAAACACCAAGAGAGAAAGAAAAAGAAAGTATAGAAAAATAATTTTCTCTCTTCTTTCTATATGTATTTACAACTCCTTCCTTGTGTATTAAGAGATGACAGGAAAGAAGACAGCAAGTTATGTAGACTTCAGAACAACAATTGCGCAACAGCCACTGGAATCCGTGCACCTGCCAGAGTATTTGGTTCAAGGTCGATCTTCTTCCAGCACAACCCCTTTGAGACTACAGGCAAAATCATGGGCTCACTTCCCTATGCACATTCCCTCAACTGAAAAGAAGAGAAAAGTGACCAAAAGGTGTGTCGTGTGCTACAGCAGGGGTAAACGAAGTGAAAGTGTGTGGCAGTGTGAAAGGTGTGGTGTTGCTGTTCATTTAGAGGATTGTTTTGATATTTATCACACACAGCAGCAATATTAAAACAACACTATTGGTGAGCTTCTGCTTTCAGTATTGTGCATACAAATTTTCAGTAAAAAATAATTACGGTTGCTTTTAAATGATTTTTTAAGTATTAAGCTGTCACCACCCTCAGAGCTGGGGGTTTTAAATCTGATTTCTTGGTTAGTTGTCCAGGCATTTATATGTGATGCGATTGGGTTGTGTGTGTGTGTGTGTGTGTGTGTGTGGTGTGTGTGTGGTGTGGTGTGGTGTGTGTGGTGTGTGGCGGGGTTGTTTTTAACTGAAAAAAAAAGTTAGGTACATCTCTATCTCCATGATAGATAGTGTCTTCTTTCTGCAGGAATGTTTGTTTAGACTGGTGTTTCCAAAATGAAAAGCAAATTGGTGGGGTGTGAGTTACAATTGGATTGACAAAGTAAAAGTGGGCGGAAACAAGAACTAGGGCTGTATAAGTGAGAGGAGTGGATTTTTTGGGGAATACCTACTCATTGTTATTTTGCTTGTAGAAAACATGACCATAAAATTTAATAATTTGCTACAAACTTCACTTAATCTTTTTAAGAAATTGCTAAATTCTTCATAGAACTCAAGAGATTGGTTTCGCAAATATTCTTTGTATCGTCAAGTTATCTATTTAATATACTTAGTATTTTCAAAACTAGTCTGAGAATTATGTGAAGAATTTATCAGTTACTTAAAAAGATAAGTGAAGTTTGTAGCAAGTTATTGTATTTTGTTGTAATATTTGTATTGCTTCACTGTTATTAGCTTCTGTTTTTTACATGTAATTACAGTATGTTTTTTTTTTTTCCTCCTAAGCAGTAATAAAGGAGAACATTCTGGGGGAGCATAAAATTGTCTTACAGATAAAGTTATTGTGCATTTGACAGTTAACTATAGCAGTAATTTTGTGGATCCCCATATTGGAGAACACACCCATAACATTGATCAAGCTCGGAGAGAGGTAAACTGTGGAGTTCCTCAGTACAGTTTTAAAAATAGGAAACTGCAGGGGGTATGCTGCACAATTTATGTTCAAGTGAGCACACCCTGAGCACCATAATCGACTCCATGCATTCTTCCAAGTGGCTGGTCAATGTACACTCTCCACCATGTGTGAAAGGTAAAAGTTTTATAAGTAAGAATATTTTCACTTTTCAAAAGGGTATTAGAACCAATATATTTGGTAAAACATACATAACTTCAAAATACTGGAGTGCAAGAGAGCAAATGTTTCATTGCCAGCTGCTTAACATTAGATACCAAGAACCAAAATTTGGAAAAACAATGTATGTGCTTAACTTGTACTTGTCTGCCAACTACCAGTACAATATCTTAAGCACCAAGAGCAGTTTATTTATACTGTCGTGGCAAGGGGCATAAAAATTTCGGCGCAAATAGATAACAAACAGTGGATAATGTTTCACAGTAATAAAGAGCTTGCATAAGCAGTTAACGATAGTGCAACTAGTGTACACAAAGGGGCCGGCAAACAAAGATAGCTGCAGCATAGATTAAGTTACGCTTCTGGAATGTGATAGAATATTCGGTTTCTTTATTCTTCTGGAAGAGTCTCGAATTTATCAATGAGGTATTTAAGAAGGCGACGACTCGCCAAGAATGAGTTGTAAAACAGTGAGGCAAGCAGAAAACAGCTGAGAGTGTTGTTGTTGTAATGACATGTAACAAGTGTTGTCAACAGTGGAAGTTGAGTAAGCTGTTATTGTCATCGACCTGGATGTTGTAGATAGTGATATCTGATGTAATTCTGCTGCTACGCAGAGTGTTTCTACACAAATAAAGAACATTTAGCATTTCGGCAAATTGGACTTTTAATTCTACGAACCCACAAAGCCACAATACACGTGCTAACCTAACTCTTTATGTTAAACTTTTGTAACACAGGGACCCTTTTATCCTGTTAATATACACATACTAACCTAACATAGGCTAAATTTTAATATCATAGAATCCTGTCATCCTGTTTATATATGTATTTCACGTCCTCCAACGTTAAGTCATATCGAACGATGAATGAAATGGGTGAAATGATGCTCAAATGTATCCGGGTTCCATGGAGCTTAGAGTTACCCAACGTTCGTATTTCAAGATAAGGGAAAACTCCGGTAAAAACCTTATCCAGGTAACTCACCCTGACCGAGATTCGAACTCAGGACCTCTTGAACGTGAGGCAGACATGCTACCATCTACGCTACCAAGGCGGGTATCCTGTTTATATAGTTACGCTAATCTCATGCATGCCAAATTTTAATGTCAAAAGATGCTGTCGTCCCATTTGGTCTGAGTGGTTCAGTTGGTTAGATGCTGGTGTAAGTAATGATCTCAGGCTGTTCCTGTAGCTCAGTCGGTAGAGCACCTGCCTGCCGTGCTAGGGGTCCCATGTTCAATTCCCGGTGGTGGGGATGGGGAGTTTTCTCTGACCAAGATAATTCATCTTCCTCAAAGTCTGGAAGTATGAATGAGAGTGCGTATGTGTGCGTGATCTAATGATTAAAACTCAACGATTATGAGTTAACACTTTCGATATGTTCCAAAGGAGAACGGCCGCCAATATGACAATTACAGTTAAAGACGGGGTGTAAATGGAACATAAAAAATGTTCTCAAGGTTGCAGGTTTATACCTACCCCAGAACAATGGTTTTTAAGCTTAAAACTGGTGCTCTTCAACAGGCGATCTTGTAATTAGGTACATATTTTGTGAGTGTAATCTCAATAGTGTATATGATGGCAAAATAGATACATATTTAATATTTTTCACAGATGAGATTTGGTTCCACCTTCGTGAATGTGCGCATATGTGGGTGCATCACCATGGGGGCTTTACCCCTCTAAAACAATTGGTGTATGGAAATTAATTGTTCTTTCACACTAGCCATGAGTAGCTCTAAAGGTAGTCAAACTGAAAAGTTCACTTCCATAGCCGGGATGTGAACCACGGATCTTCCAGTCTATGCCCGGCTGCTCTTAAACCTTCTCATGTGTTTATGGTAACTCTAGTGGTTTACTGGGGAAAACACGAGTCATTTGTAGAATTTAATGTGATACTAGCATGTTGGTCATGGTAGCTCAAGGATTAAGAGCTGCCGGCCTGAGACAGGAAAATCCTTGGTTCAAATCTTGGCTATGGAGTTGAATTTTTCAGTCTGACTCTTATCTTTCCAGTTGGTGTATGGTTTGTCATGAGAGGAGAAAGAGTTATAAGGCCAATTTGTTTTTGAGTAAACAATTGACACCCATTCATGCCTCCTTAGTGTGTCTGCCTCACATTGAAGAGGTCCCAAGTTCGAATCTCGCTCAGGGTGACTTATCTGGATGAGATTTTTTTCCAGGGTTTTCTCATATGCTGAAAGATGAATGTCATATAACTCTAAGCTATAAGGACCCTGGACTCATTTGAGCATCATTTCACCCATTCCATTCATTGTCCGATATGATTTAACATTGGAGAATGTAGGTTACAAAAAAATCTTTCCTCCTTTTAGAGAATTAACAAACAGGGAGTGTGATTTTCAACAGTGCTTTACAACAGCTCATATACCTAATATTTCAATGAGAACAATTAAGGGTGTTCACTGAGGTTTGAGAAATTTAGTAACAGTGATGCCCAAATTATAAGGCGTACAATATTAGATGGCATATAAGGTGGAGCTAGGGAGGGCTCACTTAGAGTGACTGTCCTAACATAGGCAAGCAGCATTGCCTAGGGAATGCACAGCACAAGCGTGAGTAACAGATTTCTCTTTTTCATGCACCCAAAATTACTACTGGAAATTAAACATTGTAATGTGCCTTGGTATATATGGCACAAATTTTTGAGGCAACCTGTATGAAGTTCTGTTTCCTATGTTTCTGTTTCGTATGGTTCTCGAGTTATCACTTCAAGAATAAACAACTGACTCCCGTGTTTATGCGTATAGTATGCTTCAACATTCAATCTTGCCTGTGTTTTATTCCTTATATAAAAAATACTGAGTAAGACATTATGAAGTGTCGTAGGAACTGCATATATTTATACATAAATTAACCGACCCCAGAGCAATGCAGTCCAGGAGCGCGCATGCATATTATTTGAAGTTTGGTACAAGTGCAGGGAGTGATGCAAATTGAATGTAAGGTGCTTTGTGTAACTGTGACAATAAGCAGAAAATTCACATATTTGCATTGTTATGTGAACTGTTAACATTGTCACTTTCAAAGCCTGGTACTAGTGGAGCAGATACTAAGGGTAAAGTACTCTGCTCCCAGGCCAGAAATATCATTTTTAGAGTGTACACTTTCTTTAAGGAACTGTCCTGTTATGAAGTGCATGATCAATTTTTCACAAAGTCAGAAACTTATGACCAGAGTGCAATGTGAGTGAGTGTGCTTACTGTGTTGCGTATTGTGGAACAGGCAAAACTTCTAGCACAGAAATTGGTGGGCCTTTATTTTAAGCTAGCAAATCCTCTACAGTAAGTCTTTTTCAGAAATCCAGGTACATTATTTTCAGTAAATAAGCATGTTAAATTAAATGTTAGAGTTTGTATCATAATTATCCTTTGCTGCTTAAGTTTCAAGGAGCCTTTATGTGGCATGGTGGTCAAGTATAGTGGCCGCGCTCAAACCATCCCCAACCGATGTAGGGAAAAACTGTTCTTGCCCCTAACCACAATGTCATAAACATCTTAGGAAACACCAACCAGGGTCAGAGGTGAAGAATGTTAGGCACGTGTTTACAGCTGAGAACACCCAGGGTTGCCGTTGTTTAAAATAACGTTTAGAGGCAAAATATAAATAAATAAAGCAGAATTCACTGTAAGAAATCGTCATTGATCTTTTCAAATAAATTTTAAATGATTGTTTCCTGTAATAATACATAATGTTACAGCTTTTTATAACATAACTGAAAAGAGATATGTTACCTATGCTGTTATGGTATTAGTACTTCTATTACGTACAAGAACTAAGTGCGTATTATTAGCATAATATCTAAGGAAATTTTAGTAAAACATCATTACAATTTTAAAGGGGTTACATTTCATCAGTGTGCATGAATTTGCGAGGGATATTTACTTGCAAATTAAAGAATTACTTTGGATATTCTGGTAGTTAATAATAATTTATAAGCAAAGATTGCACGTTAGAGCTTTGTTTATTGCAATCGTGAGCCATTTTATCCTATAACATTTTTCTTTATTCTATGGCAGCTACAGGTGGTGAATTTCTGTTGATTTAACAAAGCAATAAATACTTCAAAAGTAAAAAAAAAAAAAAGACAAAAAAACCGAACCAAGGAATTAAAGAAAAAATAGTAAGGTAACTGTATTACTCTTTTTAAATTTTCGAAGCTTTTTACAAGGTTAAGCAGTATATTTTTTTTTGGGGGGGGGGGTCTTCTGCTAAACACAATTTAAATAATCACGTACATTCCGCATAATTAAATATGTCATAAACACTTTAGAACTTGAGAAAGTTTAGAAGTACTGTTAGATATATATTACAAGTATGAATGGAAATCCATGTTAGGTTCGATACCCACAGTCTCCACATCTTAATTTACGCAAGTGCTAAATTCCAATAACTATTAAACACCAATAAATTTATAAAACTACACTAAGTAAAACACTATGTAACTTCTATAAATATAAGCTTAATTAACACACATTCTGTTCAACTGTTGCATTGTTCTGAACTTGTCAGGTTTGTTAATTATAGGTTTTGTTTACTGTTCTTATAACAATATAATTATATAGTTTCCAGGTTGTAAGTAGCTCTGTAATACATGCAATAATGTCTTAGTGATATGTATTACTTTCATTACCCTTAGTGTTAAAGGTAGATTAGGTAATAAAGGGATATCTAGCAACTTGACTTGCAATTGGATCTTCTGTGTGTATATCTCCTGGGAGGATTGGATAAGATCAAGGAACTGCAGAAGGAAATGCATGGCTCCAGGAATGCACAATGTAAGTGTCAGAGATGCACAGAGTTCCCTAACAGTTTCTGTTTGACCCCCTGTCTGGTGGCCACTTGGTGTCAACCTGCTCAAATTGACGAGGGTGGCTCAGATGTCTCCAGCATGAATGGAAAAGCTTGACTCTGCAGTGGAGATTTGAAGCCTAGCATCTCTCAGAGCCAAGAGAAAGTTTGAAAGTGCAAGCTGCTGTGCCATTTGATATGCCCACAGTAGACTGACACACAGCCTCGCTGTCATTCTTAACAAGAGAGGGAAATGAGAGAGAGAGGAGAGCCATGGTAGAAAACTTCACTCCAGTATTTGCCTTGCTGACCAGGGAAAAATTTATGCTATGATTGGGTGGCCACCAGGGATCTAACCAGAACCGCAGAATGAGACCCTCTTGTGTTACTACGAGCCATCTCATTTGGTTTCTTTACCCTTGTGTGTTATATTTTCTTTTAGATTATTAGCATTATGTTACCTTCATATTACTTTTGCATGTGCATGCAATTGTACATGCGTGGGCATCCAACAGAGAGAGAGAGAGACAGCAGGGAGGAAGCGTAGAGCTTATAGTATAGACAGAAAACTTTAAATCTAGTCATGTGGCAGTGAATACCTGCTGTAAAAGAATTAAGTGAGTCACCTCATTGCATCATTTTTGTTTGCAATGAGAGGAGCAAAAAATAATATGGAACATTCAAGGACATTATTGGCAGTATTACAAGCAGGAAGTATATGCCTCATTATTGTACTGTGGTGGATGTTCCAAACCGTTAGGTTTCCACAAATTAGAAGATTCAATTTTGACAGTAATCTATTCCTTCAATTTGAGAAATTTCACTTTCTAGAACATTTCTTCCTTGACCAGCAGGCTGTAAAACAGGTGAAAAAGCCAGCTAAGGGAATTTGCTGTTTATGAGTTGATCAATGAGTATTGGAGTTGTGAATTTGTTAATGTCTGTCAGCTGGAGCAGTGAATGCAAAGTTTGTTGAAAGTTGCCAGAGTCGGGAAGCAGAATAGTGTAAAAGAAAGTATTGGTCTATAAGCAGTGAATCAGGAAGTTTCCAGCATGCAAGTGATACATGCAACAGAGACATAATAGAATATTAGACTGTCATACTTAATCTGTGTATTCGTAAAAAGTTAATTGCAAGTTAAACTTGGGCTAAAGATTCTAGTGATAGTGATTTTAGTACCACTTTGTCATTTAGCTACAATATGAATATAATTTGTCATTTTAATGCCAATTGATTGTTCTAACACAAACAAATGGTGTACTGGAAAACTATGGAAGGTAGAATAAAAAGTGAAAAACTCATTGCCATAACAATGACATAATTTCCAAAGCTAATGAGACCCTTCCTTAAACCCACAAAAGCTAAAGCTAAATAGCTGTGTTATTATGTTCTTAAGCTGCATTAAATAATCTACCAGAATTATGGGTTTTAGCATAATAGACTTTAAAATATTGAATATTTTGTCTTAAAATTTTAAACAAAAGTGTAAAAGTTCATCTGAAATGTTACATCACATTACTCTCCACTCAGCCTTCAAAAATTATTCTTACTAAAGCTTATTTCTGTCTGCACTCCTTGTTAATCAAGATAAACTTGCATTACATATTGTAGGTGTAAGAAGAATACGATAGACTTAAAAAAAAATTTAAAAGCTGATTCACTGTGTGATGGTATAGAAATGCATTGATGCTCTTTACATGAGCAAAAATGAATAACAATTTACCACATCAAAGAAATGTTAATTTTTTGAACATTAATACCCAATTTCACCAACAGATATTAAGACTTAACAGGAGTTTAACAATAGTTATAACAAAAATTGCAATTTACCAACTAGTGTTAGCTTATCACTCATGTTAAATATCTTGTTAAACAAGTCAAATTTCTTTTGTAAGTCCTTAACAATTGTAAATAGTCAAGATGGTGTGCGTAAACACAGCTGTTGATGTCGATTTGATATAGACCGCCTAAATGGCATTTGTAATAAGAGTGCGGCCTATGAGGAAAAATGATTTTGAGGAGCTATCAAAAGAAAATTTGCTACAGAGGTATACACTGTCGAAACAACTTCCTATGAAGGTTACTGCGGAAGTACAAGAGAGGTTAGAACATGCATCGAAGGGAATATGCCGATCTCGCCTTTGCTTCAAGTATTAATAACTTTTTCTTTCTTCTGCTTCAAATTTACTACTAATGTCTGCTTTCTGCGATTCGAACTAGTTACTAATGCCATGTCGCTTAATTCAGCATTTTGTAAATCTAACTTATCGTTTAAGTCCTGAAATTTACTGGTATGTGCATCAAATTTTGCTTCAGTTACTATCAAAATAGCAGATGAGTTGATGGAGGAGAATACAGGTGGATTCGTAACTGTAGGAGCAAGAAGGGTTGTTGTTACTGTAACAGAGGGATGGACAGTATCTGCCCAAACTGGTGTGTCAGTCATGTTAATAACCTCGGTGTTACTGGTTTCCCGATCAGCTGTTATAAATATTGTTTTATTTCTTTCTTGTTGCCGAAATGTTCGTTGAAATATTTAAATGTGAACGATCTTACCTCCATGTTGTCCGGTTTTTAAAGTTGGTTGGATCTAACTTTCGCGTGTTCCTCTTGACTTGTTATAAAGTTTATATTCTCCATTGCGTCAATTAGTCTGCCTGTTCCTATTTAACCTACACTTTCTCAGTGTTCTACCACTCCTCAATAACATGTAATTAGTTTTGTTGTCTTATTTTCTAAAACCTGCACCAACTGAATTTGTATTACTTTTTTATTTAAATTTGAAATAGTTTTTTCTGTTATTCTGCTAACTTTGTTGAAGCGGATCCCTCGATGTACGGCATTTGTTTTCACTTTTCACCGAAAGATAAGTCTCCTGCCCTTCTCTCTCTTTTAAGGGGAGTCATCTGTGAAAAATACTAAAATCAAGAGTTTACATCAGAACTGCTTGAAATGTCATTAGTTGGGGTATAGGGAATCTAGTTAAGCTTTCAAAATTCATCTTTCTATTTTAAATAGTTTTTTCAAAAAAACTATTTAGTGCCTTTTATAGTATGATTTTTGTATGTTATATAAAAAGTCCCAGGTCATACAATTTCTCTTTTAGAAACTTTAAATTTTAGATTCAGGTTTCTCTGTACATCTCCGTTTCTCTGTTGCTATACTTTTGAAGTGTGTATCAAGTATTTTTGGAGAAATTTTTTTTGTGTGAATGTAACTAATTAATGTAATTAATTTTTTTTGCAATTCTGAGTTTTAAAATTCAATAATAAACAAACTATTTAATTTAAATCAACAAAAATACCAACTTTTATTAAACATTCATTTGGGAATATGTATGTAAAGTTTAATGCAAATTCGTTGAGAATTGCAGAAGTTGGAGCATTTTGAAGATACAGAAATGTTCAAAAATTGAAAGTGGAGAAAAATGTATTTAAAGATTTAAAAAGAAATTACACTACTTTCTTTACTTTGAAAACTTCATGCATCATATGCAGGCTATTAAGCTATCTTTTTACCGTCTTTCTCTTTAATTTGGTTACTTTTGGCTCTTTTTTCAATAATTTTTTTTATCTACAATAGTTTTTAGCAATGCTAATGGCTTCATTGCCAGATGCAAGGCATTAGAAAACAACATAGTTTTTAGCCAAAAAAAAAAAAAAAAATTATAATTTAATTTTTTGCTGCAATTTCTTTACATTGGGAAACATATTACATTCTCTACAATTTTTGTTATAAATGATTGGAACTTTGGATTCTGATTCCTTTAGATAATAGTTACAAAACTATATATGTATATACTCATTTGCCTATGTCTAATGCGCCGTGGATCAGTGGTTAGACCGCTTGGCTCTCACCAAGGCGGCCCGGGTTCGATCCCAGGCGACCGCAAAGTGAGATTTGTGGTGGACAACACGGCGCTGGGGCGGGTTTTCTCCAGGACCTCCGGTTTCCCCCGCCATTTCATTCCACCGGTGCTCCATCATCTCATGTGTCATCAGTGTCACCGCCTGTGGTGCCGTATGTAGTAAAAGCGGGCGTTAAACACTACACATTTCCTATGTCTAATGGTTCTGGAGGAGAAAATTTAAGGAATATGATAGAATTTTCTTGAATTTTTCTCAATTTTCTATTTTCAATGCCAATCATTATTAACTTTTTTATATACAGCCATAATGATACCAATTTTTATTGAAAACTTATCTAGGAATATAGATATATGCAAAACTTAAAGAAATCCATGGAAAACTTTAGTGTCTGGACTATAAGGAGTATTAAAAATGGTAAAAGTTGGACATGAAGAACAATCTGGTTAGAAGCTCTAAATATAAACAACATTTTTTCTATGTTTCAAAACCCTCCTGCACTATATGAGGACCACTCAGCTAGTTTATTATCCTCTTCTTTTAATTTAAGTACTTTTAACTTCTTCTTGGCAGATTTATATTTGCTCAATGAACTTTAAGCACTTTGTTTTAGCTTTCACCTATCCCTAATACTGCTAATTATCTTGCTGACAGGACTTACTTTGCTTGCTGTAACTTTTACTTTAACATTTACTCTAGCTTTATAACCCATATTAAATCCACTAACAGGTGCAGGCACTGCAATTTGCAATTTCTTTCTTAATACAAAAACTTCTTTGTGACATTTACTCCATGCAAACTTGCATTAGCATTCTGTGCTTCTCCTTTGATGCAACTTTCCAGTAGAATAGTACTAACTAATCTCTTTATTTTTGTCTATGAGATGGAAATTCTAAGTAGAATAGTTTATGCAATTAATAACTATGGTCATATAAAAGTTCTGCATGGAAATATGATCCTTACCAATGCCCAGAAGTACATCAACCATTCTATTTACATAAAAAGGTAACCCACCTGAACCGCTGTTAACTCTTGGGCTATAATATGTTTTCCCTTAACATTTACCTCAAGTAGAGCATTCTAGTATCATTACTTACTATTATGGCTAGAAAACCTTAAAGTTTCATTATATTTTGCTTCGAAATAGCCACTGTACTCCTAACCTAACCTGGTATGAATCATATACGTACTGTTGCGACAAGAAAGCAATACAATGTTAAATCAGGCGCCTCGGTAGCGTAGATGGTAACGTGACTGCCTCACGTTCAAGAGGTCCCGAGTTCGAATCTCGGTTAGGGTGAGTTACCTGGATAAGGTTTTTCCGGGGTTTTCCCTTATCCTGATGTACGAATGTCAAGTAACTCTAAGCTCCCGGACACATTTGAGCATCACTTCACCCATTTCATCCATCGTGCGATATGACTTAACATTGGAGGACGTAAAATACAAAATAAATAAATAAATAAAAATTCTAAACAGTAGTAATTTAATATAAGCGGCTATCCACAGCTTCACTTGCATGTAAACCATATTTCACAAATACTACATGTCAGTGGCCGCGCCGTGGCTCAGTGGTTAGACTACTTGGCTCTCACCAAGGCGGCCCGGGTTCGATCCCAGGCGACCGCAAAGTGAGATTGGTGGTGGACAACACGGCGCTGGTGCGGGTTTTCTCTGGGATCTCCGGTTTCCCCTGTCATCTCATTCCACCGGTGCTCCATCTTCATCTCATGTATCATCAGTGTCAATGCCTGCGGTGCCGTATGTAGTAAAAGCGAACGTTAAAACACTACACATATTACAGTACATGTCAGTGGAAATGTTTACTTTCAAAAGTAGTGGGAAATAATATATATTAAAATGGTAGCAGACAGGTTCAGTAGCTTCCACAAACATCTAGAAGATGTCTCTGCACATTACCACGGTGTATGGAATTAAACCGCGTGGTTTAAACGTGAATATTCCATCAATTTCTTTGCGACACACTAGCAAAATGATTATAAATGGCCACGCCCACCCGCACATAGGCATTTAAATAATGACGTAGTGGCTCTTTAAATGGCGCTTGGGCCTAACTGACGGCAGATTCTGAAACTACTATGTTTAAACATAATTTAACGCAAAAAACTGAAAAGGTCGTTTTTTGTCATTTTTGACGAAATTTTATACGCTATATTGATGGCCATGTCTCGCTGTTGGTCATCAATCTGCAAGGAACGTCGTCGTCCTCCTAATCTCGGTAATCTGGTTCTCCTTGCCCCAATGATCAACTTCTCCTAGCCCCGCAGTTGGTCGTCATTGCTTTGCAAGAGTGTGTTTTGGTGTTATTACGCTCCCCTCCCTTGTCCGGGAGCTTCTAAGGAGGCATGCACTTGAAATGCCTAGGATATTTCCTAAGAGCGAAAGAGTGTATCCTCCATGGTTGCGTGCGGGATCCCACGTAGATCTTGGGATAGTGGTGCACAGGAAGTCTACGACGCCCGCGCGTAGTATCCGCAGTTCTTTCTTAGATTTTGTATCACGTTATATAAAGACCGTACCTACTTTAATTTATACTGATGGATCTAAATGCGCTACAGGTGTTGGATGTGCTTTTGTCCATGGAGCCGAACCCTATACATTCCGTTTCCGTGGCAGTACTTCCATTTGTAATGCAGAGCTCTATGCAATATACCGCGCCATTATACATGTTCGCCGAGAAAGTTAGGGGATTGTCTTATCCTAAGTGATTTCCTAAGTGCACTTCAGAGCCTTCGTGAGTTGTACAATCAATACCCTATTGTTCAGGGTATACAGGACGCCCTCCACGTTTTTTACTTCTCTGGCGTTAGCGTGGTGTGCGCATGGATTCCTGGTTACGTAGGCTTGCATGGGAATAAAATGGCGGATTCGGCAGCAAAGGTGGCAAGCCTAGAACCGAGTGTCAACATCTCTTGTCACCGCGGAAGACTTTGGGCTTGTGCGTAGAGCGGTACTGTCGCGCTGGCGTGATGAGCGGTCTGCTCTGCGTAATAAACTCAGAAGGGTGAAAGAGGTTCTGGATAACTGGGTGACCTGTCACTTATCCCGTCGGGAGGAAGTAAGTTTGGTTCGGTTGCGTATTGTGGGCACTGCCACTTTTCATACAGTCAAATAAGGTCCCTGCTCCTATTTGCGTGTTGTATGGTCGGGCCCTCTCGGTCCGTCGTGTGCTGCTAGAGTGTATTCACCTGGCAGACCTGCGGGAGTCTCTGCAGCTGCCGGCCAGCTTGACGGAGATCCAGGCAGACAATAACTCTGCGGTGGAAAAAGTCCTACGTTACATCGCTAGAGTCAATTTTAGGATTTAGTCGTTTATTGTTTTTATAGTCTGTTATATATATGTTTCATAGTCCATCGCTGACTTTTACCTCTTTATTAGAGATATATATGTTTTATATTTAAATTTAATATTCTATAGTAATATTTGTATTTTCTGCATTGTTATCCAAAGTTCCTTTTTAAGTGTTGTATTTTTTAAATGTTTATTTTAATAGATATATTTTTACTTAGTGTGTAACTTTATACATGTCTTCTGCCACAATTGTTTTTAACGGGCGCTGATGACCTTGAAGCTGAGCGCCCTTAAACACAAATCATCATCTCCCCTCGCTTGGGTGACGATGATTCGCGATAATGCTTTGATTGATCGTTGATATCTTCCACTCGATGACGCTGAAGACGTCACCTCGCGCCTCCGGGTTCTCTGGGACGCTCTTACCTGCCGACGCTGGTAATCGCCTCCGTCGTCCTCGGCGACGATGGCGAAAACGAAGACGCCCGCGGCTGCTCTAGAAGTTCTAAATCTTATGGTTTTAGAATTAGCTTGCAAGCAATGAGTTTTTGAGGTTCAGGGTTTTGGGAGTGGATCACTTGGGCGTAGAAAGAAACAGTTTTCTTGTCCAATTGCACTCACCTATATTTTTCATAGTTAACAAATTTTCTCACGACAAACTTTATGCGGACCTCGCATCATTACAAGTGTTTTCCTTTATCGAGTATGTCTTTGTCAGCTTATACTGCAAAGCTCCGCAATTCTCACCCGCACTATAAAAATAAACTTATCATATCCACGGTATCCCGCGCGACTTTAAATCCGCGAAATACAGGCGCACAAACTTTTCGGGCTGACCAACGTGGTCTCACTTCCGCGTGTGCAACAGAGACTGCTTATATTTCCGCGGAAACTTTTCGCACTAATGTACGCGATTTCACTTCCATATATGTGCCTGCGGCTGAGTAAAATTCCGCGGGAACTTTTCGAGCTAGCAGACGTGGGGTCTCCCTCACGTATACGGCAGCGACTAACTAAAATTCAGCTATCTTTATTTTAAGGAATTAAATATATTGCCCCTCCCCTGTATTTACATATATGAAACATTATGCTACATAAAAAATAATCTCAGTATATACACAACAAACTCACAGATACATTCTCATGATACCAGAAGAAAAGATCACCTTCATGTAATCACACATAGCACTAGTTCTTTTGAAAAAAGTTTTGTATATACTGGCCTCCAGCTTTATAATAAATTACCCAATTATCTGAAGCAAATACCTGCACTGCATCGATTTAGAATTTGTCTCAAAAAACTTCTTTCACTCCATTGTTTTTATAGCATAAAAGAATATTATGATTACTTTGACAATTGATTTTGTTAATGTTAATGATAATGTTTTATAGTACAGGTGAATTGTTTGAATATGTTAACTACAAGTGAACTGTTATTATTATTATTATTATTATTATTATTATTATTATTATTATTATTATTATTATTATTATTATTATTATTATTATTATTATTACTATTACTATCATCATTATCATTATTATTATTATTATTATTATTATTATACTGCACATACAGTTGAATTTTCATTCCAAACTTGTGTTGTATATATGTATATTGTATAATTTTTAGTTATAAGTACTTGACGTGTCCTATATCATGTAATATGATCAAAAGGATGAATAAAAACTAACTGTGTCTACAAACATCCCTACCACTGCCTACATGGGATCATGATGTAGCTGTTCTCTTATTGGCCGACCATAAGCTCCGAAATCACTTTTTATATTTTTGCAGGAAGTAATTTTAAATTGATTTGCTGAGAGAATGCATATGGCGTCTTTTTTAGTGAATAGCCTTAATATATTTTGGATTCACCCGATTTCTCCTGTCAGAATGTTGCCATAATATAGCACTTGCGACCCTCTTATTGCTCTTCTAGCCTTTTGTTACCGGAACAAAACATTTAACACTGACGGAGGGTCCGTTACAATTTTGACATACACATGCAAGTTTTCACAAGGAAAGCAACATTTTTTTTAACACGTGGAAACATAAGATTTCGTTGGATAGAGCCAACATGAAAAATTCAATGCCATGGCCGGGATTTGAACCACGGATCTCCTGGTTTACGTCCAGTCGCTCTAACCCATTCAGCTACCATGGCCAACGTGCCGTCCTGACACTAAATTCTCCAATTGACTCGTATATTTCCCCGGTAGACCACTAGGGGCTCTTGCATCCGAGATACACTGTTTGTGGCTTCATCATTTAACTCCTATTATTTTAGTTAATTTTAGTCGCCATCAAAAACATCCTATATTCGGCAGTGTGAAGAAAGGATTAATTTCCATCAATTAACTAAAATAATATTTCGTTTATATATATAAAGGTTTTCATTTAACTTTTGACATGATGGTTTATCAGGAGAAGAGAGTACTGTTTCAGTTGGCAAATGTTTAAGAACTATACTAGGAATTTCGTCCGACCCAGGTGCCTAGGTGCTTAATTATCCATTTGATTTCTCCCGCATTTGGTCTATGTGTTTTATTGTGTGCTTGCGGTCCAAGTTTATTATTGCTTCCGTTTCAGCCACAAAGGCGTAGTCCGATTGTGGGGCATTTGGCTGGAAGGTTGCTTCAAGTACATCTGGAAAGGCTTCGGTTTTGCCTCGGGGAGTTTCGGTATTCAGTTTGCGGTGGGAAGGGGAGGGACGTGTGTGAATGTGTGAGTGAGCTTTTCGCTATGCCCAGATCGTGTGGTTTTTAGGTTAGATTTCGTTAAAGCCAGATTGTTTAGTTCATTGTATTGGTTTCGATGTATTAGGTTGCGAGATTTTTGTCATTGACTTCTAGCTCGGTTTCTTTTTTGAATTATTAATCTGATTTCGTGGGGAAATCTCTTGTTTGTTGATGTTGGGTATCCAATAGGGACGTGCTTCATTGTGGCTTGCTTTGTCGCTTGTTTCTACTGTAGTTTCCGCTGTTGTGTTGTTCAATGTGGTTTCGAATGCCTTCCAGTCTGCTTGTAATTTGATCTGGGGGTTCTCTTTTAAACGACATGAGAGCTTTAATTTCTAATAAAACTGGAAGATAGTCTGATGTTGTTAATTGCGTGTGTATTGTTGTGAGGGATGTTTTTGAGTAAACACAATGTCTAAAATATCT
This sequence comes from Mantis religiosa, assembly GCA_030765055.1. NCBI lineage: Eukaryota > Metazoa > Arthropoda > Insecta > Mantodea > Mantidae > Mantis > Mantis religiosa. The sequence goes on from CM060949.1 coordinate 143,782,110, forward strand.
GGTCTGTGATTCTGTACTCTAGGTATGAATGTTGGTTCCTCTGCCCCAGTAGTAAAATGTTGCTGTTATTAATGTATGCAAGGAGTTTGCTGCCAGCAGTGTTTATTGTTTGGCAGTTCAGAAAGTGTTTAGCGTTTAAGTCTCCGGCTAGGACTACTCCGTGTGCCGTGTGAATGAGGGTGTTTAAATTGTCTGTGTCAATATCGCTCAGAGTGTTGTATGCCGCATCTGCGTTGTGCAATTTTATCCTAACGGCTGTAGCTTCTAAGCGGTTCAGTTGTGATAGAAATACTTGGTGATGGACTGAATTTTGTATCACTATAGCTGTCTCTCCACCTCTTCTGTTATTGTCGTTTCGGTACACGATTATATTATATTTGGTACAATTTAAAACTATTAAAGCCAGCCAGTAATGCAGCCGAACTTGATGTTTGGGAAAAGTTGCTAATTATAAAAAACAAACAGTATACTTTAAATTTCGAATTGCCGCCTGAAAACTCTCTTTGGAAGTTCATCTCACAAACAGATGCCGCCACAGACAACAAGCTCACTTCAGGAAACCACGGATCCAACTAGTCGGATAACTGCTGACGATGGGAACAAACCATTCTCCGAAACATGTCCAAGTAAGGATAATTTAAGTGATGTTTGCGTTTGAATTGCCGTTTACAATAAGTTGCTTTCAAAACTCCAGGTACTTTATTTTCAGTAAATAAATACGTTAATATTGAGTGTTACAGTTTATAATGTTATCATTAACCTTTGCTGCATAGGTTTACGTTCTGAAAATTTGTGACACGACAAATGTTACTTTACTCGTTCTCTCCCCGTAACTTCCACTTTCTGGCACTTCACTTGGCAGCGGTACAGCCACAGTGTGCACATATTGGTTCAGCTCACGTGCCTTCTAAAACCATACACCGTATAGTATCATCGAACTTGTGTCTGTGGTCATGTAGTAGGCAATGTTCTGCTAGACAGAACTTGTCTGGTTGTAATAGACAGAGTGTTCAGTGAGTCTGGTTATGATTGTTCTGCCTGTTAGACCGATGTAGTTGGCACCGCACTCCCAAGGAATGTGATAAATCTTAGAAGTCATTAATGCTACAAAAATATTTGAGAAACATCTATACTTTTCATGCAGTAAGATTCATTTTGTTCTTTATGATTTACTAATTACACAAGTCATTCAAAATTAAGAGGGCTTCACTGGCTAGTTGCGGAAAATTCATATACATTGTATTTGTTATATCTTTAATGCTATATTTTAATAAAAATCATTTTAATCATTTTGAGAAATTTAAAAATAACGGAACTTTAATATAAAGGGTAGTTTGAGTAGAGAGGTTCTTGAACACCTTTGTGTTACAATCCTTGGAAGAAGCTGAAATAAAGTGCCAATTGCAGTTTTTTTTTATTGACTTTTCATCTCTTCTCTCTCTCTCTCTCTCTCTCTCTCTCTCTCTCTCTCTCTCTCTCTCTCTCTCTCTCTCATACACATGCATATTTTCGTTTTAAAGAGTATCTCAAAACATTTATTTACAATTAAATCTTAGTATCACATTTTATTGATTGGAGCTTCTACTTACTGTAGCAGTGGAGATAGTAAACAGTATATAAAATACTAAAATATTATACATCTAAATTTTTAATTCCATAGTATGAAAGAGTAACTTAAGTGTTACAACAAAATCCCAGCTCTCTGCTTCAAGTTGTTTTTTGAGAAAAAGGAATCCAGTAGTATATTGCATACTAAGAACTTGATAAGCAACTTTGAGTTTGTGGTTTGCCAATTACTTTTGCAATACTGAGGGAAAAAAAAAAACGTAAAAAGGTATAATAAATCAAAATTGCTATTTTGTTAGTTATTATGTCATTTCCTATTGGCACCATAAGTATTATGCTGTTGGGTGTTAGGTCACTTCCTACTGGTACTCTAAGTATTAAGACCTGTTTCTCCTTGTTATCACAGCAATTGACTAATGCATTGTAAATTAAACACAACCAAATATATGTTCACACTGATTAGATTAACAATTCAAGTATTACAAAAAAAATATTTGGTCATTTTATCTGCAGTATTTATTTATTCATTCTTTTCTCTGGACTAGTTGCTGCACACAGAAACATGAATCTCTATAGTAAGATAGACTGTTTGCATACCAATATTAGAGTAGTGCTTTGTACTAATTTATCAAATATAGCAATATAAATAAACAATATGCATGCTTTCTCGATTCATTGCCTGGCCAGATTAGCCACATGCTTTAATATCCCTGCAGTGAAAGAAATTGTAACAGTGGAATAGAAAACTCTTGCTGATCATGTGCCCAATGAGAAATGGAATGAAATCCTATAGTTATAAAGATGTTCATTGTTATTCATTTGTAGTATGTTAATGTATTCTATACATTTCAGGGGGAGCTGCAACAAATAAACAACATGTTACAACAAAGAATACAGCTAAACTGGACAGAGAAACTGAGGAGCTTAAGCATGAAAAAGTATCTCTTGATCTTGGAAAGCTAATTCAGCAGGGACGTCAAGCTAAGGGATGGAGCCAAAAGGAACTAGCCACTGTATGTCAATACCTTTAGCTGAAACACTTAGTTTTGGCTGACTTGTATAGTTGTACTAATGTTCAAGAACAAACATGAGAATTTTGTGACCACTACCTTGATACTATTCAGAATAGTAGGATTAATACACATTTACTATTAGAAGTCGCCCAGCACTCATTGCTTTTAAAAGATACTGAACAGATTGAAAATTCTTAGATTGGCAGCACCATGTTGGAGGAAATTAGTAGAGAAGTAATGTCTGAGAGCTCAAATATAATTTGCTCTTTTAGTTACTGCAACAGAAGTAGAGTTCATTACTCATGGATTATTATTATTTTACCAGTTGCCAGGATCATATAAGCATCCTCGATGTGCTTGACTCACATAATTCTTTTAAATATTACTAAATCTACTGACATGGGGCTGTTGCTTTCAAGCACAGTTAATTACTATTGCTCTGGGCTATGTTTGAACCCATAACTGTGGGATTAGTAAACCAGTGCATGAGCAACTCAGTTAGCGAGGCTGAACTTGAGTATTTTATGTTTATGCAGTGTTTATTAATAGGCTTATGTGTGATGGGGAAAATGAGGAAAGATGTTAACAAAAGAGAAATTGATAAAGTAATGAAAATTCAAGTAAAGGATATAGAGTGCAAAATATACAATTAAAGGTGCTGGATAAGAAGAGAAAATTTTGTAAAGTTGTGACAAACAACTTAAGTGCTTTGCTTAACATGAAATGCAGGAAGAATAGCTTAAAATTTTCTGAAAGAAGCTATCTCAAAATTGATTGAATTAATGCCTCAAATGTTCAAAGAAATAGACTCAGCTTGTGATTGTAATGCAATAGTAGCAATTCTTAGAAAGTAGTGGGAATTCTATAAATGCTGAAGGATCTGATGGTGCAGCACCTGGTGCTGATTCTTGGAAAACAAATTTGACCCAGGTGTGGATTCTTGGATGGGTGATAATCTTTATATTTTGAGGTAGTTCAGAATTAGCTGTTAATGCGAAGAAGAAAAAATGAACGAGTCAGAACAAAGAATTACAGTGACTTTAATATGTGTTTCAAATGGGAAGAGTTCTGGAGTCCAGCTAATCAGATGCGTTAGAGCTCTCAGCATTGCCAGCTTGTTACCCCCACTCTTTTATATTCCCCTTTCTGTTGCACACTCATACAACATGCAGGTTTGCTTGGCGCTAGACGTAAAGATAACCAAATTAAATTTTCCAAACTTTTATAATGATGCAGCTGCCAAAATCAAAATTGTAAAAAGCATTTCACAAATTATGTATATTTTTAAATGCTATAATTATAATTGTAGTTTATGAATTACCTGCTTTTCTAATCCAATGGAACTGCCAGAGGCTCATCCATATCACTATCAATATCACTTATGTCAAGAGACAATTTGTCATTGTCACTGTGTTCAGCATCTTAGTCTTGTAAATGTAAGATTATAGGTTCCAAAATCTCGTCACGTACCATTTCTTTCTTGAAATCGTCTTCTTGTAGGTTTTCTGCATGTCTCATGCTGTGAGAGCACAAGTAATTTTCTGTATAGTTGGAAATTCACTTTGGTCAGAAAACTCCAACGTAGTTCTGTGTACAGCGTCCTTATCAAAGTCAATTAAATTTGTAACCCTCTTCAGAGGACCAAAATGTTTTCTGGGCAACACAAACATTTGGGTACCTCTGGGATCAGATTTTCTTGCCCCTCCACAAATGCGGAACACACTTGCTTTACCTACACCATATGCTTCCGCAATATGCCATTGAGCATTTTTGAGCATTCAATGCCCAATTCTTTGAAGATCATGTAGATCTTAAAAATAATACGTTGAGCCTGACTTCACAATACCTGCCTCTTTGACTCGCCACCAAGTTCATCGCAAGAAGCCAATCCACTATCTAACTCTTACTCTACTGTTTTCTAAAGAATAATATTGAACTGAATAGTTAAAGAAGTTCTGAAGAATAATATTGAAAAATATAATAATAGAACTGAATAATATTGATTTGAACTCTCCAGAGTAAATAAACACTGCTTATCCAGCATTCATTCATAACTATAAGCATACAACACTCCGCAGGCTAACAGGAAATAAGTGTTTGCTATTTCTCAAATTTAACACCTTGGCTTATTCAAAGTAATTCTTTTATCATGTCACATCAATAGTATGAATTTCAGTTCTGATTAATTACAAGAATATGTACACGCATACAAGCCAACCGATAACACTGCTTTACCTCACAATGCATCTGTAAATATATTGATATTTATTTGTTTGTTACAAAAGCTGTTTGAGCTGATACACTTTTACATGGTTTTTAAACGGAAGAACAACTGAATACTGCTTTGAACTCTGTAGAGTAAATAGAGATTACGAACCATTCATAAACAAACGTATGTGACCAGACACATTCTGCCAGGTCAGCAGTAAGTGTACTGTTTCCTCTTGCTCGAATTCAACAAACACCTTGTCCTTATTCAAAGTAATTTTTTTATCACGTCATATCAAATGTTCATGTTTTAATTCTGAGTAATTACAAATATATGTCCATGCATGCATGCCAAACACTAATACTATTCATTACATTGTTATGATATAATAGTGCTTTATTTATTTGTATTAGGAAAACCATTTGAGCTAAAAATACGTAGTTTTCATGGTTATGTTAGAATACTCTCTACCTTCCACATGGATCAGTTTTGTCTTAGCACGATAGTATTTAATAGAGATTGATTAGGTTAGCACTCATCACACACCACTTAGGGGGAATGCAATACAACAACACTGCAGGACTCCGATTGATTGATGTTTATTTCCAACTGTAAAGCTTTTTACATGGGTCGTCAATTTGTATATACATAAAATTAATACAATAATATTTACAAACATGTTTACAAAGTTGTTGAGAAGTGTAAATAACATATTCTACCTAACCTATTTATATTCTTCCACGGAGTAAAATACTTTTTGTAATAAATAAGTTTTAACAGTCTTTAGTTTTGTTTTCCTATTTCTTATCTGTTTGATTTCAGCTGATAGGTGGTTATACAAATCTTTGATGCTATTTTCTATGCATTTATTATTTAGGATACCAGTAAGTCTGTTTCTAAAATAATTATCTTTTGTTCTGGTGTTTTGTTTGTGGATGTTACTATTTTTATTTTGATAATAACTTTTTAATGTAAGTTTGATACATTCATATATATAATGAAGGTAATGTTGAAATATTTAGCTTTAGCTTTTTTAAATGCATGTCTACATGTGTCTCTTTTCTGTATTCCTGCTCTTTTTTGCAGCCTAAAATAGTCTTAAAGCTAATGTTTTTTTGTTCTGTGCTCCATAATGCAATCCCGTAGCTCAAGTTAGAGTGAATGAGTAGTATGTTTAATACTTTTTTATCTATTATTTGTATTGTTTTAAGAGATATATACCTGTATTAACTGTTTTTATTACTTTTTGAACATGTCCATTCCATTTCTATCTGTTGTCTATTACTAATCCTAAGAAGTTTGTTTCATTTACCTGTTGAATTTCTTTGTTTCCTATTGTTAACTTCATATTTGTTTTTTGTTAAGACTGATTTGCATCAACTGTTTTGTTTGTGTTTAATATCATGCCTAAGTTTTCTAAATGTCTATTTACTTTTACTAGTAGAGTATTTGCCCTATTTTGTACTTCTATTTCTGTTTTTCCTGGTACTAAAATTGTGGTGTCATCCGCATAGCCTGTCGCTATTCCCCCTGCTTCTTTTATTATTTGAAATAAGCTGTTTATATACAGTAGGAATAAATATGGTCCTAATTTTCAGCCTTGGGGCACTCCGTGTTACTTTTTTGAACAATGATCGAAATTTCATTAACTTTCCATTTAAATCATGCATTATTTCCATGCATTGTTCTCTATTTTGTAGATAGCCAAACCATAGAAGTGGTAATGCCTCTGATTCCATAGTTTTCCAGTTTTGACATTAGGATCACTATGTTAATGCAGTCGAAGGCCTTGGAAAGACCAAGGAAAATAGTGATTACATGTTCCTTTCTATTTAGGTCATTTATAATAATGTCATTTCCTCTGCAAATTGCTTCTTTTGTAGACTTTTTCTTTTGAAACCCAAACTGACATTCTGATAAAATTCGAAATTTTTTGCAAAATCTTTTGTAAAAGCTTTGGTTGCTCACCTAGTAGCACTTAAGGACAAACATCATCCCATTTGAAACAGATAGTAGTCACTTCCAAAAAGGTAATATAGCATTAGTTAATAAAAGTTCTGAAATATCTATAGAACAGTATCCAAATGTGATTTTTTTTATTTTTATTTTCCTGTAAATTAAAACATTTGTGAAAGCAAAGAAGTAAAACAGTAAAGAAGATCTGTTGTTTCTCAGTGGCTAAGATTAGAAAGTGCTCATATATCTCAAGGTATGCGTTTAGTAAGGACGAGTCTGAAATATGGCCTAAAACTATTATGAAAATGTTTCTCAAAAAATAAATACTTGCATCCTTTGAAATCCATAGGTTCACATTTTCTAGAGGTTATGGAAGTGTTTTGGTAGTTCTTTAAATAACCTATAGTAAGTAATTCATGAATGTCTAATCGTGTTCATCCCATATCCAATATAGTATATAGTTGAATCAGCAGGTTAAGTTACTCCATCTAAAATGCAAGAGTAAATTCTATATTTTACTCTGTTATTTTCTTAGTAGCTCCTGCCATAGCGCAGCAAACTTAGAGCATGGCAGCTAGGTTACCAGCCATAAAATGTTAATGTTCAATTCAACCCACAGACATGGGGCTTTTAAGCCTGGCTATTCTTCCTGTTCACTTCACTGGACTCCTACTAGGATATAGGGATAGTGCAATTGATTTTTAAGTCGAGGCAAGGGCTGTTGAGCACTCGTCGATCAGGGTGGTCCTGGCCTACTGATTCCAAGGTCAGGTGTTCAAGCTTGTCCCAGACCAATGGATTTTAAGTGTGCATAGAAGTGATGTCCCCATGTCACTAAGTTTAGTAGCTTGTAAATGAACTGCAGGACAAAATTCTGGCATACCAAGGGCACTGATATGCTTTCGACAATTGACATCATTGTTAGCAAAATAAAACATGAATTTAAAGAATCCCATATGACATTTATTGATTCTGGAAAAGCCTTTGATTAATTAGATGAAAGTGCACAATGGTTAAACATTATACAAAAAACAAAAATAGTTGTTAAAAACAGCTTTAAACTTTCACAATGAATTTTTTTAAGCAAGGTGTTGACAAAGATGTAGTTTATCATCCACTCTTTTGAATATCTATATTAACAATCTAGTGATGTAATGGAAACAGCTGGGAGTCCTTGATTTAAAATAACACCAGATAGATTCCTGTCATTTCTCTGGGCGCACTTCAGCCTAGGGCTAATTGTGCTACCTGTATTGTAGCTCATATTCATCCCACTACTATAGGCGCACGATATGAAGAGCTATCAGGTTCCAAAACTCCGTAAGCATAGATAACTTTGAAATTTGAAATGCACTATACACTAAACATCTAGTGGCTAATGCGCTAAGCTTTATAATGTCTGCCATATTTCGTTTTGATTAATTTCGAGGTTAATTAGCTAACCAGTTTACAACAAACGTATGTTAGAATTAGAACTTTATACCTTGTTTCACGTAAGCTTGCCCAGAATCTCTTAACGGTCAGTGACCTAATCACCTCTCATTGGTTGCTGTTGTGGTAATGACTGTCGTGCGGTAAAAATTAGTTCGTTATTTAACATGGTGATATATCATTATATGTTGGAAGAGAATTGTCAAAGTTATATTTTCTTAACTGTTTTAATGAAATATATTACGCAACACAGTTGATTTATCTGAAATGCATGTTAATTCTTAAACGCAGTAAAGAGCAGGTTCCATTGCTCTCAAGCACATGGCACGATAACACGTGATTTAGCGGTAGTGGTGACATTTGTTTATGACTTTTATCACTGACCTTGTTTTGAACTGGATTAGTCATGCATCGCCACTCGAGAGTGCGGGAGCTAAATTATTTTTTTGATCGTTTATTGCGCATGTACTTATTATATGTATAATGGCAGAGTCTACCGCCAGTTTTTCGCTGAAGTATCGCAAGGATAATTATTTACAAACAGGCGAAAAAAGAATTGTGTTGCATGTGTTTAATGCACTCACAGAGAAGAATTCGTCTTTGTCAGTGAGAGAAGTCGAATAGCTGTGCTCTGAAGTTACAGGTGTGAGTGTTAGATCCGTAGAAACATCGCGACATGAAATTGAGGAAACAGGAAAACTTACCACTCCAGGCAAAAGCAGGAATAAACAAAAGTGTGTGCTCGGAGAAAATACTTGAAAAGTGTTGTGCGTCGTCATGTGTGTAGTTTTTCTTTAGAAACGAACTCCCTAACATAAGTAACATTTCGTCTGCTGTAAATGAGGATACAGATTTACCAAATTTCAGCAGATTGCTTATACAGCTGGGATTTGTGAATGAAAAAAGAGGCAAGAAAAATGTGCTAAAAGACAGAGGCGATATTGCTGTGTGGCGAAGACGCTATTTTAAGGACAACCACACTGCACCGAGATACAAATCGCTAAATATACACGAAGAACACACGAAAAGTAAAGTATGGTGTGACACGACTTTTAAGACTGAAAGGCAAGCATTTTTGAAAGGTATGTGTTCTGGTTTAAAAAACCCCAGTGGAAAAGGCTCAGTCATTCTGTTTCAATTTGCTCAGTTCATTATAAACTTGTATTTTTGCATGCCTTCATATCCTTATTTGTATGATTTTTGTATGATTTTATTTATCTTCCCGGCAATTATTACAAAATGTGACGGGAAGGCACCGCCTATGGCCTATGACGCGAAAGCATTAGCCAATTAGGGCGAGGGGGGGGGGGTTGTTGAACGCGGAGTGATACATTTCAGCCGGGCAAGGTTATATGAAACAGAGATTAGTTTGTCCTTGGCAACATATACATGTTATGAAACACATCAAAAATGTATAAATACAGTATATACATAAAGTCAAATTGATTATGTACAATATACACAGTAAGCAGCTTTTCTATGGTTTCATGTGGTATTTGCATAGACTAATTTACTGCAAGAAATGTCATAGTATGAATATTGCAGGTTTGTGAACGTACTATGCTCCCAGTGCTCATTTACATGGTTATAGTTCTAAAAATTCATTAACTGTATAAAAATAGTGTGCGTGCAAAAATTACTTAACCTTATTCTTAAAGTGTTTTAATGATGCACCTTGTTTAAATGAATTTGGAAGTTTATTGTATAATGTTATCCCTTTGTAGTTAAAGCTTCCTTCATAAAGGCTCGTTTGGTGCGTTTGAATTGCCAGTTTAGTTTAACCTTGTTACGAGTGTGGTGGTAATGTGCATCAGCATTTACTTGAAAATGATCTATACTTGTATGAACATTTGTGGATGTTATGGCTCTCGAAAGGTCTACCTCTGTATAACTGTGATCTCAATACAATTGAGCTGGTGTGGGCAAAAGAGGATGCAACATTACTTGTGATATCTTCGCTTATCTTACACGCTATTTTGCTGAACTGCGTTTTTCAAGGTAGACCACACTGCAGAAACAAAAAGAGCATTAGCTTTCGCTTCTTCCCCTCTGTCTGCATTACACCGTAAATCCAGCGCTATTTAACCAATACACAGAGTAGAGGGATATAAGATAGCAGGAATAGAACTATTTAGAAAGAAGTGCAGTGCAGGATTAGCAATTCCCCATATGATGAAATATCCAAACAAAAGCTCTGTATTGATATTGTCCCTTTGATCATTTCAGACGTAACAGACTGAATCTTCCAGAAAAATAGGGAAGGTTAATCATCTGGTAATAAAATAATTCAGGATGTTGTCTACTGATACTGAAAATATACTTCAATATTTTTACACTGGAGAAATTTATTAAATGTCCATATAACATTGCCTTATTTCAGATTAAATTTTCAAGTGATTGCTTCTTGGAAAATTTTGTTAAAGACATATTGCTTTAAGCCTCTTTTATATTTGCTTTCCATGGTTTTTTTCCTTCTATTTTATGTAAATATGATTCAAGCATTTGAATAATCTTTCACCCCAAAATTATTTTTACTGGACATACAATATTTTACAAACTTTAAAGATTAAGTTACTGTAGAAGGAGTAGCGAGAGGCTAAGATTAGAAAAGCAAATCTGTTTATATCTTGCAATTGTCTATTGTGACTAGCATAGGAGTTTTATAAAATAACAGTTCTGAGTGGTGAAGGGAAGAATTCAAAGAAATTTTCACCTTTAAATTTTTTATTTATTATCTGTTTCAAATGGGATGATGATTGTCCTTGAGCGCTGCTAGATGAGCACCCAATCGGAGTCCTGCAGTGTTGTTGTATTGGTGTGTGACAAGCGTTAACCTAATAAATACTATTCTAAACAGATAAAAGACAAAATACTAAAAAAATAAATTTCAGATTTTGCAAAAACTGATCCATGAGGAAGGTAGAGAGCAATGTATGTAACATAACGGTAAAACCCCCATATTTTTAGCTCATATAGTTTTCCTAATACAAATGAAGTACTATCATAACAATGCATTGCATTGTAAGCAATTTAATGAATATCATTATTGGTATGCATGTACGTATATTTGTAATTACTCAATACTGAAAGGTAAATGTTTTAAATGACGTGATAAAAGCATTACTTTGAATAAGCCAACGTGTTTGTTAAATTCAAACAAGAGGAAGCAATACACTTCCTACTGGCCTAGCAGAACATTTCTGGTCACATTATATCTTTGTTTATGAATGGTTTCATAATCTCTATTTACTCTAGAGAGTTCAAAGCAACATTATTCAGTTCTTCCGTTTAAAAACCAGGGAAGTGTATCCGCTGGATCAGCTTGCAATTGAAATGAGACACGAGGTTTTATAAACCAACTTGCCCCTTACCACTGCCAGAACAATCCAATTGAGTTAATGTGGGCTCAAATTATGTTGCAAACAGAAATAATACTTTTAAACTGACTGAAGTTGAATGACTTATTGACAAGGAATACAAAACTGTGTGAGGCATCAGATAAACTACAAGAAGATGACTTTTGGAAAGAAATAGCACATGACAGTATTTTGGAACTATCATACATTTGCAATACTCAGACGAAGACAATGATGAATTATCTCTTAACGTAAGCAACATTCGCAGCTATATGGATGCACCGCTGGCATTTTTGTTGGATTAGAAAAATAAGTAATTCATAAACTATAAACTTAAAACATGTGCATAATATGCAAATATCCATGTTGTGATTTCAACAACTTTGCATTTCCTTACGTTTAGCGCCAAGAAGACTCACAAGTGTGAGAGAGAGAGACGGAAATATGAAAAGAGGGGGGTAACAAGGTGGCAAAGCTGAAGGCTCTAATGCATCTGATTCGCTACAGGCGAGAACTCTTCCCATTTGAAAACATAATAGGTTTAAAAATTTTATTTTAAAGGTTTTGTTAAGTAATAAGTTAATGAGCAAGTTCATGAATAGTATGGGAAGTCAAAGAATTCAAGATATAAAAAGCGAAGGTTAGAAGTTTGGATATGGCAGCTTGTAATAGACACAGCTCCATATTATGACTATGGAAATGAACAAATCAGTAAAGTTGTTAACCTAGCCACAGCACAGAATACTGCTATATGACTTGGTGCAATGCTATGATGGCAATTAAACCTTCAAAGCAGTAGACACCTGTAATAGTGTGATTTTGGTTTCCAGAATATTTTAAAGTATGGCAGTGCAATATTGAAGTTTTGCCACCACATTAAATGCAGCTTAATGCTGACTAGCTACTGTAGCTCAATCTCAGTTAAACTTTACTCACTATTTACTTGTTGAGAAGATTTATGTTCTGTTACAGAAAGTAAATGAAAAACCCCAAGTGATAAATGATTATGAAGCAGGTCGGGGAATTCCTAATCAAGTGGTAATTGGCAAGATTGAAAGAGCTATTGGTAAGTTACACTTTTCAGTGAGGTTTGTAGTTAATGAGCAATATTGTGACAGTTATTAAAAATTGTTTATTTGCTTTCAGGAATAAAACTCAGAGGGAAAGATCGGGGCAGACAAACTGTGCCCCCTGGGACAAAGAAATAATAAGTCCTTGGGGGCCTTTTACTCCATCATGCAGCTCTCCTATGCTAAGAGGTCGATAAGGAAGAGTAATGTTATAACTTTAAAAAATTCTTAGGATGGATGCTGCAATTGCAATACAGTGGTGGGAGAATTACATCTCTAAGTTTGTAAACACATTTGTTTCGTAAGCTAAATCATTAGTAGTCCAGTCGGTTGGATCATAACATTGTGTAAACAAAATAAACTTACATAAACAGTGACACTTTTGTATGTATGCAATTTTTACAGCTTTGTTGAAAACTGCACAGATGATGGGTTTATAAGGGAGGTAGATTTGAAGTGAATAGTGGTTTTCTGTAATGTTTGGGTTTGTTGTTACTGTTCCCATTAATTTTTATTTTGAACTAATGCATTTTTCTGTATTATAATTTTATTTCTGAGCAATAATTATGTGCTGAAAAAAAAAATGGAAATACAAGAAGATCTTTTGCCTGTTATTTCACCAAAAACCATAATACATGACATCACAAAGTTTAATCACGTCTTAAGTCAAACTTTTCTTCCTTCACACCTTCCTTTGTAATTACATTGATATAAATGCTATCTCCAGTGTAAATGTCTCTCTCTGCAGCAGATATAAACACATCCTTTAATATTGCAATGGCCTTTTCCAGTTGAATTGGTTGAGGAGTAACATTTTCCATGTTCTTGAAGCCAATCTAAAAAAAAAAAACAAAAAACAAAAAAAATCAGAAAATTGATGGCATTTAAAATTGAAAAACTAGTGACATTGATGGAAACACAATCAACAAAGTATAATGAATTATGATACACTGACTAAATTTCACTTATCTTTGATAATAAAGTAAGACTAGTTTTGCAAATCAGTCACATCAGCTAAATTATTTGTTACTTATTTATTGTAACTTGTGAAATGACAACATTTAAGCCTTTGTATACTTAAATCTACTAAAAAGCTGCACCTAAGAAACAAGTGCTACATGAACAAGATCTATTACAACTGCACCAAGTTCCTTGTTCTTGACCTATTAAATCCTGGCATTGCCCCACAACTCAATGGCAAATTGCTGTGTGTGCTCCCTCTTTCACCAAATTAGCTTTATGTTTTCCTTTCCTGTCAATGTATATTGTCCTTGACTTTTCATTTATAGTTTGATAGCTACACTCTGGTGCAGTGAAAATTGTTCAAGAGCAACAAATTGTGTAAGAAAGAAGTTAAAACCACAAGGTTTCTGCAGCTCAGTAACTCAATTCTGTAACAAGGTATTGCTTCCGAGTTTCCTTAACCCTAATCTCATTTTGGATCAATAAACCTGTAACAATGCTAAAAATCCTTAAATTTTCAGTGAGGAACTGCATATGTTCAAAACTTATGACTGTCCATGCAGACAGATGCGCAGTACTAGGAGTTTTGGGAAAATGGTTGGAGCAAGCTTCCTTGCTACTCACCCACCAACAGCTGACTATATCATGTTCATGTCTGTCTGCATGGACAGTACATATTAGGTATATTATGTGAAGAGTTCTCGCCTGTAGCGAATCAGATGCTTTAGAGCCTTCACCATTGCCCACTCTTTTTATATTTCCCTCTCTCTCTCACCAGTGTTTTTGGCACTAGACCTAAGGGAATGCAAACTGAATTTTTCAAAGTTTTATAATAATGCAGTTGTTGAAATCACAATTGCAACATGGATATTTGTATATTATGCAAATGGTTTAAATATTTAGTTTGAATTACTTATTTTTCTAATACAACGAAAATAGCAGCTGTGAATGTTACATTAAGAGATAATTCGTCATTATCATTGTCTTCAACCTCTGAGTACTGCAAATTTATGATATTTTTCAAAACCTCATTAAGTTCTATTTCTTTCCAAAAGTCATGTTTTAGTTTATCTAATGTCTCATGCAGTTTTCCCAGTCTTATCCATTTCTTTGTGAATAAGTCGTTCAACGTCAGTTTGCAACATAATTTGAGCCCACATTAACTCAATTGGATTGTTCTAGCAGTAGTAAGGGAGGGGGGGGGGGGTAAGGTGGATCGCATCTCAATGATCCAGCTGATACACTTTTTCATGGAAGACTAACTGAATAATGCTGCTTTGAACTCTCTAGAATAAATAGATATTAAGAACTATTCATAAACAAGGATGTGACCAGATACGTTCTGTCAGATTAGAAAAAAGTGTATCGTTTCCTCTCATTGAATTTAACAAAACCTTGGCTTATTCAGATGTTTATGTTATTTCAAACACATGCATACATGCCAACCACTAATGATATTCATTACAGTGCTTATGTTGCAATGCATATTTGAGCTAAAAATATGGAGTTTTCATGGTTATGTTAGATACATTATTGTCTACCTTCCACATGGATCAGTTTTGGCAAAATCTGAATTTTTGTCTTAGCGTGAATAGTACTTCATACAGATTAAGACAGCGCTCCTCACACACCACATAGTGTGAATGCAATATGATAACACCACAAGACTCCAATTCGTTGCTCATCTAGTACTGCTCAAGGACAAACACCTTCCCATTTGAAACACACAATAGTGGATAACATTTTTAAGGAATGTGGAAGTACACAATGAGAGTGAAACAAAATTTAGATGATACGTTTCCTAACTTAAACTATGCAAGGAAGCACTGTGCTTTTATTAATACATTTTGAGACAGGGTCAGTAACTCCGATGTTTACTGCACAGCTAATTGAAAAAGAGAAGAGCAGTGCACCTTTTTTAATACAAGGGACACTTTATATTTTGAGCCTTGACAACCCTGAATGTTGTAGATGCCATCTGATGTTTCCAATGGAAAGTTTGACATTGACCATAATCTACTTCAGACATTTATTCAACAGAACATCTTTTGTTTTGTTTACATTAACTTGTGTCTCAACAAAAACATGGAATAAACTAGTGAACATTTTTGTGATGATTTATTACGACTTTTGACGTGGATTATCAAGACAAAATTGCATTGATCAACTAACTTCCACATTTGACGAAGTTCCATCCTTTGCCACTGTGAAATGCTGGCATGCCAACATTCACTCAATGATGAAGTTCATCCAAAATCAGTTATGCCAGAAAACGTTATGCTGTGCAAAAAATAAGAATGCAAGATCTTCATATGACATATTGTGAGATTGAGGCAATCCTAGGCATTAGTTCCACTAGCATATATAAAATATTGCATGATTATTTAGCTGTGAAAAAGGTTTGCTGTTGTTTGGTTCTGACATAATTTGATGCAATCTCAAAAAGAAGCTCAAGTTGATTGGTGTTCAAAAATACTCTAAAGTGTATATCAGATTGTAACAGGTGACCAATCATGGATCTGTGCATATGAGCCAAAACATATGACTATGGGTGTTTCAAGATGAAGCAAATGCAACAAAAGTCTTTTGCACTCAAAGCACTTCAAAGCAAATGGTCGCCTCCCTTTTCAGCATAAATGGTCAATGCAGAATGGTACATAACCATTTGTTTGCTGGAAGTCTTCGGTGAAATAAGGAAAACAAACAGAAACCGTAGGATCTTGCAAGACAATGCAAGCATGTAGACAGCTTGTGTAACAACAGAGTATTCAAATACTCAAATTAAATGGTTTATCTGCCATACATTCCTGATTTGGCACCCAATGACTTTTCATTCCCAGACTAACAACATAGTATTTGAAGACTTAAGAAATCAAATTAATGGGTTATCTGCCATACATTCCTGATTTGGCACCCACCCAATGACTTCTTTTCGTTCCCGGACATAAAGAATAAACTGCATGAACACCAATCTTTGTCGGCAGAAGAAGCCGTTGATGCATTCAAAAACTATGTTTTGGAAGTATCTCAAGAAGACTGGAATAAATGCTTTGACAAATGGTTCAAATGGATGCAAAAGTGTATTGATCACAGAATACTTTGAAAAAACAAAGCAGTTTTCGATCAGAAATTACTTTGTTTTAATTACTAGGCTCAAAATATATATAGTGACCCTCGTAACATAATGCTACGGATCATACATCACATCAATCAAATGAGGTTTTCAGTAAAATTCTTTGGGAAAGACTAATTTCTCAAGGATCTCCGGACCATCCGAATTATTTTCTTTGGGGAGGTGCTAAAACTTCAGCCTACAAGAAAACATCTGTAACAAAAGAGACTTCAATTACAGTGTTTCAAAATAAACAAAAGCCAGTGAATCTGATTTGAAGAAAATAGTAAACACTTTCAACTTCATCTGTCTGAGCTTTATATTTATCTGTGGGCACTGATGACCATGAAGTGGAGCGCCCTTAAACTCAAATCATCATCTACATTACCTTTCATGAATTACATATATGATACAATCTAGCAGATTGTTTAACTCACAAATGTAACTATAAGCTCGTGGCAGCCATGGAATTCCCATGCTAGAGGAATCATGGTTAAATAAGAGCTGCAAAGTGACTTCACAACAACCTTCTTTACTAGCCTGACAGTTATTCCAAAGATTTAAGACATACACCAATTTCCATGTACCAAGTGAAGCAAATCTTGCTAGCCAAAAAACAAAGGTCTCTACAGAACGCAGATTCAAAGGTGAGGGTAATTTGCTTTCGAAGTATGCCCTGGAGAAATTTACTAAACAATAAAAACCTATGTAGAAATGCTTTAAAATTAGACAATTCTAACTTGATTACATACACATTGCAAAATCAGTCCATACAGGAAAAATAAAATTGTTACACTCAAGTGACTCTGATATTCAGTTCTCTTTGCATGAGAGAGGGGAAGAAAAGTATGGTATGACATATGTGCTTTAACAGGATTTACATATTTTTTACACAGTAAGATGGTTACCAGTTATGCAAAAGTCATCCAGGATAAAGAGGACAAACGGGACTAGTCCCTGAAAAGTCAGCTATATATATCAATTTGTCATGAAAATATACCTGTGATATTTTAATCAAAATATTTGTGTTGCATCTTTGGAAGATGCTAAATATAAATACCAGTTAAATTTTTAATTGACCTTTCATCTTTTTTGTTTGAGGGTTCACAAAACCTATTTTTGACTGGCTCCATAGCTCAGTCGGTAGAGCACCTGCCTGCCTTGCTAGGGGTCCCAGGTTCGATTACCCTTTGGGGGTGGATTTTTCTCTGACCAAGATGATTCCCCATCCTCCCCAGAGTCTGGAAGTATGAATGAGAGTGAATGTGTGCATGATCTAATGATGCAACCCAACGATTACGAGTTAAACACCAACAATATGTTATAAAGGAGAACGGTCACCAATATGATCACTGCAGTTAAAGGCAGGGTATAAATGGAAGGGGGGGAAAAAAATATTTTTTTTTGGGTTTACTTATTATAGACAGATGTAAATATGTTACACTTACTCCATGACTTTATGGATTATTAATAGGTATTTTTACACAGGCTTATTTTTCTATCTACTAGTGATAAACCTCTCTATTCATAACTATAATTACACCTTTCCTCATAACAATAGTCAAATGCTTAACATGATGCTACATTTTTCCCTTAAAATTCCATAATCTTTTTGCAATCATGAGAAACTATAGATGGAACTTTAAATAAGTACTTTACAACACGCACTAATAATAATAAATTTATACCAAGGCTTATGCCACAAAAAAGTTAACTGAAATTTTATTTGTGATGCACTTAATATGTACCAGATCTATTCAAATACATTTTCAATTAATCAACACATTGTTCACTATAACATAATACAGACAGTACATATTATGTTTAACAAATATTGTCAAAAACCCACACACATATGTAATCTATTCAAAATCATAGAAGTTATCATCAAAATATTCATCTATACTATAATAGGCTCTGCTTAACAAGAGCTTAGTCAGTTTAGATTTAAACTCAGCAGCTGACACAGTATTTTTTTTTAGGCTTTCTGGAAGCTTGTTAAGTAGTTTTGGACCAAAGTATTGGGGCTTATGTTCAAAAAGTTTTAGCCTGAGACCTTTAACTATTATGTGTTTCAAATGGGAAGAGTTCTGGAGTCCAGCTAATCAGATGCTGATCACACTCCGCGTTGCCAGCTTGTTAATTCACTCCTTTTATATTTCCCTCTCTCTCGTACACTAATACAACATGCAGGTCTGTTTGGCGCAGACGTAAGGGTAAGCAAATTATATCTTACAAACTTTTACAATGATGCAGTTGCCAAAATCAAAATTGGGAAAAGCATTTTCGCAAATTATGTATATTTTTAAATACTATAATTATAAATCCTTTCATGGAAGTGTTGAAAACAGTGTTGTTGTATAAATTAAATTAATTGGGAGTCGATTAATGACACTAAACAACACTTTTAAATTTTCCCGGAACTAGTTTCTGAGGCTTTGCCTCTATCATCAGCCGGCCCTCGACTGGTTCTCATTGGTGTAGCTGGCAATATTTTGTCATCGGTCTCCTCTGGTGGTGGTTCGAGGAACTTGCTGAACAAATCTTTCTGGGGGATGTCGAAATTGAATACTTTGTTCCTATTTTTTGAAATAAAGATTTGTTCCCATGTAGACAGTTCTTCTTTTCCTGTTGTATGCTTTAGTAATTTTGGTTCTGGATTTATGTTGTGGTTTTTTTTTCCCAAAAATGCGTGGCAACTGCTGATTTTTCTAATTGTTTGTATTTTATGTTCCTAAAGTGTTCCTTTGCTCTTGTTTCTAAATTTCTTTTGGTTTTTCCAATATAAATTTGACTACAGTCACAGCATTCAATTTGATATATACCAGATTTTTTGTTAGATGGAATGGCATCTTTGATGTTTGAGCAAATTAGGTTTTTTAAGGAGTAATGGTTCACTGGAGCTAGTTGAATGTTTTGTTTTTTGAAGACTTTTTTGAACTTATCAAAGGCCCATGGATGGTAAGTGAATTTTTTGAAGATCATTTTAGTTTCTGTAGCTGAGAGGGTTGTGGTTTCCTTTAGTAGTTTCTTCTTATTTGCTAAGTTCACTTTTTTGTCTACTAGTGATTTGGGAAAGTCATTTTTCTGTGCTATTTCAATAATTTTGTTGTACTCTATTTTGTATTCTTCTGCTGTGAGAGGGATGTTGACCAGTCTGTGTGCTAAACTATTAAAGATTGCCTGTTTGTGGGATCTTGGATTGTAGCCATTAGCTTTTATGTAGTTGTCTGTCTGTGTTGGTTTTCTGTAAATGCCAAAGTTTATTCTATTTTTATTTCTGATTATTTTTAGATATTTATGATTATAGGTTCCAAAATCTTGTCACGTGCTATTTCTTTCTTAAAATCATCTTCTTAAAGGTTTTCTACATGCCTTAAGCAGTTTTCCCAGTCCTGTTGTGTTACCTTGTCAATTTCTTCGTGAACAAGTCGTTCAACGTCCGTCAGTTTAAAAGTATTATTTCTGATGACAACCGCCCCTTTTTATTTCAGTGCACACCAACTCAATTGGATTATATTGGCAGTGGTAAGGTGGGAGTCATATTAACTCATGTCCCATTTCAACTGCAACTTGATCCAGCTGACTCTGCTGGCCGAATTTGGTATTTTATTTGCAATAAACGAAGGATAAGGTGCATTATCCATGATAATGCTTCCCTCTTCTAAATAATTTAAGAATCTGTTAAGAAACCATTCTTTAAATGTATCAGCTTTAATCTCTTTGTGATATTCTGAGGTACTTTTGGAGAGAAAAATCCATTTGCTTTCTGGCAGGAACCCTATCTTAGCAGATCCAGCATGACAAATGATGAGCCCACTGCCTTTTTCAACAGGTACCTTTAGGCCACTCTTTTTTGAGGAGTCTTGCCAAATGGACTTTTGAGTGTGGGTTTTATTTACCCATGTCCCGTCTAAGTAAAAGATAGCTCTCGAATCACCAGAATGTCTAATTTCGTGCATTTTGCGTAAGAATTTTAATCTTGCCGCAACAATGTCACTCCTCTCCATTAAAAATTGATGCGCATCATTTATCTTTCTGTAGCGGAACCCTAATCCCCTCAAAATTCTGAAAGTCGATTTTGATCCAGTGTATGAAATTTTGGTTCTAAGAGTGCAAGTTATTTTCTGTATAGTTGGAAATTCAACTTGGTCATAAAATTCGAACACAGTTCTACGTAGATACAACGTCCTTGTCAAAGTCACTTAAATTTGTAACCCTCTTCGGAGGACAAACATATTTCCTGGGTGACACAACTACTTCTGGAAATGTTGTAACCTGTTCCACCATGATGAACTCTATGAAAAGCATGGGCCAAACACGTAACATGCACCATCTTACTGTAAAACAATTGGATCGATTTTGCTGCCTTTACCATGTAAGGCGCCATATCTGTTAGGAAGCTGAGCACGTTGGCATGTTCCATAACCTCTTTTTTTTTTTCCTTCTTATTTAACCGATTTTTCATTATTTCCGTTTATTTTCTTATCTGTTTTCCTGGTCTCACAAATATTCACTGTACACATAAACATCTATGCCCAAGGCAGGACTCGAACCCGCGACCCTCTATGTGGCGGAACACTAGAGACATACGCTTTAGCGACCACGGCTACAAGGGCCGGCATCTAAGGTTAGAAGAAACATTTGTCCGGCACTAGTAGCTTCTAGCGTATTGGCCACATCACACCCCTCTGAATCGGTTGTCTCATCAATTGATACATAAATTTTCTTTCCCATTCACACATTTAGGTATTTGGTTTAACGTGTCTTCATAACAATTTTGAACGTAACTTTTATGCAAAGTTGAGTAATTTGGAATTGTATGACCAGTGTGACGTTCAAGAAAATCTCGTAATTTGAATTAATTTTCCTAGCGGAATATTTGCACTAACAAACACTTCACATATTTCTTTATAAAAGGAAGATGGCTTGTTACTTAAGGTCGAAGCCGTTTCTTTTAACAGTAACTGAGACGCTTGTCTCTTTTTCACATTTTGAAGAGCTCGCAAATGTTTTTCTGTGGATGCAATCCACACGTATTGCATGATGTAACCAGCGATTCCTCAAACTGATGCATCATAAATTCACCAGCACTGTTAGGACGCTGACCTGTGTTAATTACATGTTTACCACACTTACACGGATTATATTTCATATAAAATATATAAATGAACTTTTAATCACAGGTTAATTTTAAAATCCCCTAAAAAGCCCATGGGTCAGGGTCAGGTCCGCCCTGGGAATCGAACCCGGGCCTCCCAAATGTGGGCTACAGATGAAAATGCCCTATAAATTTGTGCAAAAGAAAGAAAATGACCGGACAATGCATTAAAATGTGGAAAAAATACAATTTGATGACCTATAAGAACCATATATATCCAAGGTATTTGTTCCAGAATGCACTTAATTTCCAATAAATATTGTCTATGATTACTCAGAAAGAAGAAGACTTTTCATCAAAATCCGGGTCCTAGTTATAACATTGACATTTTGATGAGTTACTTTTAAAGTTTGATTACACTTCAAAAGTCAGTCCTTCAGTGACGTCAAAATTAATCGTAAAAACTATTTTTAGATGGTTTATTGATACTCATCACTTACTTCTTTATATTATTGAGATACTAGCTTCAAAGGCAACCGCCTCTATTTTCAATCTCTTTCCAACTGGCGTCTCTTGTCTGCTCTCTCTGGTGGTGGAACTATCTACTGGTGGGATTTCAAAATTCATTACGTGAACCTTATTTTTCCATACGAAAATCTCGTAATTTGGAATTAATTTTCCTAGTGGAATATTTGCACTAATAAACACTTCACATAGTTCTTTATAAAAGGAAGATGACTTGTTACTTAATGTCGAAGCCGTTTCTTTTAACAGTAACTGAGACGCATAGTCTGCAGAGGTTTTAAGGGATCTGGATGAAGATAACTCACATTTGTGGCTTGAGCATTCGTTTTTGCCACGTGTCCTGGCGGCAACATCTTCCACTGCATGTTTGAAGAATGACTGTGCAGTATTTTGAGGGTTTGGCATTTTTAACTGTTCAATCTTGTTTTTTAGTAGTTGTATTATAGCTTTCAGTGATTTATCTCGTCTTGCAGCTTTTCATTAACAAGGATGTCCTGATCAGCATCCATATCTAATATGACGACCTGAGCACATTTCGCAGCTCCATTAATGTTTTGGAATGCAATTTAATGTTGCAGCATTTCTTAAAATGATACCAGTAATCACAGTTATCACATATTATTTCAAAAATGTTAATACTAAAAACTAGGAGTTGTCTTGCATGTTTTCAAAACAGAATGGGGAATAATATGGTTGCAATCAAAGCCATGACATATACGACAGATTTTGTGTTTCATTTCAGGACTTAAATGTTAATGGAGGGTATGTAAGTGTTCTCCCCGAAATAAAGATATTTTAGAGACTAACATAGAAATAGAAGATTTCCTTTCACATCCATGGTTTGTCTAATCTTTTAATTGTACTGGTAGTCAATGGTCAAGCAAAAGAGAGGTTTAGCATATATTTCTGTTCTCTCTTTATCACTCCTGCCCACAAAGGAAACCCCACATACGTAAGATTAGGTAAAACTTTTTACATCTCTTAGCTGCCATATTTTCACTCTGATTGTGATAAAACAGTATGTTCCTAATTAGAAATTATATTGCCTCACCAATGCATTTGAGGGGCCACAAAACCACTGATATATGGGAAACAAACTGACAATACAAATATTATCTGATTCATATGAGAACAGAAACAGAAGATTATGACTATTAATGACAAACATGGTAACTGTTTTTTTTTAGTTTGATTTATGAGTCACTATGTTTACACTCAAACTTCACTTACTTGTTAAATCATAACATAAATCAAACTCAAAAATGAAGAATACTTCACTTTTAATAATGCTTCTTCTTTTAATATTTATGGTAACTGTTGCTTAGTGTTTGATAAGCATTAATGCAAAATGCATTTCATTTCCATAATTGGATAACAGGATTAAAGAATAGGTTCTTGAAATTGATACTTCTGCTTTTTATATTAATGTTTATAAAATTTGTATGAAATGCAAATATCCTAGTTTCCTTCCTATAAGTACTATGATACAATGAAGCACAAAACTAATATAATTTTCAGTCGATCTAGTACTCAATGCTCCATTTATTTCTAATGTTTACCTAGAATAGCTAATAGCGGAGGATATTAGGAAGGTCCTAACGAAACGTGTTTTATGTAAACACTAGCAATAAATGGAGCATTGCATACTAATTCGACTCAAAATTATATTAAATCTAGTTTCTTTTAAGATGTTCCCAAAATTGAGTCATTAAGAAACAAAGTACTTCAACTTAAGGAGAGGCATCTGTGAAAAATACTAAAATCCAGAGTTTACATCAGAACTGCTTGGAATTTTGTCAATAGGTGGGGTACAGGGAATCTAGTTAAGCTTTCAAAATTAATCTTTCTATCTTAAATAGTTTAAAAAAAAAAAATTCTTAGTGCTTTTTATAGAGTGGTTTTTTTATGTTATATAAAATGTCATACAGTTTTTCTTTTAGAAACTTTAACTTCTCGATTCAGGTTTCTATGTACATCAGTTATAAAATTTGCTATGCTTTTAAAGTGTGTATTAAGTGTTTTTGGAGAAAAACAATTTTATGTGAATATATTAAATTTTCCTTTTTTTCTTCAAATTTGGTATTTAAAATTCAGTAATAAATAAACTAATTTAAATCAACAAAAATAGCAACTTTTATTAAACATTTATTTAGGAATATGTATGCAAAGTTTCGTACGAATTCATTGAAAATTACAGAAGTTGGAGCATTTTGAAGATACAAAAATGTTGAAAAATTGAAAGCGGAGAAAAATGAATTTAATGATTTAGATAGAAATTACACTACTTTGTTACTTTGAAATCCCCATGCATCATATGCAAGCCATACATCTGTCTTATTACCTTCTTTCTCTTTAATTTGGTTACCTTTGGCTCTTTCTTTATAATTTTTCTATCTACAATAGTTTTTACCCCCCCCCCCCCAAAAAAAAAGGCTGCAATTTCTTTACATTAAGAAACATGTTACATTCTTTACAATTTCTGTTATAAATGATTGAAACTTTGGATTCTGGTTCCTTTAGATAATAGTTACAAAACTATTTATTAATTTTTAGATGAGTCATGCCACCATCAACAGTCTCACACACAGATTAGTAAATCTACCCCTCAGCCAGCAGGAATATCAAAACAAATACCATCAAATCTTAAAAACTGCAATTAAAAATGGATATGGAAAAAACCTTGTAGATAAAAAACTAAAATCATTCAAACTTCAAAAGAGATTAAAATAGATCACAGCTCTCACACCAATAAAACAAGAAATTAGATTTGCTAAATTTACTTACCACCCCTGGGCCACAAAAAAGTTCTAAAAAATATTCAAGAAATACAATATAACATTGGCACCAAAAAACAATTACAACATTAAAAACCTACTTCACAGTAATAATACTGATAAGATAAAACCAGAGTCAGGCATTTACAAGATTAAGTGTAAAGACTGTGAAAAAATTTACATAGAGAGGACAAAAAGAAGCATAGGCACTAGAAAGAAAGAACACTTCAGGCACTTAAGATACAAAAATATTGATAAGTCCGCAATAGCAGCTCATTTCTGGTATGAAAATCATGAAATTGAAGATAGCACAGAATTACTAAAATACGTACAAAAACATAGTGAACTTGTCATATGGGAGAGAATATACATAGAAAAACATAAAAACCAACTAATGAACTTTGAAATCCCACGGCCACGCCGTGGCTCAGTGGTTAGACCGCTTGGCTCTCACCAAGGCGGCCCGGGTTCGATCCCAGGCGACCGCAAAGTGAGATTTGTGGTGGACAACACGGCGTTGGGGCGGGTTTTCTCCGGGACCTCCGGTTTCCCCCGCCATCTCATTCCACCTGTGCTTCATGTTCATCTCATGTGTCATCAGTGTCACCGCCTGCGATGCCGTATGTAGTAAAAGTGGGCGTTAAACACTACACATTTCATTGAAATCCCACATTTAAGTTCATCACTAAATCAACAGATGGCAGCAACAACTCCAGAATTACCCACACCACTGGATCAAGCTTTAGTCGCATAAGAGCCGAAGATGCAAACGATGATTTGCGAAACATGTCCTCAAAATAGGTACGAAAGTGAAGCAGATGTGTAATAAATACGACTCATCTAAAAATTAATAATAAATATTTGTAGTTGGTTTATTGATACTCGTCACTTACCTTTTTTTATATTAATGAGAGACTAGTTTCAAAGGCAATCGCCTCCATTTTCAATCTCTTTCCAGCTGGCATCTGTTGTCTGCTCTCTCTGGTGGTGGAACTATGAACCTTTTTGCCAAATTATCTATCTACTGGTGGGATTTCAAAGTTCATTACACAATCCTTATTTTTCCATATGAGTATTTTCTCCCATGTTGTCAATTTATTTTGGTTTATCACTCCCTTTAATAATTTTGGATTTGGATCAATGTCATGATTTTCATTCCAAAACTGAAATGCTACTGCTGACTTATCTTCTTGTTTCAATCTGATGTTTCTAAAGTGCTCTTTGGCTCTGGTTTTTAGATTTCTTTTAGTTTGACCTATGTAGCATTTTTCACAATTCTTACAACTTATTTGGTATATTCCGGTTCTGTTAACTGATGGAATTTCATTTTTTGTTTTTGAATTTAACAATTTTAAAATTGAGTGTCTATTAGTAGGTGCCAAGATGATATTTTGTTCCTTGAAGATCTTATTAAATGTTTTTGGGTGATATGTGAATGAACTGAATATGCTGTTGCTTTCTTTTTCTTTTGTAAATGTGGTTGCTTCCTTAATGATTTTCTTTATTTTAGCTTTTCTAATTTTCTTCAACACCAAACTTTTGTTGTATCCATTTTCTTCTGCTATGTGTAGTATTGCTTTTTGTTCTTTGAAATATTCTTCTTTTTCCATGGGTATGCCGACTAGTCTGTGTGTAAGGCTGTTTATTATTGCATGTTTATGTGTAATTGGGTTGTGCCTATTATTTTTATGTAATTTTCTGAATGGGTTAGTTTCCTGTAAATTCCAAATTTTATTTTTGTGTTGTTCGTGATGATATTTAGATCCAAGAAAGATATTTGTCCACAGGAAACCAACACTGAAATCCCATCAGTTAACAGATCCGGAATATACCAAATAAGTTGTAAGAATTGTGAAAAATGCTACATAGGTCAAACTAAAAGAAACATCAGATTGAAACAAGAAGATAAGTCAGCAGTAGCATTACATTTTTGGAATGAAAATCATGACATTGATCCAATCCAAAATTATTAAAAGGAGTGATAAACCAATATAAATTGACATGGGAGAACATATTCATATGGAAAAATAAGGATTGCGTAATGAACTTTGAAATCCCACCAGTAGATAATTTGACAAAAAAGTTCATAGTTCCACCACCAGAGAGAGAGAGCAGACAATAACAGATGCCAGTTAGAAAGAGATTGAAAATGGAGGCGATTTTGAAACTAGTCTCTCATTAATATAAAAAAGGTAAGTGACGAGTATCAATAAACCAACTAATCTCTGTTTCATATAACCTTGCTGCGCTGAAATGTATCTCTCCCCGTTCAACTACCTTCCCCCTCACCCTAATTGGCTAATGCTTTCGCGCCATAGGCCATAGACGGTGCCTTCCCGTCACATTTAAATGTGCAGTAAACGTCATAATAATAGCCGGGAAGATAAATAAAATCATACAAATAAAGATGTGAAGGCATGAAAAAATACAAGTTTATAATGAACTGAGCAAGTTGAAATTGAATGACTGAGCAATGAAACTGAAAGAGTTTATAATGAAAGGCCTTTGGCCTTTTCCACTGGGATTTTTTAAACCAGCACACATACCTTTCAAAAATGCTTGTCTTTCAGTCTTAAAAGTGTCACGCCATACCTTACTTTTCGTGTGTTCTTCGTGTATATTTTGCGATTTGCATCTCAGTATAGTCTGATTGTCCTTAAATAACGTCTTCGCCACACAGCAATATCGCCTCTGTCTTTTAGCACATTTTTCTTGCCTCTTTTTTCATTCACAAACCCCAGCTGTATAAACAATATGCTGAAATTTGGTAAATCTGTATCCTAATTTACAGCAGACGAAATGTTACTTATGTTAGGGAGTTCATTTCTAAAGAAAAAGCTACGCACTTGACGACGCACAACACTTTTCACGTATTTTCTCCAAGCACGCACTTTTGTTTATTCCTGCTTTTGCCTGGAGTGGTAAGTTTTCCTGTTTTCTCAATTTCACATCGCAATGTTCCTACGGATCTAACACTCACACCTGTAACTTCAGAGCACAGCTGTTCGACTTCTCTCACTGACAAAGACTGATTCTTCTGTGTGAGTACATTAAACACATGTACCACATTCTTTTTTTTTTTTTGCCTGTTTGTAAAGAATTATCCTTGCGATACTTCAGCGAAAAACTGGCGGTAGACTCTGCCATTACACATATAATAAGTACATGCGCAATAATCGATCAATAAAATAATTTTCCTCTCGCACTGGACACAACACACCGTCGAATGCCGATATATGACTAATCCAGTTCAAAACAAGGTCAGTGATAAAAGTCATATAAACAAATGTCACCACTACCGCTAACTCACGTGCTATCGTGCCATGTGCTTGAGAGCAAAGGAACCTCCTCTTTACTTCGTTTAAGAATTAACATGCATTTCAGATAAATCAACTCTGTTACATAATATATTTAATTAAAATAGTTACGAAAATATAAATTTGATAATTCTCTTCCAACATATAAAGATATATCACCATCGAGATTCAACTGTATTGGAACACCACAGTGAAGCGAAAAATTATTAAATTTTAGATGAGTCGCATTTCTTACACATCTGCTTCACTTTCGTACCTATTTTGAGGACATGTTTCGCAAATCTTCGTTTGCATCTACGGCTCTTGTGCGACTGACGCTAGATCCAGCGGTGTGGGTAATTCTGGGGTTGTTGCTGCCATCTGTTGATTTAGTGATGAACTGAAATGTGGGATTCTCTTCTAGCGGGATTTCAAAGTTCATTAGTTGGTTTTTATGTTTTTCTATGTATATCCTCTCCCATATGACGAGTTCACTATGTTTTTGTACATATTTTAGTAATTCTGTGCTATCTTCAATTTCATGATTTTCAGACCAGAAATGAGCTGCTATTGCGGACTTATCAATATTTTTGTATCTTAAGTGCCTGAAGTGTTCTTTCTTTCTAGTGCCTATGTTCCTTTTTGTCCTTCCTATGTAAATTTTTTCACAGTCTTTACACTTAATTTTGTAAATGCCTGACTTTTCCTCTGGTTTTATCTTATCAGTATTATTACTGTGAAGTAGGTTTTTAATGTTGTAATTGTTTTTTGGTGCCAATGTTATATTGTATTTCTTGAATATTTTTTGGAACTTTTTTGTGGCCCAGGGGTGGTAAGTAAATTTAGCAAATCTAGTTTCTTGTTTTATTGGTGTGAGAGCTGTGATCTGTTTTAATTTCTTTTGAAGTTTGAATAATTTTAGTTTTTTATCTACAAGGTTTTTTCCATATCCATTTTTAATTGCAGTTTTTAAGATTTGATGGTATTCGTTTTGATATTCTTGCTGGCTAAGAGGTAGATTTACTAATCTGTGTGTCAGACTGTTGATGGTTGCATGTTTGTGTGGAATTGGGTTGAAACTATTTGCTTTGATGTAATTATCTGTGTGTGTTGCTTTTCTATGAATGCCAAATTCTAGTTTTTCATTGCCTTTTTTGATTTTAAGGTCTAAAAAAGGTAGAGTACAGTCCTCTTCAGTTTCTACTGTGAATTGTATGCTGGGTTCTTGCAGGGATTTTATTTTCGTTCTTCTTCAACTAATAAGAAGCAAGCCAACTTCTTGTAAGATCCAAGTCGAGTTTTAATCTACTGAGAGTCGTGAGATCTTTTCTCAGGTGTGGATGCGGATTTTTGGTGAAAATAAAATTTAGATGAGTCCAATCTGGTAATATATTATTTAATTATATAATATAAACTATGATTCACTCTTATCTATTATAAATATTGAATAACACTTATTGAATCTTATTAATTTTCCTTCACAATTACAATCATCGTAACATCTTTCCTCGTTCTCCAGCAAGACACAAGATTCTCACTTTTTCTAGATTATTGATTTTCTTGTCCCCATAGCAATTCCCACCTTATTTTGTGATTGGCCGATTCACTGACACGTCATCACACCACGTCACACCACGTCACACCACTACTACTTCGGCCAATCACACAACTACATACATTTTTATATATATTTATTATTCCTTCGAACATTACTAAACAAAAATACTGTTACAAATGCCCCTCTTCGAAATATATGGAAAATAACCAAACAAAGGAATTAACAATCTGTTTCCATATATTTCGAAGAACAGCCCCAATTAACAATTTCGTTTACACCAATATTACACAACATCAATACAACATACATAAAATACAGGGTGTCCATAAATGAATATCGGGGTTTTAACGCTTTATAACATTAATTTTATTAAACTTACAGTAATGAAATATATGTCACATGAAAGAGCAACTCAAACAGTTTTATATACGAGCTTACAAGTGTTCTATGTGAGCACCATTTGTCACACGGCACACATCAAGTCTATAGCTGAGTTCTTCCCAGACGTTGAGCAGTGTGTCTTCAGTAATTGTTGCAACAGCTGCTTCAATCCTGTTTTGTAATTCATGGAGGTCAGCTGGTAATGGAGGTACATACACACGATCCTTGATGAAACCCCAAAGGTAGAAATCGCATGGCGTTAGGTCGGGTGAACGTGGAGGCCACGCATAGCAAGCTCTGTCATTGGGTCCCTTGCGGCCAATCCAGCGGTCGGGTAAAGTTACGTTCAACCATTCGCGTACTGCGTTGTGCCAGTGAGGTGGCGCGCCATCTTGCTGGAAAATGAAATTCTCTGGTTCATATTGTTCCAACTGAGGGAAGAGCCATTGCTCTAGTGTATCAAGGTAGGAAGTACCAGTTACAGTAGCTTCACCAAAAAAGAAAGGTCCGTAAACTTTCCGCCGGGATACAGCACAAAAAACATTGATTTTAGGGGAGTCTCGTTGCACTTGTACGACCTCATGAGGATTTTTTGAGCCCCATATCCGCGCATTATGAGTGTTAACATGTCCACTGAGGTGAAAGGTCGATTCATCACTGAAAACAACATGATCTAGAAAATCTTCATCGTCATTAAACAGCATTACGTTAGCGAAGTTGGCACGTAAACCATGGTCTGCAGGCTTTAGAGCCTGTAACAACTGTAAACGATAAGGACGTAGTTGCAATCGTTTCCTTAAAACTTTCCAAACAGTCGACTTAGCAATTTCTAATTCACGACCAGCCTTCCGAACTGATTTCTTTGGGCTACGAGTGAACGACTCTCTCACTCGCTCAACATCCTCTTCGCTAACTCTTGGTCGTCCCGTGCTCTTCCGTTTACAAAGGCAGCCTGTATCTTCAAACTGATGAAACCATCTACGGATGTTATTGTCACTTGGAGGATCACACCCGAACTTAATGCGGAACGCACGTTGCACAGTAACTACAGATTCGGTCTTTGCAAACTGCAAAACACAAAACGCTTTCTGCTCACTAGTCGCCATCTTTGCTACTACCGCTTTCTAGCGGATCGCGGCGTAAACATTTCACGCACATGCGCACTGGTGCCAACGAATAAAACTGTTTGAGTTGCTCTTTCATGTGACATATATTTCATTACTGTAAGTTTAATAAAATTAATGTTATAAAGCGTTAAAACCCCGATATTCATTTATGGACACCCGGTATAATAATATACATACATTAGATGAAATATAATAAATGAACATTTAACAACAATAAATTAACATTAATTAAAATACAACAATATATTGATGTTTAACAATGTTTTATTTTTATTATTATTTAACACACACATAGTATATATTCAATATTGTTTCAATTACTGTCAAGGCTTTTATGTGTATAGGGATCAGTATCATTCACTTTAAATGTGTGTGTGTATTTGTTACACAGTCCAGGTGTTGAACTAAAGGCTTTTCTATTCTTTAATATACACAATTTCAACTGTTCTTTTCTCGCTTGGTCTAAATTGTATGTGTTTTCTAACTTTACTTGTAATATTCTCTGGAATTCTATTTCTTCCTCCACTTGGCTTCCGCCGTTCTTATCCTTTATTGTATATAATTGGCAACAATGCTTTTCAAGGTCAGTTACATTATTTTACAATCCATCAATAATTAAATTCTTCCCACAATTTTCATTTTCATCGTATTCAATATTACCATTTTCTTGCAAAAGTATATCTTCCACAAAAAACCTTTCATTGTTTATATTATCCCTGTTCTCTTCTTTTCTTCCATCTTCTTCCAATAATTTTATTACTAATAAATCATTTTCTGTCTTAACCTTCATTTCATGCATTTCGAAATTCAATACACTTTGCCATTCATATAATAAATCATTACCCACAATTACATCTCTTGCCAAATGTGGAATTACCAACGCAATGAAATTGAAATTCCATTCACCTATTCGGCCCTTAATTAATACTTTCATTGTTGGTTAGGTTGGTGCTATCGTTTATATTCGCATCATTCTCTGTGCTTTGTGTATTTTCGACTCTTTCATTTTGATTACTTCTTTCAAATCTCACACCCCTAAAATCTCTTTGATTTGCACTAAATAAACTAGTACCTCTACCCCTATTAAAATTACTTATTCGCTGATTATTTCCTCGATAAAATCTTACATGGTTTATTTGATCATTTCTTCCAATTCTCGTCGACTGATTGTTATGATAATTCCTTTGCACATTATTTTGAACTCCACTTCCTGTTGCGGGAATTACAGATTCATAAGTTCGTCTAGGATCATAACCTCTTCCTTCAAATCTTTGATTTCTCACGGGTGCCCCGCCCCAATTTAAACTCGTCCTATTATTCCTATTATTTGTAGGTTGTGATTCCTGTCGATTTCTTCCTCGCTCAATATGGACGTTATTATAGTTACCATCACAGGATGTAGTATCATTAATGAGGTTATCTGCTTCAAATTCAGATAATAATTCAATCATATCAGAGAAATCGATAGGCTTAGCCACAATTAAATGATTTCTGATATGTGGTGGATAATGACGTATTAGCATGTTGACAATTTCTGTCTCAGAAATTTCGGGATTGATCAACTTACTTTTGTTTGCTAATTTTAAGAAATATTCAGTCATAGAAATCCCTTTTTTAAACTCAAACCTACCCGTTGCTAACTCAACTTTTATTCTTCTTTGTCTCTCAGGTCCCCAAAATCTATTTATAAACAGATTTCTGAAAGTACTGTATGTTTCATGTGAAGCCAAAGTTAACCTTAACCACTCAAGAGCATTTTTCTTCAAACAGCGTTTTACTATTACCATCCGAAATTCATTGGGAATTCTCTTAATACGGAAATATTCTTCCAATTCCCTAAGAAATACTTTTGGATTATCACCTGATTCCTCATCAAAACTTGGTGGACTAATATCATTTAGTGAATAATGTACACATTCATTTTGACCTAGACTGTGGAGTTGTGTGTGTGAGGACATGTTCTGTGTGTTTCTGTGATAATTAATATCATTATCTGGACTCACAAAATCACTACATTCACTTACTACATCACTAGACTTCTGATGATTGCTTAATTCACCTGGTAAGTCACAATCGTTTATATTTGTAATTCTAGACATTTCTTTCCCGTTATTTACTTTTCTAGCCTGTAATGCAATTACAACTTGTGTCAATTTTCCTAAGTTATCCTTTTCTTTTTCAAAATGTTCTTTTACCTCTTTAATTTGCAAAATTACTTCTTCTTTTACTTTACTTATCTCATCAATTTGTAACTTTATTTCCTCTTGGTGTATCTTACTTTCATCATGTTGTAATTGCATTTCAGAACAAATTACATTGATTCTTTGTTCTACTTTATCTCCTAATTCTTCTCTTTGTTTTTGTGTTATTTCTGCCTGTTGTATCCTAAATGTTTCTAACTCTTTGTTTAATTCCATTCTTATTTCTTGTTTCACAATGTCCTGACCTAACCTAGTTTCCTGAATTATCTCTCTCAACTCATTGACTTCCTTTCTATTCTCATCCTTATTAATCTCTATGATCTGCATGAGCCTTTCCATATTATCCCTACACTCTTTTCTCCCTTCTCTAATCTCCTGTGAAATTTCAGATTTTAATTCCTGTTTTAGCTTCTGTAATAAATTAATTTCTAAGTTACTCACATTTTGTGCTAGTTCCTGTCTTACTCCTACATCTAAATCATTCATTTTCTTAGTTAAATCGTTTACATTTTGTTCTATTTTAGAATCTAAATTACTCATTTCTGATTTTACATCTTTCATTCTAGAATCTAAATTACTCATTTCAGATTTAACATCTCCTATTTCTGATTTTACATCTCTCATTCTAGAATCTAAATTACTCATTTCAGATTTAACATCTCTCATTCTAAAATCTAAATTCTTTGCATTTTGTTCTATTTTAGAATCTAAATTACTTAACATTCTTGTTATTCTTTCCAACATTGACTCATTATCTATGCTTAATCTTGCATCCTCCCTATTCATTCCTACACTATCAGTAACTTCTCCTTCCACTATTATTTCTTTTCTACTCGCCATCTTTTTAACTATTTTCTGATTTCTTAACAACATAAATCTACTACTACTACTATTATTTTTTTTTTTTTTTTTTTTTTTAATTTCACTCACTTAAACCAGTTCTCGTTTTCTTCTTTCTTCTCTCTTCTTTCTTCTTTCCTTTTAAATTCCCACGGAGCTGCACGATGCTTTAATCTCCTCTTCTTTATCCTATTCGAGCCCCACACGTTGCTGCGCCATTTGTAACGGGATTATATTTTCGTTCATCTTCAACTAATAAGAAGCACGCCAACTTTTTTATAAGATCCAAGTCAAGTTTTAATCTAATTAGAGTCATGAGATCCTTCTAAGGTGTGGATGCGGATTTTTGGTGAAAATAAAATTTAGATGAGTCCAATTTTGTGATATATTATTTAATTATATAATAAGAACTACGATTCACTCTTTTATATTATAAATATTGAATAACACTTATTGAATCTTATTAATTTTCCTTCACAATTACAATCATCGTAACATCTTTCCTCGTTCTCCAGCAAGACACAAGATTCTCACTTTTTCTAGATTATTGATTTTCTTGTCCCCATAGCAATTCCCACCTTATTTTGTGATTGGCCGATTCACTGACACGTCATCACACCACGTCACACCACTACTACTTCGGCCAATCACACAACTACATACATTTTTATATATATTTATTATTCCTTCGAACATTACTAAACAAAAATACTGTTACAAGGTTGAGTAATGCGACTCATCTAAAATTTAATAATATATCACCATGTTATATGACGAACTAATTTTTACCGCACGACAGTCTATACTACAACAGTAGCCAATGAGAGGTGATTAGGTCACGTGACCGTTAAGAGATGTGGGGCAAGCTTATGTGAAACAAGGTATACAAACAGTTTTTGCGATTAATTTTAACGTCACTGTTACTAAATACCTCCAAACGGATATAACTGTATATACTCATTTGCCCATGCCTAATGGTTCTGAAGGAGAAAATTTAAGGAATATGATAGAATTTTCTTGTATTTTTGTCCATTTTCTTATTTTAATACCAATCATTATTAAGTTTTTGATATACAGCCACAATGATACAAATTTTTATTGAAAACTTATCTAGGAATATACATATATGCAAAACAAAGAAATTCATGGTCTGTAGCAATATTAAAAAAATGCTAAAAATTGGACACAAAGAAAAATCTAGTTAGAAACTCTAAATATAAACAACATTTTTTTTCTGTTTCAAAACCCTTCTGCACTATATGAAGACCACTCAGCTAGTTCATTATCCTCTTCTTTTAATTTGGTCACTTTTAACTGCTTCCTGGCAGATTTATATTTGCTCAATGAACTTTGAGCACTTTGTTTTAGCTTTCACCTATCCCTAATACTGCTAATATTCTTGCTACCAGAACTTACTTTGCTTGCTGCAACTTTTACCTTAACATTTAGACTAGCTTTATAACATTAAACTCGCTAACAGCTGCGGTTACTGCAATTTTCAATTTCTTTCTTGATACAAAAACTTCTTTGTGACATTTACTCCATTCAAATTTGCACTAGCATTCTGTGTTTCTCCTTTGATGCAACCCTCTAAGATGGAAATTGTAAGTAGGATAGTTCATGCAATTCATACCCATGGTCTGCATAGAAATATGACCCTTCCAAAATGCCCTGAAAATGCATCAATCATTCTTCTATTTACAGTAAAAGGTGACCTACTAGAATCACTGGTAACTCTTGGGCTATATGTTTTCACTTAGCATTTACCTCAAGCACAGCATTCTAGTATCATTACTTACTATTATGACTAACAAACCTAGAAGTTTCATTATATTTTGCTTTGAAATAGCCACTGTACTGCTAACCTAACCTGGTATGAATTAATATACCTACTGTTGCAACAAGAAAGCAATATAATGTTAAATCAGGCTTTATTCCTATTCTAAACAATAGTAATCTAATATAAACTGCTATCCACAGCTTTCACTTGCATGTAAACCATATATCACAAACACTACATGTAGAAATGTTTTGTTTACTTTCTAAAGTAGTGGGAAACAATACATAAAAATGGAAGCAGAAATGGTTAGAGTCGAAAACCTTAGCCTGTATATGGCTAGTGTGAAGAAATTATTAATTTCCACCAATTAACTTAAATAGGAAGCAGAAATGTTCAGTAGCTTTCACAAACATACAGAAGATGTCTCTGCACATTGCTACAGTCTATAGAATCAAACCGCATAGTTCAAACGTGAGAATTCCATCAATTTCTTTGCGACACGCTAGCAAGGGCAATATAAATGGCCACGCCCACCTGCACACAGGGATTTAAATAATGATGTAGCGGCTCTTTAAATGGCACTAGGGCGTGTCAGCAGATTCTGAAACTACTACAATTTTTAAACATAACTTTTAAGGCAAAAAATGGAAAATCTCATTTTTTTTACAAAATTTCACCGATGCCTCCCCTTAAGTGTCGCTTAGTTTGTTAAAATGCATGTGAAACATTTTAAATTGCCTTTTAAAAATTATGTTTTTTATACAGATGTCAAATTCCAAATTAAGTCCTGAAAACAGGACATTGTCTCGCATTTGAGGCTATCTTGTATTTTGATAAATTTGATAGGTCAGAAAAAAAGTAAGTAAATGCAAACACTGAAAATGTACTGATTACGTAGAAAATGAAGCTAGCTACAGTGAAGCAATAAATATTATACAAATATAAATATTTATTACAAAGGCTTCACTTATCTTAAGAAATTGGTGTTAATACTTCTTTCTAATGGAGATCGATTTCAAAAACAGATTGTTTTCATCATCATCTTCACTTATCTTAAGAAATTGGCGTTAATACTTCTTTCTAATGGAGATTGATTTCAAAAACATTGTTTTCATCATCAGTCAACAATGGAGTTGACTGATGATGAAAACAATCTGTTTTTGAAATCAATCTCCATTAGAAAGAAGTATTAACACCAATATCTTAAGATAAGTGAAGCCTTTGTAACAAATATTTATATTTGTGTAATACTGAAAATGTGGCCAAGTTCACTAAAAAGGTTTTGAAAGAAAACTGTCTCAAATAAGACAGACCTTTAATCAAAGCCTTAAAGTGTGAATGCAAGCATGCCTAATAACAAAAGCTTTAAATTATATATTGCTGCCAGACTAAGTAGGGCCAAACCATTTTGGAAGTGCCACTAAACTGCAAAACGTGTTTCCAAAACTAGTCATAATAAATAGATGCAATAATCTGCATGATAAAAGTTGCTGGTTTTACTCTTGAGTCATGTTCCTCAAAGTTTATTTTCTAGAAAGGCCGTTTTTAATATTCAGGGAGTCTCAAAATGTTTTATTTTCAATGAAATCCTGGTATTAAACTTATTAGTGTAGTGCAATACTTCCTCTACTTCTATAGGCAGTATAAGAGGAAATAATAATACAAATATCAGTGACAGAATGCAACAGTTGCTATATAGTACACATTTAACAAAAGCTAATTACTGTAAAAAGAGCAGTAATTAATTCTTGCAGTTGGTATATTCATAATTAATTTCACTTTGTATGATAAAGGCTTCAAAAACTTTTAAGTTTACCTGGTTATCAAGCAGAGGCTGCAGCAGAGCTCCAGCACTTCCTCCTGCTCGAAACATGGAACGCTCACAGTGACCAATGGGATCATAACTGTACACACATCCTTTACCTTCCTCGTCAAGACCAGCCAAGATATTGGATATATAATATGGGAAGAATCTTTTGTAGTACAACATAGTTGATAACATCTGCGCCACTGCTGGAGTAGACATTGGTTTATGATGTTCATGGAGGTACATCTGAAAAACACAAATGATAAATCTCTCTTAGTCTAGCATAGGCAACAAAATTACTCACATGACTTTCTCTAAATTGAAACCAATAATAATGAATATCTTCTAAAAGGCTACAAAAATTGTTGACACAAATTGTGTGCTTAAACAAGTTTTATATTAATTGATGGAAATTAATTCATACACACTACCTGTGTGTAGGGCAAGGTTTGGATAGGTAGTCAATCTAACTGTCCAAATATGAAGCCTGGGACTAAGTACTTACAGCATAGTAAGTCGCCACAAAAGGTGTGCATCATTGTATATGAGAAGTCCTGGTGGTTTACTGGGGAAATAAGCAGTTGGAGAATTTAATGCTGGCATAAATACCATGGTAGTTCAATGATTAAGAGCAACTGGATGGAAATCGGGAGATTGTTGGTCCAAATCCTGGCTATGGCTTTAAATTTTCAGTTGACTATACTTATCCAAAAGTTTACATTTTTTTGTAGTAAAATGCTTGTTTATCAATTACAGTATACCAATTCTACAAAAGCCTTTCAAAATGAAGAGGTTTTCCCCATCTTATTCTCAGAAAATTACATATATAATGCTTATATCTTCAACATATGGTATTTTCAATTGAAATCCTTTCTGCTATTTTCAAAAAACCCAAAAATAGCAGGATGTTTTGCATGTAAGAGGTAGTTTGGTATGGACAGAC
This sequence comes from Mantis religiosa, assembly GCA_030765055.1. Taxonomy (NCBI): domain Eukaryota; kingdom Metazoa; phylum Arthropoda; class Insecta; order Mantodea; family Mantidae; genus Mantis; species Mantis religiosa. The sequence goes on from CM060949.1 coordinate 143,821,119, forward strand.
TTCCTTGAAAAATTCAGAATTAAAATACATGGTTTGGTATATAAAAAATACTGACATTGTAAGATATTATTCGGAGTTCTCTATAGTGTTAAAACATAACATGCCACATTGACATATGTAACTTGTTCTTATAACCGTCTGCATTTTACTTGATGGGTGCATCTTTCAAAGGATATCTTTCTGTTTAGATGATTCTGGAGGTGCCATTGCAGGTTTTATTGCACAGCCTTGTTTAATAAAAGCATTGTTTACTTTGAAAAAAAAAGATAATTCTATGCAATGTGTTCAGTAACATCTGCATGCAACAATAACAAAAAGAATGGAATTGCAACAGTTGGATCAATGTTGGCGGTGTTGAAAGTTGTCTGCTATTAACGTCGGTGCATTCCACTTCAGTAGCCTTCGTTAGCCCTCGTGTGTGTCTCTGATGTTGGACTTATACAAAATTTCTTATGGGACATGTTCTAAAGAAGAGCCAAAAAATTGTTGCAACAGTTTGCTCTCTTGGCATATTTCAGAACTCTGCATTTAGCAACAGCTTGTTTTCCTTACATATTTATTTACCGTAGTGATGAACCCAAGACGATATTGATATTCTGCAGTTTAACCTTGCCATCAGCTGCATTGGACTTGAGCTTTCTCTTAAACTAGCTCAACAAGAAAGCATTACTACTCCCCATTCTGAATTAGCATCTCTTAGGACTGTAAATATAATCTATGTGATTCCGGTAGAACTTGGATTAAAATAACTTACCTGTATTCTGGCTTCAAGCACACGAGTCAATGTTAATGTATCACACCAACAGCCAGAACATCCCAAAACAGTTGTATGTGATAATTTAAACAATTTCGATTGATCTCGCGTGTAGATGGAAAACCCAGTGCTCAAGCGGGTATCTGAACCCAAAACAGCATAATCTTCTCCTGCAATTGCTACAACGCTCCTGCAACATACAATTACGAAACAAAAGATATTATACTGCGACTGCGTTAATGTTATGTATAGTGGAGTTCAGCGTTTTCAGAATATAAAACGAAGTGTTTACGTGTCGTTTACCTCAATCATGCCTGGTCATGTTATTTTTAAAAGGAATTTAAATAGCACATAGGTTAGAGTTCCCTGAAATCAGTTCAAAACTGATGTCTTTATACTCACCCACCGTTATCTGCATATGGATTGAAAGATGCCATTTTCGGTCTTTCATATTCCGAAATGTTGTACCTTTCAATTCGCACTGCCATTGTTAATGTTTTGTCTGTTTCCTACAAACCCCTCAAAAGAATGACAAACAAAAACTTTGAGGAAGTCCACAACTGCCAACAGTTCGGTCAAGTTCGGTGCATCGGTGTTTTGTGCTGCCAACCGTGCCAACCCTAATTGACCACACTTTGAAACTATTCTTCAGTTTGGTGCACAAATTAATAATGGTTTGGTGCGTTCTGAGGCTCATACCCACTGGTCACACCAGTTCTGTGCACCAGCTCATACCAAAGTCGTAAATGTGTGACCGAACCACGACCGAACTGTCTGTACAGTCTGGCCATGTCTGGCACATAAGGCCTCGCTGGCACAGCAAAGAAAGTCTCCAGGGAATGAGACGCAGGGGGTTGGAGAATGTTCCTACACCCACCCTCGATAGGTTTATGACACCCAATGTCAGTTCAGTTACAGACTATACAAAAACTTTCTGACCCTTCTATTTTTGTGAATAAATCTTCTCGGTATGTGGTTTTAATGCACTGAGTGAATTGGGCACATGATTATTTTAACGGTTCTGCTCCTTGTACACCATGCATTCTTTGTCATACACATTCGCTGTCCTTATCGCTCTGTTTAAGGATAGCACATTCCTGTCAGGGATTTTTTCTTTGCGTTGGTGGACTGTACACCTACCTTTGCATCTACTATCGTGTATATACACCTGTGATTTATCTGTGAATTGGTATGTTTCCATCTGTGGTTTCCATAGACGTCGGAGCCACGATATACGCACGTGATCCGTACGCCGTTCAACACCATATTTACCGTTTATAGCACAGGTTTACAGAATGATTGCCTGTATAATTACCCATAAGTTTGCTGTTTTATTGTTTTGCTTTAGGTGTTTTACTTCTCGCTAGGCTGGCAGAAGCGTCTATAAACAACCTACTGGCAATTCAAGAAAGGTGTTCTACTTAACAAGAGGTACCTGAAATGGCTTACATAGCTCAGATGTCTTGATTGGTTTTAGTCTGTAGCATTCCTACGTTGCTGTTCTGTGGTGTAATTTGGGTAAGTTTTCAAATTAATGTTGTAACTATAATGAGCAGGTGTTCATCATGGTTATCCTGCACTTAGACGGCTGTCGTCTGCTTCGAGAATGGCGAGCGTGGCCTCTGTGAATGGAGCGTTGTCAACAGTGAAAACATGCATGCGTTGAAGCTACCAAACTAGCGATACAAATAGGAGTTACATTGTAAACAAAAGATATGGAAACTTCGTCATTCTATTTAATGGATCAATAAAGTTAACTGTGGAATACTTCTATTCTCATGAGGTAGTAGCCCTAAAGATAGGATAAGAGACAGTGCCCCAGTGGGCTGTGAATGGGGTGTGGGAAGTGAACTTAAACATTTTAAATAGAGCATGGTATAAATTTGAGATATCATGAAGTGTTAATTGATGGAAATCAGTCATTCCTTCACACTAGTTGTGTATAGGCTAAGATTTTGTATAGATAGAGTCAAACTGAAAAATGCAATGTCATGGCTGGGACTTGAAGCATGGATCTCCTGGTTTTCGCCTAGTTGCTCTTGGTAGCTCAATGGATAAGAGCGACTGGATGGAAGCCAGGAGAACCGTGGTACAAATCCCGGCCATGACATTGGATTTTTCAGTTTGACTCTAACCAAACTAAGTGTTGTTGATTCATGTTTTTCTAAAATGAAAACTTGAAATTTTATAGGTGAATGAAATTTGTTTATTTAATAACAAAATTGGCACTTAGTTGAACCATTATTTTTTGTTATTTGTTTTGTTTGTTTGAACCTGTCACTGAGCAACCTCTAGCACTTTAAACATGTCATACAGAAAATAACCTCACCAATTCAACAAATCATTTTAACTACCACTATCATACGTAAAGACAAGCTCTCTTTTTTTAAAGTTGTAATCAAAAGTGCATATATTGTTTTCATCTTGTATAAGAATAATGATAGGAGCTGGCAACATTTTGCTGTCTGCATATTTCAGAGCTCCACAGTTGACAACAGCCTCCTAGGTTACCATAGTAGAAGATTGCAGGATAATCCCTTTTCAAAATGAATGGAGAAAGCGGTATGAAGCCAGGTTATAGGATACATTGAGTTAACCTTCTTACGTCGTCCCAGTTTGGTTATAGATAAAGGAATGTCAATTCAAAATGTGACATACACTAACTTATGAATTAGTCACAGCTTAGAAAAAAAAAATATCAACTACCATATGGAATATTTTGTTATTGGGCTAGTTGATTGATTTAGTTTAGTGAGTTTACTAGTAGCAACAAAGTCCTGTGAACAATGAACACGTCAAAGAAATGTGTAGTGTTGTGGAATATATCCTTGAATATTGAACTTGATGATGATGATGATGTGTATAAGGGCGCTCAACTATGGCGGTCATCAGCGCCCTTATCAAACTTAATAGACACATATACAAGCAATATATATATATATATATATATATATATATATAATCACATACTTCCCTACAGTTAGAAGACCAGCATTAGTGCATATAAAAGAACATTTGGCAGTTTCATTTTTTTTTTAATAATGTTCTCTTGGTTTTTGACAGCATGTCTCAACCTTTTGTTACATTAGATTTGCAATAGATAGTATCTATTGTCAGTTACATACACATAAAATAACTCTTGAATAGTCATCAAAGGTAAGTTGGCAAAGATTTGCCGTTAAAACATCTACATTTTACTTACAGAGTTATATAAGTATTATCAGGATAATTTGTCATTCAGAAAATCTTGTATAGAATAAAATGATTGCAAGCATAGGTTATCTCTAGCATCAATTTTTTACCATAAGATTATTATGAAGAGCATTAAATATTTTGATGGTTTCATAATTCACCTTTCTGGAAACAAAGTTTAGTGCCGAGATGATGGATGTTGAACTTTTGTCTAATGTTTAATTTATGATAATAAATTATATCAGTCAATAGGAACAAGAGACTTCACTTATTTGTTATTATGAACAACTAGTTTTGATAGCTCTTGCTCCATTCTCAAGTTCTGGGTCTGACTTGGTTCGTTATCGAAACTAGTTGTTCACTAACTGAAGTCTGGTGTTCCCACCAACTCATATAATTTATTATTGGTATTTGCTTCACTGTTTTGAACTTCTGCACTAATATTTGCATTTATTTTATGAATTTCATTGTTTGTTATTAATGAGGCATGATAGCATAAAAGATCTTAGGATCAAGAATATATACACCTGAGGAAGAGTTAATATCTTCAATCTTTAAAAAGATCTTTTGTAAGCACTTCCTCCTCCGGTGGGACGACCTCCAAGCTGGCCCGGTGGGCTGTTTCAGGACCACTCTGGTTGGCATGCCGGTTGTACTGGCCTGCAGGAAGTTTTCAACTGGTCAATTGTATGGACCCTGCCCTCTGAACTATTGTGGCTCCTTGTGATGGCTGCCTTCTTTCTCCTCCCACCTCATCCCTCCTGGTGGTGCCCACTTGGAGGCATAGGTATAATAGACCAGCTATGCGTGATTGGAGGAATTTAGTAACAGTGACATCAAAATTAATTGAAAAAAACGATATATAGTTGGTTTTTTGATACTTTGTCACTTAAATTTTAGTTTCAGAAGCTATTGCTTCCATTTTCAACCACTCTCCAACTATATAGCATCTCTTGCCTACCGGGCCCAAATGACCTTGTTGTCGACGGGTCCTAAAACACCACAGACTCACTCACTCTCTTGCCTGCCCTCTTCTCCCTGGCAGTGGAACTATGAACTTCTTTGTCGAATTATCTACTGTTGGGATTTCAAAGTTCATTACTTGGTCCTTATTTTTCCATAAGAATATGTTCTCCAATGTCAGTTTATTTTGGTTTCTCACTCCTTTTAGGAATTTTGGATTTGGATCAATGTCATGATTTTCATTCCAAAAATGATATGCTACTGCTGACATCTTGTTTCATTTGGATATTTCTAAAGTGCTCTTTGACTCTGGTTTTTAGGTTACTTTTAGTTTGACCTATGTAGCATTTTTCATAATTTTTCCAACTTACTTGGTATATTCCGGATCTGTTAATTGATGAATTTCATCTGTTGTTTCTGAATTTAGCAATTTTAAAACTGATTATCTCTTAGTAGGTGCCAATATGAAATGTTGTTCCTTAAAGATCTTTTTGAATTTATTAAATGTTTTTGGGTGGTATGTGAATGCACTGAATGTGCTGTTTCTTTCTTTTTCTTAAGTGAATGTGGATGCTTCCTTCATGGTTTTTGTTAATTTAACCTTTTGAATTTTCTTAAACACCGGACTTTAGTTGTATCCGTTTTCTTCTGCTATGTGTTGTATGGCCTTTTGTTCTTTGAAGTATCCATGGGTGTGTTGACTAGTCTGTATATAAGACTGTTTATTATTGTACGTTTATGTATAATTGGGTTGTAGCTACTTTTTACTACATGGCAAGTGAGAAGGGGTATCGGAAACAATTTGCAACACAGAGATGTTTGCCTGAGCTTATCGCACATACACAGTGAGTCCAGTGTATGTATACTCTGTTCATATGTAATCATCTCTTCAGGACAGCAACGTTTCATACATTGGCAGGTGCGAGAAATCATATATAGACACACACAGCTTCCAATCACTATTTGTGTTTCCTAACTTACTGTATGTCAACTTACTATGTCGATTAAACAACACTTACCTTTAAATTTTTCCGGAACATGTTTCAGAGACTGCCTCTATCCTCAAGCTGGCCATCGACTGGTTCTCATTGGTGTAGTTGACGATATTTTGTCATAGGTCTCCTCTGGTGGCGGTTCAAGGATTTGTTCAGCAAGTTCCTTGAACCGCCACCAGAGGAGATCTATGACAAAATATCGTCAACTACACCAATGAGAACCAGTCGATGGCCTGCTGAGGATAGAGGCAAATTCTCTGAAACATGTTCTGGAAAAATTTAAAAGTAAGTATTGTTTAGTGTCATTAATCGATCCCTTTAAATTTAATTAACCAGTCTATCATTTTTGTCCAAATTTATGTCTTTGACTTTTTCTATCAGATTTAAAGAGTTTTTTAAATTTGCACTTTCAAATTTTGGGAAACTATTGAATTTATTTAGCAACCATTTGGACAAATTATATATGGGGGCATTTATGCTACTAGTTATAGGTCTTGTGCCTTTTCCTGCTTTGTGAACTTTTGGTAGCGCATATACTCTCGGTAAGATTGGATTATCTACTTTAATTTTGTGAAATTCTTTTTTGTTGATTATTTTGCTCTCTTTTAAAGTTTTATTTGTTTATTCAATGCAGAACTTTAATGGGTTGATTTCTACTTTTTGGTAATTATTGTCTTCTAACAGGTCTTCCATTCTCTTTGTGTAATCTGCTATTTCCAAAACTACTAGTTTATTCTCCTTGTCTGATTTAGTGTGAATAACTGGTTGAAGGTGACGAAGTATCAAAAATCCAACTACAAATAGTTTTTTCAACAATAGACCAGGTTTGGACCTTCATGCCAAATCCCCCCCTCCCCTCCCTATAGTACAGTGGAGTCCAGTCCAATCTCAGCTTTACTAAAATATATTTAGGACTTAAGCCAGGTCTCCCACTGCTACCTCAACACCATCCTTCATCCCAGAAAGCAGCTTTGACATGAATTCCTTGAAAAATGTGAAATTTATTTCATTTATCCCTAAGGTATTACTTAAGCTGTAAATATATTTTAACAATCATGAATTGACATGGTCATTAAAGCTGATGATATAAAAATGACTCTTGTTTCAGGTTTTTGTGTTAAACAATGGGAAAGCTAAGAAGGGAAAGAACTAAGTATCATCTGAAGAAAGCTTCATTAAATAAAACAAGTTTTACTGAAGACAAGGAGCCCAGTAAGACTGCATTTGCTCCACCAACTTATTCTATTCCAGATAATGTTTTTGCTGGTGTTGATATTTCATTGGACAAGTTACAAAAAAGCTTAGAAGAATCAGATGCTGTTAGTGTCAGAACCAGTAAAAGTGATACCAAAGAGAAGCACTTACCAAAGAAAGAGAAGAGAAAGCTTCGCCATGAAGCATTCTTGAGAAGTAAGTTGCACTTGTAACTACTGTATAGCATTTATCATTAGTCTTGTACTGCACCTAACTTTCTTCATTTAAATATCAATAATTTGTCATTAAAATTGGAAATATAATATCTGGAATATTCACCAGATAATGTTTCCTCTTCCAGATTAATATGAGGGGATACAAAATTTAAATACTTTGACATAAGCTCAAAACCAATTAATCTGATTTATTGGCAGCATTGCCCAATCGCCCGCCTCGGTAGCGTAGATGGTAGCGTGACTGCCTGACGTTCAAGAGGTCCCGAGTTCAAATCTCAGTTAGGGTGAGTTACCTGGATAAGGTTTTTTTCGGGTTTTTCCCTTATCCTGATACACAAATGTCAGGTAACTCTAAGCTCCATGGACCCCGGATTCATTTGAGCATCACTTCACCCATTTCATTCATCGTCTGATATGACTTCACATTGGAAGACGTAAATTAAAAAAAAAAAAAAAAAAATTGCCCAATCATATTCTTTTTTTGTCAGAACTTGTACAGAGCACAGAGAAAATCTGTTTGAGAAATTTGACTTCTTAGGATAAATACATGCATTCTTTTCATTGGTATTTCAAATTGCCTATTTTTTTTATTTAAAACAGTTTTAGATAATCAATGGTAACTGTTCTAATACACACAAACTGTGTGAAGGCAGACTTGGAAAGATGGAATCAGAATTGAAAAATTGAATGCCATAGCTGGAATTTGAACCACAGATCTTCTGCTTTACTACTGAAATCTCATGTCAGCATGCCAGTAAAACATTAAATTCTCCAAATATTTCAGATTTTTCCCATGTGAGAAAAATTTTAGTATTTTAAAATTCCAATCAATAAACAAGATAATGGCCCTCTCTGTTTCTTCAAACTACTCCATTTTATTTTGACTTCCTAGTAATTTCATTGTTGTCATTGTGGTGATTGTTATCATTATTAAAACTTCACAAATATTATTTTATACCTGATGTTATGTTGCTCATTCTTCCCCTTCTTTCACCACACTTTTTAAAATCTGAGCTACTTTTCCAACTGTTTTCCAATTCTAAACTATAATCTATCTCAACCTAGTTTGATCCTTCTGTAAACATCTGGGAAGGAAGTGAGACAGAGACAGAGATATTGGGACAGAAAATGGTTAAGCTGTCAATTGGTTTAGCGAAGTTAATGTGCATTTTTGTTTATTTGCATACATATGATAAACCCCTACTTTAAGTACAATACTGAGGTAGTTTTCTGGTCATTGCTCTGCACAAGCCAGTTTTGGGGAGAGAAAAGTATGCAAATGTTTTGATTCTTATAAACCGAATAGCCCCACATTTTATCTTTCTGCTTCACATACCACATAGATGTGTTCTGCACTCATGAGTTCTGAAAGGAATATTTATAACAGATATATACATAATAGTATACTATATACAGATTAGAAGACAGGTGAAATTACACACACTATTAACTTATGTTCAATTAAGCTGCATTTAATTAGCAATTACTAAAGGACACTGCCATTATATAATATTTTTGCATTCCTATACCAAGCATCTCTCTTGCAATGAGGTCTGTATTGAGTTTATTGCTGATTAAGATGTTATTGTTTATAGTGTGGAGTTGCTTTTAATATTTAACATTGTATTTCCTGTACATCTCGTATACCTCACAAGCCCAAGAACACTTATGTATATGCAATTTAAAATCAGTAAGCCCTTCATCATGGTGCTTCAGCCAAAATGAAACACAATCAAGACAAACCTTCAAAAAGTGGTGACAGGCAAAAGATTGCACATTGTTTTGCAGTGCTTAAAGAAAGAAACCCGGAATCGTCTATAAAAAACATTGAGAAAGAAACTGGTGATCTCCTTGTTGTTTCTGCAAGTAGTGTACATACTATTAGAATGGAACAGCAAGCATCTGGAACTCTAAGAACACCAGGAAAATTGCATAAATGCAAACAGTACAAAGAGAAATACGACAATTTTACGAAAAGTGCTATATGCAGTAAAGTTCATGATTATTTTTTCAGAAATGAATTGCCAACACTACTTTTAAGCACAACACTACTATTAAGCTGAAGGGTTTGCTCTCTGCTTGTCACTGCAGTAGAAAATATAATGGCATGGAATTGGTTCAACTGTGTTCAGCATGCAATAAAAGAAGAAGAGAACATGTGGAAGCTGGATGGACTCATTGATGAGGTTGCTGAAAGACTGGTAATCACCAATGGTAGCAGTTCAAGTGACTGCAAATATACATCGGGAGATGACAGTGCATCTCTATCAGAAGTTGAACTTCTGTAGGAATCTGATTATATGTAACCATTATGTTACCGTATGGTTCTATTAATATTCTAACTCATAGATGTGTTAAGTTAATGTGTAATCCAACTCTATTTAGTGTCTAGAAGTTAGCACTGCTATATATACTGCTAGTGTTGCAAAACTTATGTGCGTGCATGTAGCATCTAACACGTGGCGAGTTGAGTCAGCTCCACCTTGTTTACAGCAGGATTGAAATAGCCCAAGATAGAGTATAGTGCTCACAATCAAGGTCCTGACAATATTGTGACTTTGTGGATTCGTAGAATTAAAAGTCCAATTTGCCAAAATTCTAAATGTTCCTTATTTCCGTAGGAATACACTGTTCAATTCTCACGTAACAACATTACATCACATATACAAACCAATCTTCTTAGGTCGATGACAATAACAAACAGCGTTTGGTTTACAACATAAGCTCTCGTCACAACACTTTCAGCTGTTCTCTGCTTACCTGTCGTGCCTCACTCTCGTTTCACAACTGACTCATCACTAGCCATGGCTTCTATTTATACACCCATTCATGAATTCCAGACTGTTATTGAATTTTCTCTAACATGTCACCAGATAAAACACGAATGTTCTAGAATGTAACTATATCAGTGCCAGCAAGTCTTTCACCTTTGTGATACACTATCCGTTTCTTGTTTATTGGCGCTATCGTTAATTGTTGGCTCTTTGTGAGTGCTAGTCGCCGATCAGTTCCTTTGTGTAAACAAGCTGCACAATCGTAAATAACGGCTCGCAACAATATGTTTTAGGGAACTCACTGACAAGGTAACTATTGCTATACTTACACCTGTGTACACTTTGATGGCATCAGCCCTGCTGTATATAAAGCATGTGCACCAAAATTCACTTGTGGCATACAACTGCAAGGTCCAAAATAAAGCTTGGAAAGTGTTGCATCAGACCATTTGCAAGTGGCTGTTGGGCATTTCTCAGCCCTTCCAGGTGGCTGGGATGACTGCTTCACTGTATGTACATAGTGTAGAAGCTGGCTGTCAGAGGTGGACAGTCGCTCCCTTATAATGCCATGTTGTTATCCCTATAAGTTCCTACTTATTTTGGACTCATTTTCAGGTACATGAAGCTATATGCTTTACCTGATTTTTGGTGCACAGGCTACATAAAGATGTGTGCATACTGATAGTTCCCTTGTGAGTTGGAAGTATTTTTGCTCCCAAAAACCTTCTTTTGCACACTAAGCAGATTTTGTTAAAAAAATTACTACATCCTGAAAAACAGTGCAGCAATCTTGAGTTTCTCCTAGGGAATTAAGGGTTGTGCCATGGCTGAGTGATTAGATCGTTTGACTCTCACCAAGGCAGCCCAGGTTAGATCCCAGGCAACTGCAAAGTGAGATTTGTGGTGGACAACACAGCACTGGTTTGCCCTGCCATCTCATTCCATCGGTAATCCATCTTCATCTCACATATCAGTGTCATCACCTGCAGTGCCACATGTAGTAAAAGTGGACATTAAACACTTCACACACACCAATATTTATTCTGTGTGTGTGTGTGTAATGCACACTTTTACTACATGTGGCACTGCAGGCGATGACACTGCATGATACATGACATGAAGATGGATTACCAGTGGAATGAGATGGCAGGGAAAACCAGATATCATGTAGAAAACCTGCCCCAATGCCATGTTCTCCACTGCAAATCTGGTAACTTGAAGAAGAATTAAGGAAACATGAAAGTTTGGTAGGTAATTTACCGGCAATGCATTGGGAATGCTTAATATAAGTAAACTGCGAACAAAATAAAGATGGAGGCATAGCTTACTGAAAATGAAGCGCTCTATATTTTCCCTGCCACTGTCATTTTAGGTTGCCTTTCCTCCATCGTGCCAGCTGCACTGGTCAACTGTATCACTTGCTCTCAAATTCACTGTTGTATCCACTCACTGCATTTCCTTCCAAATCACTGCTTGTTCCCAAGGTTTTAAAGAAATTGTGATTCTGTCTATTTCTTGATTGATTGTGAGCAAAACGGTATTAAGATAACACTTGTGTTTTCTTATGGTGGTTTGCCCTCTGTCACATACTGGAAGAGAAGGGAACAAGTGACATGATGCTTGGGTGGGCCCGCCTCGGTAGCGTGGATGGTAGCGTGTTTGCCTGACGTTCAAGAGGTCCCGAGTTTGAATCTCGCTCAGGGTGAGTTACCTGGATAAGGTTTTTTTGGTTTTTTTTTCCCTTATCCTTTAAAGACGAATGTCGGGTAGCTCTAAGCTCCATGGTCCCTGGACACATTTGAACATCACTTCACCCATTTCATTCACCGTCCGATATGACTTAATGTTGGAGGACGTAAAATTACAAAAAAAAAAAAAAAAAAAAAAAAAATGCTTGTGTGGTGAGGACGGGAGAAGGCTCTGCTCCGCATGCACATACCGACACCAGTTTGTTCGTGGTCTATCTATAGTAGCAGGTGGAAGTTTGATTGTATGCATTGTTTTTATCAACCAGTGATATATTTTCATTTGTTTGGAATTCTGTCAACATAATAGAACTTAGAACTTTATTTCTATTTCTTATTACTATTTCTGATTTTCCTAGTGAAAATGTCATTCAAATGCAGTGTTAATAAATGGAATACATAAAAAGTTTGTTATTCTGGGTTTGTTTCTTCAGTTTCTTGAAACTTCAATAAGCTTCCCCTTAATTGTGAATGCTTACAATGTAACACATGAATTTTAACTGCATGGCTCCTCAGATTCTGTTCTTGGTAATTGTGAACCAAACTTAAAGTGATTTTGAGGATTTGTCAGGATATATATTTATCAGATAAGAATTCTGAATCTTGTCTCGGTGTTAGTGAAAGACATCAGCATGGGAGGTCAAAGATTCATGGTTCAAATTCCATCATGGCAGTGTATGTGATTCAAGTTTTCAATCTTATGTTGCTAATGGACATTGAAAAACCAGATAGTATGGTTCAGTTTAAACAACCTGAGACTTTGATGATTCTTGGAGGGGTAAGTTTCTAGAGCAGCATCTGCTCAATTGTTGCCTTAGCTAGTAATTTGCCACCGCCCTTCTTTTCTTTTGCCTGAAGGCGGAACTTAGAGGGGTAAAATGTGATGCACTGTACCATGGGATTTAGTCTTCATGTGTATGCCCTGTATTTTTTGCATTTGCTGTTTGTTGTTGAATGAACATGTGCTTAGATTATGATTCTAGCGCCGAGTATAACAGACTTATTAAATACTAAATTAATGCAAGATGTTTGCTGTTTTGTGCCCTGCTGAACAGCATGTGTGCTCTAATAAAATATGGCAATGCAGCTCTCCCATTTCTCTACTTCAAGTGAGCTGTTAGAAGTCTCAGGTTGTTTAAATGGAGTTGTAGAGTTAGAGAGGTAGAATCAGACAATAATTCAATGCTTCAGCTGAAATTTGAAATACAGATCATCAGCTTTCCAAGCTGCTTCTCTGACCAACTGAGTTGGCATGATGACAGCTTAGTACAAGACTGAGTTCTCTAACATGTTTTTCCCAGTAAATCATATAGACAATATGCTCTAAAGGTGACTTACAGTTTTGTGAGTACTTTTAACATGTTTGGTTATAGAGGTGCAGCATGCTAAGCCAAAGGTTTGGTTTCAAATCCAGGTTCTGGTTAAATTAAATTTAAACAAATGTTTCAGTCTAATTCTATCTCTCCGACTTTAGCCTACACATGGCTTGTTTGGAAGAATTATTTAAAATTAGTTGAATTTTTTCAGAACTGGAAACAGCCCAACAAATGAAAAAAATGGTAGAATATAAGGGAAAGCAGAAAAGTAGCTTGCCAGGAGATTTAAAAGCTATTGTTAGCACTATGGACTCATTAATTTATAATAAGCCAAAAGAAATCTCTAAGAATAAGAAGAAAATGAGGAGCATACCCAAATCAAAACATAGACAAAAGATGATGTAAGTGTGGCTTTTGACATTTGTTTAGTTTGTTTAATGAAATATTATTACAGTTATCAATACCCTGGAAATGAGAATAAAAATCCAAATAATTACCATTACAATAGCAAAGTGGAAGGTGGTAAATATCAAATGTCTGTAATTGTTCAATGATAGTTATTTCTCATTTCCAATTCAGTCAACAATAATTATCTCAGTGTTTTGAAGGTACACCTATATATATAGGAATTGGTTCCTAAGATAAAAAAGCATAGAAGAAGAATATGTTTTACCATATAAATTCATTTTCCTGCCATAACTAGCTTTAGGGTTGTGCTATATGAGTATTGCAACATGTACAGAGAGATGCAATAATTTTAATTTTTTATGCACATCTTTACATATAATAAAATTTGTCATAAAAAACATCTACAACTAATGGTATTTTAATAAAAATTGTTTGCAACTTTTGAGGAAATAAAAGGTTTTGAAAAATGTTCCATATTAAGGGGAGTCTGGGGCAGAGAGATTTTTTTGAACATCTTTGTCACATCCTCAGAAGATGCTGATCAAAAGCAAACTGTAGAAATTAGCATCTTTGGTATATATTGTGATTAACATTCTCATTATGCCTTATGGCATCGAGATATGCAATTTGAAAGTGTATGCTCTATCCTAATTTTTCCCAACTCATTAGATTTAACGGTTGCTGCAATATGTTTTGTGGTCAACTCATGTATTCTTTTTTCTGGCAATGGTTTTCAAACTCTCCTTTCCTATTCCTTGCTTACACCAAAAATTAAACAATTAAAATAGTCAGTTTTGCTTTGAGCTATCAGTTAACCAAAGTTAGCCTTGTCTGCCTTGACAAACTGCCACCTGTCAAGAGTGCTTTCATGTGAATTGCAAGGAAGTCAGCCCTGAATAAAAAATTACAGTTGGAGAAAAGTATTATATTTAGAGCATTTTAAAATTAAAGCAAAAAATCAAAATTTGTGGATGGAAATTAATCATTTCTTACACACTAGCCGTGTGTAGTCTAAGGTTTGTATGAGTAGAGCCAGACTGAAAAATTCAATGGGATTTGAAACACAGATCTCACAATCTCCGTCCAGTTGCTCTTAACCATTGATCTACTATGGCCAACATGCTGACATGACATTAAATTCTCCAACTGACTCGTATGTTTCCCGATAAACTACTAGGGGTTCTCATTTATTGAGAAGCATATTGTGACTTTGTGGGTTCGTGAAATTAAAAGTCCAATTGCACAAACTCAAAATGTTCTTTATTTCCACCAAATTACAGTTGGAGCACTTGCCGATTACACAGAATTATGTAGCGCACACAATTACAATTCGCCAGTTCGTCTGTCACAGGTCCACTCTACACTCACAATTACGTACAATTCCTCTGATACACGTACACAGTCTTCCAGTCCGTTCACTAGTACGGCGCTCCTCACGCTGCTCGCCAAGAACTGAACTGACTCGCCCACTGCAGCCCTATATAGGAAGATCGCTGTTTCTGGAAATTTCGCGATTCAGTGAATCATCCTGACTGTTCCAGACGTCAGCGGTAGAGGAAAGAGATGGCTAGTGATGTTTTTCCAACCATCCCCTGGTTAGCGCTACAAGATAAATGGGTAGGCGTGGCTGAATGCTTCCCGTCTGGTCCCTAACTGCCAGCTGGTCCTATCGGGAATTCTGATGTTTGGGTGACAATATTTATTGGGAAGCATACGAGTCATTTGGAGAATTTAATGGCATGTTGGCCATATTAGCTCAATGGTTAAGAGCAACCGAATGGATACTAGGAGATCCATGGTTGAAATCCCAGCATGGCATTGAATTTTTCAGTCTGGCTCTACTCATCCAAAAAATATGTGGAATTTATATTTTAGGATAGACTCAGCCTTACAGCGATAATGCACATTTCACCTTGGTGCTTACTGACTCAGATTTATTTGTACACCATTATAGATAAATAATATATTTTCATACATGTGTGCTAAAGTACATTTTATAAGTTATTGAATTTAAAAAAAGGAATGTTTTGAAGATTGTGAATTATAAATAAATATTTATTTTGAGATCTAATAAATAACAAACTCAAAAGATGTCTTTTCCTATTTAAACCACAAAAGCCTGAGATAATGAACCCATAATTAAGCCATTTATTGATATTTATTAAAAAACCACTGCATAACAGTGGGAAAATTCTCACAAATAAAATATGACCACTCAAGATGAAGCCATTTGACACTGACTCACTTATGAGTTTTGGAAACCTTTAGATAGCATCTTAGAGTTGTGGGGTTTGGTACAAGAAACATTTTGTCTTGCTTTTCTGATGAGACAAATTTGTTATTAGATGTGCAAAAAATGGGAGTGTGAATGTAGAATAAATTGTGGATGCAATTTTAATAAGAACTAATTTCTGGGCAGTAATTAATCATTGTCTTTCTAAATTTTGTTTTAGGTTGCATGATATTTCAGCTTTCAGAAAGATACTATCAGATCCTGAGTACAAAGCAAGTGCACTGAGGATAGCAACAAGTCTTATTGAGAAAAAAGTTGCAGCTGAAAGTGAAAGTTAAAACCGATATGTGCAAATGTGCATATACAAGGGTGGTCTGCTAACTGTGGTGAATTTCCGTGTAAGAATGAAACACATTTACTGTGGCTTCATCCTAGGTGAGCTTTATTTTCAATGAATGATATAAAAACAATTAAGAATTTACCACTGACAACCATTTGAATTGGTCAAATAAGATTGAAAATGGAGAAAACCAAATTTTGTGCTGTTATTCAACATTTTTGTATGAAAGGTTGGTTTGCTGCACAAATCAAACAGAACTGGATGAAGTTCAAGTGATGAAGCATAGTTTGGCCATCTAGTTGAGGCACCATATTGAGGAGAACAATACCATACCATCAAAGGAGAACTATGCTAGAAAAGCAATGAATTGTTTAGCAACAAACCTTTCTCCTTGCTTTTTTATCAGACTTATCAAACCACCCTCATAAGGTAGTGCCAAAGTTATGTATTTGCTATACAAATATAACAATTTGTAACAAAAGAACTTAAGAAAAATGGTGTTAATTCTTCTTTCTAATTGATATCAATTTCACAAACTCTTGTCTGTATCTTCAGTCAAAGAAAACCACAGGAGAAAACAAATTAACACCATTTTTCTTAAGTTAAATGAAGCTTTTGTTACAAATTGTTATATTTGTATAATATTCGTTGCTTCACTATAGCTAGCTTCATTTTCTACGTAATTATGTATTTGCTATTCTATTTGTTTACTTTAATAAATTAAATTTTGTCAAAAAATTTTTCTTTGAACTATTATATTAAAAATGTGATTGTGACATCTTTATGAAACAAATCCTTGGAAGTATGTGGACCAGTTATGATATATGGTTTGATTTTTGTTACTTAAAGATTGATTCATTAATGTAAAAGGAAGTAAACTCAGTGAAGAATTTAAACAATCTTTCAGTGTGGTGTTAGTTTTGATCAAGTTTAACAAATATTATTTTAGTTAATTGATGGAAATTAATCATTTCTCCACACTAGCCGTCTATAGGCTAAGATATTTGATGGATAGAGTCAACATGAAAAATTCAATGCCATGGCCGGGATTTGAACCACGGATCTCCTGGTTTCCGTCCAGTCGCTCTTAACCTTTGAGCTACCATGGCCAACGTGCCTTCCTGACATTAAATTCTCCAGTTGACTCGTATATTTCCCCGGTAGACCACTAGGGGCTCTCGCATCCGAGATACACCGGTTGTGGCGACTTACTATTGTAAGTACTTAAGTCCCAGGCTTCATCATTTAACTCATATTATTTTAGTTAATTGATGGAAATTAATCATTTCTCCACACTAGCCGTCTATAGGCTAAGATATTTGATGGATAGAGTCAACATGAAAAATTCAATGCCATGGCCGGGATTTGAACCACGGATCTCCTGGTTTCCGTCCAGTCGCTCTTAACCTTTGAGCTACCATGGCCAATGTGCCTTCCTGACATTAAATTCTCCAGTTGACTCGTATATTTCCCCGGTAGACCACTAGGGGCTCTTGCATCCGAGATACACCGGTTGTGGCGACTTACTATTGTAAGTACTTAAGTCCCAGGCTTCATCATTTAACTCATATTATTTTAGTTAATTGATGGAAATTAATCATTTCTCCACACTAGCCGTCTATAGGCTAAGATATTTGATGGATAGAGTCAACATGAAAAATTCAATGCCATGGCCGGGATTTGAACCACGGATCTCCTGGTTTCCGTCCAGTCGCTCTTAACCTTTGAGCTACCATGGCCAACGTGCCTTCCTGACATTAAATTCTCCAGTTGACTCGTATATTTCCCCGGTAGACCACTAGGGGCTCTCGCATCCGAGATACACCGGTTGTGGCGACTTACTATTGTAAGTACTTAAGTCCCAGGCTTCATCATTTAACTCATAACAAAGTTTAAAACTGGTGCTGAAGCTAAAAATATATTTGAACCTGTTCATACATATTATAACTAATATTGTGTAAACGTAATGATCATAGCTGATTTTATGTGGACTTTGAAAAACAATTTATTAAAACGCACTGGGTATAAAAACAGTATGGGCTGAAAGCTACATCACATAAATATTAGAATACACATTTACAGGTTCATTCTAAGTAGGTTTTCTTTGTGTAATAAAGTTTGAAACATTTACCAGGATAGAATTGGGTTAGTAAATAAAAGTATGGTATTGGTAACAGTATTTAATCAGAATAGAATACCAATTTGCCTAGTAACAATGGCACGCGCACGCGCACGCGCGCACACACACACACACACACACACACAGTATTTAATCAATTGTGAATTCAGGCACTTATGGTCATCTGTTAGGCATTAGAATTATGTTCCATCCAGCTGGCTGTAAATAGGTTCTGTATCTTCTTCTTCTTCTTCTTCTTCTTCTTCTTCTTCTTCTTCTTCTTCTTCTTCTTCTTCTTCTTCTTCTTCTTATTCTTCTTCTTCTTCTTCTTCTTCTTCTTCTTCTTCTTCTTCTTAGCCAAATAATTTGAAATAGTCATCAATGAAATAAATGAACACTGAAATTATTTTATTACTGTTATCAAGTTTGAAAAACTTCTTTTGGGTACAGACCAGGCACCACACATGGGTTCAACTGTTAATCAATTGAAACCTTTATTCCCTAAGTGGAGGATGTGACAGCCTTCAGAGGATTTGTGAAACCATAAGGAACAAATATACCATTGCAAATCAGTTCATCTCTGCCCTGAAGAAGATTCTTTTGAAAGCAATTCATGTTGTTGCCTACGGGAAAAATTGGCATGATCTTCCCAAATTTTGTGATCATTACGTGCTGGAGATCTTAGAGTGAATATGCTGCTATGTTAAGTGAGAATTTTTATAAAATTAAAGAGTTTGTGCTTTCTTTGGATCCAGCCGACATAGATGTAATTTTCAATGCACAGTTTTTGTTACCAGAGAAAATATGCAGTTTGCTGACAGAAGTATATTGTATCCTTAATTACAAGTACCTCACTGCAGCTATTAAGTGATTAAAAGAACAAGGTCTGAAAATGAAAAAAAACACAAGAAAAAAACAAGAAAAACAACTGTGTATAAAGGTTCAATTCATATTTAGATAGCCACAAACAGAAATTTATATTAGAGTGCAATGCAGGTCCTGTACATAGAAAATGGGAACTTACGAAAAATGGGGTTCCACAAGGTTCTTTACTGGATCTATTACTTTACGTAGTATACACTAATGATCTCCCACTTACTGTTATTGGACAACTAGTATGTTACGCTGATGACACCTCCATTATTTTAAATGGGTTAGATACTAAACATTTAGAAATAAATGTAGAGCAGACTGTAAAACAATTGGAAGCATGGTTTACATGCAACAGATTAAAATTAAATAGAATTAAAACAGAAACCTTGTACTCCATTGTGTAAGGACTGTGATACAATGAAGCACAAAATTATATTAAGAAATCTTGTAATTTAAAACTGCAGTAGAAAACATACAAACATAAAAAATACAAACATACAAACATAACATACTTGCTAACTTCAGCCACTACAAAGGAAGCAAAACTCTTAGATCTGTTGTAGATGAGCGCCTCAAATGGACTAGCCATCTAAATTATATAGAAAAGGAATTAAATATTAACTGTTTCAACATGTCCTGCCTGTCTCAAATAACAAATTTAGAAACAAGGAAAATTGTATATTACAGTTACGTTCATTCAGTACTTTCATGTGGAATAACCATCTGGGGAAATGCGACAGGTCGTGGTAGTAAATAAAAATAAATAAACCCCAGCATTACAGCCCTAAGAGGGCCAAGGCCTTCCAACCCAACTGCCAGCCTCATGCCCACTTATACACGGCAGAGGTGGACGATCATCCAACTGATATGGGGAGGAGATGTGGTCAGCATCTTGGCATCCCCCAGCTGGAACGTTGATTTTCATGACCAGAGGTTGTGATAGAATCTTCCGAATTGAAAAGAAAATCATACATAATGACCCATTCAAGTTATAGAGCTTCTTGCCGACCACTGTTTAAAACATTAAAAATTTAGACACAACGCTGTCTATATATACAACCTAATTTCATATGTACATAATTAAAACAGTTTTTTAAAAAATCAGCATCAACATGAACACAACACAAGAAGAAAAAGAGACATCAAATATCCAGCTCATTTGTTAGCACTGCTCGAAAAAAAAAGTTCACATTATATGGGAATTAAAATATATAATAAATTGCCACAAACATTCAGGGAAATCAAAAACCAAAATCTCTTCAAAAAGTTCATTAAAAGTTTTCTTGCCACTAAAGTGTACTATTCATTTGAGGAATACATGAATGATGAACTGTGATCTCAATGAATAGTTTTAGGAAGTCTATATTTGTACATTTTCTGATCACTCATCCTGGAATCTTTCTGATCAGGAAACCTTTGATACTCAACCCGTTGTCTACAGGCCTCAAGGTTGCGGGGTTCGAAGGTTCTATGTACCACTTAAGGAAATATGTACAGGAATTCATTCATATATTGTACATACTTGATATTTCTTTGCTTTACTGTAGTTGTAAATATTGTAGTCTTAATTAAATTTATTGGGAGTCGATTAATGACACTAAACAACACTTACTTTAGTGTCATTAATTGACTCCCAATAAATTTAATTTATACAGCAACACTGTTTTCAACACTTCCATGAAAGGATTTATTGTAGTATTAGTTTATAGTTTTTTAATTTTGATCTTAAACTTAAATCTTGACGAGTCACCAACTTATGAGTGTTGTTCAACTATGTAAAATGTTTTTCAAATGGGAAGGTCCTTCTGCGCTACTAGGTGAGCAACCAACAACTGCGGTGTTGTCGTATTGCATACCCGCTATGTGGTGTGTGGAGAGCGCCAACCTAATCAATCTGTATGAAATGCTATTCGCGCTAAGACAGAAATTCAGATTTTGTCAAAACTGGTCCATGTGGAAGGTAGAGAGTAATGTATCTAACATAACCATGAAAACTCCATACTTTTAGCTCAAATAGTTTTTCTAATACAAATAAATAAAACACTATTACCTGTGTTATAACAATACATAGCGACGTAAGCACTGTAATGAATAGCATTATTGGTTGGCATGTATGCATGTACCTATATTTGTAATTACTCAGAACTGAAACGTAAATGTTTGACATTACGTGACAAAGCAAAATAATTGCTTTGAATAAGCCAATTCGAGCGAGAGGAAACAATAAATTTCCTGCTGCCCTGGCAGAACGTGTCTGATCACATTATATCTTTGTTTATGAATGGTTCGTAATTTCCATTTACTCTAGAGAGTTCAAAGTGGTTGGTATGTATGTACATATACTTTTAATTACTCAGAACTGAAATTTAAACTACTGACATGACGTGATAAAAGAGTTACTGTGAATAAGTCAAGGTGTTAAATTCGAGAAAGAGCAAACACTGCATTTCCTGTTAGCTTGTGGAATGCTGTGTGCTTATGTTTATGAATGAATGCTGGATAAGAAGTGTTTATTTACTCTGTAGAGCTCAGATCAATATCATTCAGTTCTTTACACAACAGTAGACTAAGAGTTAAATAGTGCAATGGCTTCTTGCAGTGAATTAAGTAGAGAGTCAAAAAGGCAGGTATTGCGAAGTCAGGCTCGAAGTATTATTTTTAAGGTGTACACGTTCTTCAAAAAATTGGGCAATGAGGAATATAGAAATCATCTCGATTTCAAAAATGCTCAACAGCTTACTCCTGAAGCGTGTTTTGTAAGTAAAACAAGTGTGTCCTGCATTTTTGGAGGGGCAAGAAAATTTGATCCCAGTAGTGCCCAGGTGTTGTGCCGCCCAGGAAATATGTTGGTCCTCTGAAGAGGGTTACAAATTTAATTGACTTTGACAAGGACATTGTACATAGAACTGTGTTGGAGTTTTATGACCAAGGTGAATTTACAGCTATACAGAAAATAACTTGCGCTCTTAGAACCAAAATTTCATACCCTGGGTCAAAATCGACTTTCAGAATTTTGATGGGATTAGGGTTCGGGTACAGAAAGACAAATGATGGGCTTCAATTTTTAATGGAGAGGAGTGGCATTCTTGTAGCAAGATTAAAATTCTTAGACAAAGTGTGTGAAATTAGACATTCTGGTGATGTGAGACCTACCTTTTACTTAGACAAGACATGGTTAAATAAAATCCACACTCAAAAGTCAATCTGGCAAGACTCCTCAAAAAAGGGTGGCCTAAAGGTACCTGTTGGAAAAGGCAGTCAGCTCATTTGTCATGCTGGATCTGCTGAGATCTAAAAGCAGAAAACAAGAAAGCAAATGGATTTTTCTCTCCGAAAGTACCTCAGATTATCTCGAAGAGATGAAAGCTGATACATTTAAAGAATGGTTTCTTAACAGATTCTTAAATTATTTAGAAGAGGGAAGCATTATTATAATGGATAATGCACTGTATCATTCGGTTATTCCAAATAAAATACCAAGTTTGGCCAGAAAAAACAAAATTATTGAATGTTTGCAAAAAAAAGGGGGGGGTTGAATTTTCAGAAACAGACACTAAAAATGAGTTATTGCAAAGAGAACTTCCATTTAAAAACACAGAAAAAGTGTATCAGCTGGATCAACTTGCAATTGAAATGGGACACGAGGTAATATTCCTCGCACCTTACCACTGCCAATATAATCCAATTGAGTTGGTGTGGGCTCAAATAAAAACGGGGGTTGCAAACAGAAATAATTCTTTTAAACTGACGGATGTTGAACGCTTTGTTCACAAAGAAATTGACAAGGTAACACAACAGGACTGGGAAAACTGCGTAAGGCATGCAGAAAACCTTCAAGAAGACGATTTTAAGAAAGAAATAGCATGTGACGAGATTTTGGAACCTATAATCATTAATTTGCAAGACTCAGACGATGAAGACAGTGACAATGACGAATTTTCTCATGACGGAAGTGACATTGACACCGATATGGATGAGCCACTGGCAGTTCCATTGGAATAGAAAAACAGGTAATTCATAAACTATAGTTATAGTTTAAACAAACAAATTCAACTCATTTCCAAAATTCGATAGCCTAAGCATCAAAAACACCTATGAACTTATAGAACACATTAAGGATACTGAACTAAATGAAGAAGACACACTAGTCTCATTTGACGTTAAATCACTGTTTCCCAGCATACCAGTTAAACAACTCCCAACATTGATAGAAAAATGGCTCAAATCACTTGGAATGTCATCACTTGAAATTTCAGATTACATCGAACTTACCAAATTATGCATAGAACAGAATTTCTTCCAGTTTCAGACAAAATATTTCCATCAAACTTCTGGTTTAACAATGGGCAACCCCTTATCACCCTTCCTGGCCGATCTGTACATGAGTGCACTAGAAATAAGGATCACTAAAGGTTTCCTATGGATGTTCAAACTCTGGCAAAGATATGTAGATGACATATTTGCCATAGTGCCAAAAAAACACATCAGTGATGCACTAAAACTTTTAAATATTCAAGAAAAAAGCATCAAGTTCACTGTAGAAGTTGAAAAAGACGAGTATTTACCATTTTTAGATCTAAAAATAATCAGAAATAAAAATAGAATAAACTTTGGCATTTACAGAAAACCAACACAGACAGACAACTACATAAAAGCTAATGGCTACAATCCAAGATCCCACAAACAGGTAATCTTTAATAGTTTAGCACACAGACTGGTCAACATCCCTCTCACAGCAGAAGAATACAAAATAGAATACAACAAAATTATTGAAATAGCACAGAAAAATGACTTTCCCAAATCACTAGTAGACAAAAAAGTGAACTTAGCAAAAAAGAAGAAACTACTAAAGGAAACCACAACCCTCTCAGCTACAGAAACTAAAATGATCTTCAAAAAATTCACTTACCATCCATGGGCCTTTGATAAATTCAAAAAAGTCTTCAAAAAAGAAAACATTCAACTAGCTCCAGTGAACCATTACTCCTTAAAAAACCTAATTTGCTCAAACATCAAAGATGCCTTTCCATCTAACAAAAAATCTGGTATATATCAAATTGAATGCTGTGACTGTAGTCAAATTTATATTGGAAAAACCAAAAGAAATTTAGAAACAAGAGCAAAGGAACATAAAATACAAACAATTAGAAAAATCAGCAGTTGCCATGCATTTTTGGGAAAAAAACCACAACATAAATCCAGAACCAAAATTACTAAAACATACAACAGGAAAAGAAGAACTGTCCACATGGGAACAAATCTTTATTTCAAAAAATAGGAACAAAGTATTCAATTTCGACATCCCCCAGAAAGATTTGTTTAGCAGGTTCCTCGAACCGCCACCTGAGGAGACCGATGACAAAATATTGCCAGCTACACCAATGAGAACAAGTCAATGTCCGGCTGAAGATAGAGGGAAGGCCTCAGAAACCGGTTCCGGGAAAATTTAAAGTGAGTGTTGTTTTGTGTTATTAATGACTTCCAATTAATTTAATAATTAATATAGTTATAGTATTTAAAAATATACATAATTTGCAAAAATGCTTTTTCCAATTTTGATTTTGGCAACTGCATCGTTGTAAAAGTTTGTAAAATATAATTTGTTTATCCTTACGTCTGCGCCAAGTAGACCTGCATGTTGTATGAGTGTGCAAGAGAGAGGGAAATATAAAAGGATTGGGATAACAAGCTGGCAACGCTGAGTGTGATACGGCATCTGATTAGCTGGACTCCAGAACCCTTCCCATTTAAAACCATAATAATAATGTGACGAATAGAGTATTTTATTTTATTCAATGAAGTATTTTTATTTTTGTGAGGAGTAATTAAATGACTTTGCCAAAGACAAACTTAAAGTCTAGTCTTCAGAAGAATCTGTAGAGTTGCCATCCGATTGAATACCAGTTTCTTCCACTGGTTTCTGTGGAGGTCAAAAATGTAGAGATATGTAATATCTTGACGTTTTCCTTCTGGTGACGCATAATCTTGTATTTGTTTGTAATTCAATAAACTAGAATAGAGGAAGGAGAAATAATTGAAAAATTTAGAACCTTTTTGTCCCTGCTTTACGTTACTTGAGCATCTTTTCCCTTATTTCATCCAAAATTTGCACCTAAAAATACTAACACTCTCATCAGACTAAAGACTTAAGCCAATCCTTGGGCAATACTTTTTATCTGTGCTTTATTTCTTTTCAGGAGTAACCTAGAAACATGCATAAGTACCTCCTTCCCGCAGGTGTACAAAGTATGGCATAGGTGTTCGTATTTTGCATTTGTATTTATTTCATCCTTTGGAACATAATACATATGTTATAGGACACGTCAGTTCAAGATACAAAGATAAATATAAAAAGTTACATAAGACTAAAAACTGTTAACAGATACAGGATCCAACAAAAGTGTAAAGTAGAAAAAGCAAATAAATATAAACTATAAAAAGACCATAGAGAAATGCTATATAAAAGTAATTTTTCACAAATGTGGAGTTTACTCTACTTCATGATTTAGTTCAATTCAATTTATTTTGTCCTTTCAATTGATATCAGACACGTCATAGTATAAAATTTACATTAATGGCTATTGTCATTATTTACAATCACTTAAAACTAATTAACATTTAAAAACTCATTTACAGAATAAAATGAATGTTGCAGTAAAAAGAGTTTTACTCCCTTTTTAAAATGTATAAGGCTCTTCATTTGTTTAATATTGTGACTTTGTGGGTAGTCTGTTGTATAATCTTATACCTTTATTGATAGCACTAGACCTGAAGATTTCCGTTCTACAACTTTGAATGTGAAAGTCATCTTTCTGACGTGTATTGTATTTGTGAATATCAGCATTTTTGTAATTTTGTATTTGTAGTTTATTTTATTTTACATGGATCACTAATTCCAAAATATACATACATGCTAGAGGTAATATTTGATGTTTTTTGAATAATGACCTGCAAGATGTTCTGTTATGCACCCTACTTAGTATCCTTATCACTCTTTTTTGAAGTTTAAAGACTCTATCTGCCTTTTCCCCCCAGAACACTATCCCATATTGTAACTGACTGTGAAAGTAACCATAATATATATTTCTCAATGCTGCTAAAATTATTAAGCTTTTCAAATGTTTAAGCAAATAACAAATGGAACTCGGTTTATTTATTAAATGTTGAATATGTGTGGTCCATTTTATGTTCTCATTCATATGTAATCTCAAAAATTTTGTTTCATTATTGTAGCTAATGGCTGTTTTATCAAATACTATTGGGGGTTTGACCACATTTCTATTTTGGCAAGTATGTTGATACCTTTGCAATATTACCAAACTAGTTCATCAAACTACTCAACTTACACAACATAGCAATACAATTTACTATGGAACTTGAAAATGAAGGCATGTTGCTTTTCCTAGATTTAAAAGTAATTAAATGCTAAAACAGGATCAATCTTAATATTTTAAGAAATCCTGCACATTCTGAGAACTATATAAAAAGTACCAGAAGGAAAACGTAAATATACTCAAGACAGGAATAAAAATAGCTTTACCAAACAAATTACTGACAAAATACAACATTTAAAAAAAGGAAAGATTGAGAAACTTATGCAAAATTAAAAGAAAGTGATTTTTTGAAAGTTTACATTCCACCTTTTTTATTAAAAAAATTCTGCTTTGCTCCACAAAATCAATTCAGCATAGAAAAATCATTCTGCAACATAACAAAACAATAGACATCAAATGAATTGACCAAATTGTGACAAAACTTGTATAGGTAAAACTAACAGGAATTTAGAAACCAAGTTGAAACAAAATTGAACATCTCCCACTTCCAATCTGCCCTCTTATCACAACCTAAAATAAATAGCAGAGTAAACCTTCTGCAAAATATAGAGTCAAAAAGGGATGTAAGTGCAGAAACACTTAAAATGCTAGCTCTAGAAACAATTGAAACTTATTATCCACAAGACTCATGGCTACACATATACACAGACGGCTCCCTATTTGACAAAGAAAGTAATGCTGGAGCAGGAATACATATTAAAATATTCAATTTTTACATCTGTTTGGGCACACTAGCAACCCACTATGATGGAGAATTACAAGCAATCAACACCTCACTGAAACAACTCTTCAACCATGTGAACTCTTTCTCTAAAGCAGTGATTCTAAGCGATTCTAAATCAGCACTTCAAGCCCTATCCTCACTGTACTCTAACAACAATAGAATACTTGAAATTTACAGTTCATTACGAATACTACAAGGTCTAAAAAAAGAAATAACTTCCAGTGGATTCCATTCCACTGTGGAATTACAGGCAATGAAATAGCAGATTCCTTGGCAAAAAAAGGAACACAAATAAAACAAAGCTGCCAACTAAAAACCTCATTCCACACATCAAAACTACATATAAACAATAGAATCAACTTATTCTGGAAAGAAGAATGCAAAGGAAAAAATACCAACAAGCAATGGAAAATTCTACAAGGAAGTAAAAATCCCATCCCAGATTACCCAAGAAGCAGTACTGTTGCCATCTTCCGACTGATTACTGGCCACGACTGTTTGGCCGCTCAACTATACAGGATTAATATTTTTGAATCCCCGACCTGCACACTGTGTAGGGACCCGAACTCATTGATGGACGGAGATCATCTGCTCCAGTGTAGTGCCCTAACAAAAACAGATGAACTGACAGCACAACTAGTCACACGTTATTGGGAGGCCAGAAGGAAAATGGAAATTCTCCAACTCCATGAGCATTAGCAACCAACCAACCAGAAACCAAGTTAAAGGTTAACCCTCGAGTAGTTGCGTGGACTACATATGCAGCCCAGCCATTATGTTTTTGCAAGTGCGCATCTTCTCCTGATTTTATCGTTTTGTGGGTTTTGGTAACTTTTTGACGCAATGTGTTCTCAATGGTCAGTTGGCTATAACACTGGTCGACAAGGTTTTTTTCACAAGAGATCTGAATAATGAATCTAGTGGCATTTTCCATCCTGAATTCAGATATTTAGTCAGAATGTTCCCATCAGGCATAGTTTTTCTGTAAAAGCTACATTTCAAAATATGATTTTAGCGTTTTCTTTGACCTGTCATAGGAACCGTTACCTCATATGTAGCTACGGGTTTTTATGTACTTTTAATAGGTCAGTGTTATTTTGAATTTGTTGATTTTAGAGATTTTAAATTGTTAGTCTTGGTATGGGCTTTTTATATGTACTTTTAGTAGTTGAGTGATTTGATTTTATTTTACCTTTCACCTTAATTTGTGTATCTTTTAGATTTTAGTGTTGACTTAGGGCCCAAATGACCTTGTTGTCGACGGGCCCTTAAACACCACACACTCACTCACTTTAACCCAAGCTGTATTATTGAAATTATTTGCAATGTCATGCTGAAGCGCAATAAAACCTAACTGTGCAGGTTCATTGTTGTTGTTTAGACATGTTCAGACCTGTTTGGCATCGTGATATGTCAGTATTGAGCTGACTGTGAGATTGTTGAGTAGTGAAATATTTCCTTCCTTTCTGTTCAGAAGTGTATGTTGTGCATGTTGTATTTCTGTGCTTTATTTTTTAATCATGCGAAGAAATTGTGTAAATCATGCAGATAATTTCTGCTATATTTGTGGTGAGCTGACCTTCAAGTATCAGAGGCGAAATTTGACCCCACTTGTAAAGAAGTGTTATAAACTTTACTTTGGCTGTCAAGTTGGTGATTTTGATAAGAGCTGGGCCCCAAATACATGCTGTGTTTCGTGTGTTAGACTGCTGACTGGGTGGAAAAATGGTACACATCATATGCCATTTGCAATTCCCATGATTTGGATGGAACCGAAGGATCATTTAACTGACTGTTATTTTTGTTTGACAAATATTAAAGGAATCACATCTAAAACAAAATATAGAGTTAAGTATCCGAATTTGCAATCTGCAATGAGACCTGTCTTACACAGTGAAGAGTTCCCCGTGCCAGTATATGCAGATACGACCTTAAGTGATAACTCTGGTTCTGACCTGACTGAAACTCCAAATGATTCAGATGAAAATAAAAATGATCTTACATATGAAGCCAGTAGCTGTTCCTCAGAACCATACTTTCCCAATCAGCAAGACCTTAGTGACCTGATGCGCGATTTAAGTCTGTCTAAACAGCAAGCGGAAGTTTTAGCTTCCAGACTCAAAGGGTGGAATCTACTCCAAAAAGATGTAAGAATTAGTAGATATCATAGCCGCCCAAGTGTTTTCAAAGTATACTTCTCTGAAGAAAATGGTATTGTGTTTTGTAATAATATTTGTTCAGTTACGGAAACTCTTGGGCTTCAACACTGGCCAGATGAGTGGCGATTGTTCATAGACTCCTCTAAAGTAAGTTTGAAGGCTGTGCTGCTACATATTGGCAATAAACTTCCATCAATACCGGTAGCGCATGCCGCTGATATGAAAGATACATATGAAAATATGAAACTAGTTTTAGAGAAAATACAATATGGAAAATATGAATGGAATATCTGTGGTGATTTAAAGGTCATTGCTTTATTGCTTGGTTTGCAACTTGGGTTCACCAAATTTTGCTGTTTTTTGTGCGAGTGGGACAACAGAGATAAGAAGTCTCACTACTATAAAAATTATTTGTGGTTGGTTTATTGACACTCGTCACTTGAGTTTGAAACTAGTCTCTCATAAATATATGAAAAAGTAAGTGACGAGTGTCAATAAACCAACCACAAATAATTTTTATATTAATTTTGACGTCACTGTTAATAAATTCCTCCAAACACACATCAAGTCTCACTACGTTAGAAAGTCATGGCCAAAACGTGAATCTCTTATCCATGGCCAGAAAAATGTGGCATGTGTCCCTTTAGTGAAGCCTGAAAAAATATTTTTACCTCCATTGCATATTAAGTTAGGAGTTATGAAAAATTTCGTCAAAGCCATGGATAAACTTTCTGGTGCATTCTTGTACTTGAAATCGAAATTCCCCAAAGTCAGTGATGCTAAATTGAAAGAAGGAGTTTTTATAGGACCACAAATCTGTTCATTAATGGCCGATGAACATTTCAATGGACTGTTAAATCCACTGGAGAAAGCAGCCTGGCAGTCTTTCAAAAGTTTGTGTTGCAATTTTCTTGGAAACCATAAAGCAGAAAACTATCGTGACTAGTGGCTGATCTTCTGCATTCTTATATAGCTATGGGATGCAACATGTCTTTAAAAATTCACTTCTTGGACTCTCACGTGGACTTCTTCCCCGAAAACCTTGGAGCTGTCAGCGATGAACACGGTGAGCGGTTTCATCAGCAAATTTCTACAATAGAGAAGAGGTACCAAGGCAAGTGGAGTTCCAATATGCTGGCTGACTACTGTTGGACTAAAATGAGAGACGTTCCAGATGCAAAATATACCCTAAAATCACTATCTACCACTTTCTAGGTAAGTCAGAATCAGTAGTTATAATTTTGAGTTAGATAGCTAGTTACAGATTTTTTGGAATATTATAAAAAATTCAAATGAATATCACACGAAACTCCTGCTGATGGGGAAAAACTGTAATTATATTTGAATTCAGCACGAAAAATACTTTAAGAATCTGTTATTTTAATTCTTTTGAAAGAAAAAAAGTTAAATTTTGTTGACCATTGTAATTTATTTTTATGAGACAGTGTTTCTGTTATTTGTGATTAAAGTCAGTTGCGCACAGCGGGGCTACATATGTGACCCACGAGACCACTAATGTAACAGTTGTTGAAATGGCTGCTGAGACAAAGGTTTATTGTGTGCAAGTCCCTGAGGACAATTTGCTAATTACACAGTGGTTTAATGAAGCTCTAATTGAAATCAATGATAGTAATATTGAACTCAACAATGAGGAGGAAGAAGAGGATCATGATGTGTGTTTGGAGGAATTTAGAAGAGGATCATGTTTCCCCAGATGTGCATTACTCAGACAGAATAAGCCAGTGATGAAACTGAATCAAGTGATGAAGCAACGGATGGTGAACCAGATAATTATCATTATTATGTGGCTAAAGATAACTTTAAATGGAGAAAGGAACAACCCCCTCAAAATGTTAGGACTGTTTGCATAATATCATTCTCAATCTTCCTGGACTGAAAGGCTAAGCTAAATTTGTTACATCTGAACTTGAGGCTTTAGAACTTTTTCTGGATAGTGTCATAAAATTGATAGCCACTTGCACAAACATTTATTAACTGAAATGGGAAGCTGACATATGTCGGAACAATTTGACACAGTAAAAGGGTGATACCATACTAGCTTAAGTCCAGCTCAAAAAGGACGGTAATAGACCAACTTTGTGTCAAGTATGACATTGCTTATAACAAAGACGCTGGTCTATGGTCCTTTTCTTTTACTTACTCAACATCAGTGCCATGTGTATTTTTTCTGTGAATCACAAGTATAAGAAGAACTGAATGCTATATCAGTATCACTAAGAAAGCGTGCAAAGATTCTTCTCGGAATTGAAGAAGTTTGCAGAACACAAGTCACAGCCTGAAAACCAGGTAGGAAGGTGCTACTTAAGTGGAAGAAACAAGGATAAATTACCAGGAACAGTTGCTGCATTTGTCAAAGAAAGACTTGGAATAATTATTCCATGGCAGTGTGTAAAGATTGTCTACAAGAGGAATTGTAAACCAAATAATATTTGTTGTGCTTGTCATATTTTGAGACTATTACTAGACATTCATATGGTGATTGTTGGAGCAATTTAAACATTTAGTACATTCTGTATCAGATGTTGTTGTTTTCACTGTTATTAACTTGATTAATATGATTTAGGAGTGTGAAGTAACGCTTTAAAAGAGTTTACCGTATACTTTAGACGACACTATAATTTATATTCAACACTAAATTATCTTGAATCAGTTCGTAAAACTCAATTGAAATGCAAGTAAACACTATAAATATCCCAGAAGGTTATTAAAACAATTATAAACAATGCATGAAGTAAATTTTATACAGGCTACATATGTAGCCCATGTGACCACTCACGTCATAAATCATCACGCAACTACTCAAGGGTTAAAATACAAAGATGGATTAATCTACAGTTTCATGCATTTTTAGACAACTACTACTTCACACCTAACATAACGCTGCTAAAACCTACAATCTGCAATAGATCTGGATACTTAAACTATATTTCCTGAACCTATTCGCTTAGCGAATTTACCCATGCAATATAGTAGGTATGATCGTGTACGTAAGCTGTTTTGTCAATAGAAGTGATGGCGTTGTTGGTGGTGTTTCTGACACCGGAGTGTGCACCCGTTCAAAGGTAGCCCCTTCCGGATAACACTCTCCTTAGTTTGGCCGCTTGCTGTAAGTAGGCCTGGCCAGAGGCAAGAGGCCGATAGGAATTGGGGTTCAGGGTTTATTGCCAGGTTTTGCCGTCCTGGAGGAGAGAACACAGGATATGCGGTCACCCATCCAGCCATGACTACACCTGATGTGGTTTAACGTGGAGAAGTTGGATGTGAAGGGAGGGGAAGCAGCGGTAGCTCTTCCGTTTCCGGAAGAAGTGTTCATAGTGTTAACCAGCTGATTAGGTGTGGTGCTATTTTGGCATACATATTGCAATTACACCCACGAACGTCCTCAACATAATGTATGCCTGACTGGGTATGTAGGATGTGTGAAGCGAACCTACGACCGGTATTGTAGATCATCCTATGTGTCCTGTTCTGGACGGTAAGCAACCTGGGGTTGGTAAGTGTCTTAAAAAAATATTGAGGTACCGAAGTGGGTGTTTACTTGGCAATTAGTTGTATCAGTACATGTTTTATGATGATAACCAGGAAGAACGCAAGTATTTAGAAAGTTGAATCGCACTTAGAACCTAAATGCCATGGTCCATGCTTTGAGTTCCGACCATAGCATTGAATTTTTGCTACATAGCAAAGCCTTGAGGCGTAGACCTTAATGACAGAGTATTACATTTGCTTGTTATCTTGTTTACTGTAACAGCAAAATACTAGTAACTTGGCATGCAATAAGCGAGAAAAAAAAGCACTTAAGGAGTTGTGTGTCTGATGTGAAATGAGGGCAATTATTATAGGCAAACGTAAATTACCATTGCAACCGCGTGTTTTATCACCTGCTATAAAGGGATTTTTATTTTCTCTTCTTTCTCCTTGTCAAAATATGGAGTCGCTTTATGTATAATTTATCCACAATATGGAGTCGTTTTATGTGTAATTTATCGCACCTGCCGAGTATGACTCATAGCTGGGAAAAATTATAACTATCATGAAGTCTAGCACATTAGAACCTAAAACTGAAATTTTCCAATTCAAGAAATTCACATATTGTTGGACAGACCAGTATTTTAACCAAATACCCAGAACATATATCATTTTAGCATCTCAAAACACATACAGCTTATAAAACTTACTCGACATATCCTTAAAAGACAGAATTCACACATTGACAGTTCAGTTACTTATCAAATAAATTTGTGCAAGTTGTGATAAAGCGTAGTATATAGATTAGACAGAAAGTAACTTGAAAACTAGACTAAAAGAGCACCTCATATGCATAACATACATACGAAAATATCAGCCGTAATAGCTCACTTTTGGAACAATCACCACGATATCCTGGAAGTCAACATTGGCACGGCAGCAACATATTAAATATACTCACATTTTGAGAAAACATTACAAAAAGCAACGCTTGAATTATGAACTTCGAAAACCTGCAATCGGTCCAGTTCAGCAAGTGGATATCACCACCACCAGAGTCCTTCACTAACAATACATCTAGTTGGTTATCAGTAGTTGATGGGATCAAATATTCCCAAAACATTTATTTCACGAAAGTAAATGAGGTATGTAAAGGTAACCGAAATTCATTTATTTTGATTCTGATAGTTTAAATAAAAGTATTCAATTCAAGACATGAAGTTAAAATATGAGAGCGTCGAGGAATCGGCTCCGACGCACCACTGCAACACCAGACTTATTCGTTTACTCCCAGCTCGTCGAATTTACAGCTGTTAGTCTTTAACAAAGTTTCCTGATTGGCTACATTCCCAATATACATTGCTTCTTCTCTTAGGCTAGTGTTAGACGAGACTCCATAGAACACACCACAACTGCATCTACACTACCGTACGTGCATTTACTGTTTACTGATATTGGATTCCTCTGTCCCCATTGGCGTTGCCCCCACAGTCAAAGTGTACCCTGACGACATCCATCTTCATAGTGATAGCTTTAATTCCTAGAGTGTTACTTGCATATTGCTGAATTAGCAGGGCTAACTCAAGTAGCCTTTCCCCTGGCTCTTAGCTGGTTACTATAGGCTGCAGCCAGAGGGTTTCTGAACGGGTTTTTGAAAACCTTCCAGAAGTTTTGAAATAGCGCTGATGTCAGAAGCGCGTTCAGGATCTCTGCCTGCCAACCATGGGGGCTGAAAGCTGTGTGGCCTCTTCTGCAGACCATCGATTAAGGCTAGTGAATTCCAGGCCAGATACTTCAAAGGTCGACGTCCCATCGTACTCGCTTGGCTTAAGGCGTGTGAATTCTGTTTCCCGCTCCGGAATCTGTACCTTAAAGTTCTTAAGTGCTTCGTTAAGGATTTCTTCCAACATTGCGTTCAGTTCTTTGTCATTCTTTCTTCAACGTTGTTGCTGTCTTCTTCCAGTTCACCTACGTTTCTAGAGCGTTAACGCGATGGTATGGTCCTTCACTCTTCTGCCGAGCTCTTCCATTCCCTTTTCCGCAACAACCAAACGTCTGTCGATTTTACTTGACAGTTCTATTATTTCTTCATTCATTACGCACTTCAATTCTTCCTTCGCAAACTCCATTGTCGACTCTGTCTTGTCCATGTCGGATTTTATTTAACTCCCCACTTCTTCTTTAATGCCCTTTATTTCTTTTTCCAGCTTTGCCTTTATTTCGTTGATTCGAGAATTTATAGATTTTATTTTACTCATTAATTGCTGAAGGATTTCCTCCATCGCGGCGTTTGATCTAACTTCTAACACCAGTGTCACTAGATGAGGACACCAAGTTGTGCTAAGCTTATTTTATTGTCACTTAAACTATCATTACAGTGCTAAGCTACACTTAATTTCACTTTTACAAATGCTCAGAGCAAACACAATTGGTCCGTGTAGATTACAGTAGCTTACTTAACCCACTGCTGCACCCACCAATTTGCACTGCTTGGTATTATCCTGCTTCTCAAAAGGTTACCCTGGCTTTATCTTTGTTAATATAAACCTCTCAGATAACGCACTGATTATTCCAAATAACATCTATTTATCATTTGTGATTCCTGCGCATTCCATTGGCTGAAGTAATGCCTTCATTGGTGGTAGCACATGTTCGAGAAGCGTGCCGGTGCCCTTCCCACTCTTCCGAGAATAACCAGTCTGATAACCAGAGAATAACCATCTGAGATGTTTGTATTAACAAAGATAAAGCCAGGATAACCGTTTGCACAGCACGATTGTGCCGTGTATAAACGCAGATTGCCCTGAAGTTGTACAGTAAAAAAAAAAAAAAAGTATTGCTGTCCAGGACAGTGCACTCTGAGAGGGAAAGTTTTTCCAAGGAAAAGGAACGTTATTCAGCCAGCGAGCTTTAGTCAGTCATTTAATGTATAGCGAGTGACAATAATCAGTGCATTATCTGAGATGTTTGTATTAACAAAGCCAAAGCCATGGTAACGTTTTGAGCAGCGCGATAATTTCTCCAAATCCGGACAACTCTTTACAATGAATTTTTTTCTGAAATTTTTATTTTCTCAGAAGTGATCATAACGATATGGATTAAAATACTCTTATGTTTAAGATATTATTATGAAAAATTAAATATCTTCTGGGAATGCCCTCAGAAACTGTCTTCATTCTGGAGTAAGTAGATGTTATGTACTCTGGATGACTTATACATAAATACTAAAAGAGGTAAAATATTACTGAATAAAAACATTCTGTCTTATATCTTTTTACTTCAGTAAACATTTCAGAGATAATCTTCGTTATTTGGCTGAACTTTCCAATACTTTTACCTTTCTAAATTGGAAAGTCACAGTTTTTTCTTCTCTGTGGGCCATGGAAAGAGATCGGAATTTCGAAGTTATTACATGGCGACCAGGGTTATTAGTTAAATCTTAGGTTATTCCTACATTCCTTTGCACTTACAAGAAAATGAGTAATCATATAATGCGTACGAATATTTTGCACAAGAGTTAAAAAGTGTAGAGTCGGCCTTGAAAAAAGGAGTAAACTCTTACGTGAGTGCTACACTTCAAATGTTTATCTCTGTGGTTTATCTCTTGTACATGCACAGAAAACGGAATTTCAATCACTTCGCATAGCGACCATCTAAATACCCATATACAGAGTGGTAAACTGTATCCGATCTGACCCGATCTGTGATACCGATATTCCTTTGTAGCCATAAGAAAATTAGTATTGTTTATCCCGATTAACATGAAGTAAATAGAGGCAAGGTTTTGCAAAAATGGTTTGTACAAGATTAGAGAAAGTATGTGAGTTCACATACCATATTTGTTTGTTTCTACTAAATACTGGCAACAGACTGGTGATATATTGTGGCGGTAATCTGTGGTTGGCTGTCTTGTGGAAATTTTGTCATAAGTTTGTATTATTTAGTTAGTTTGGTTGGCTGTCCTGCATAAAAGCAAGAATTAATTATTGTACGGATAATTGTGTTGATTTATAATTAACACTTAAGTCGCCAAATATATTTACAAACACGGGCCTTAGAAATATCTGAAGATTAGTTATGGAAATCATCATGCTATCCGCACACACTAATCACATATCGGAAATAAAGTTCAAAGTTTCCGACTAGAAATGTCAAATGTCAACAGTTTAATTTAAAATTGATCCTGTATGAAGTATCCTTGTAAAATGAATAATACACCCCGTGCGCACTTAAAGACCAATAAACCAGTCTATTTCTAATGTTAAAATGTCTGCGAAAGCAATTGTCCTGCAGGAGCAGGTTAAAGTGTTTTCGAAAAACATGGTAACCTCGTCCAGAACGGTGGAAAATGCAGAAGACCGTAAAAGTGGCGTAAAAGAGGAACTCGAGATAAATGAAAACGGATTTACTAACACTGTATTATGCGGGCAGGAAATTGAAAACTTGATGCCTTTGGATTATGTCAAAGTGGAGTTTACAGATGATAATGGTGATGGGGAGTCTGTTTCAAAACAAACTGGGCGCCAGGAATCTGACCTGTCAAATAAGACCACAATGGTGGTAATTTTCGAGAAAAACATTTCAAATTGTGCCGATAAAGAGACTTTCAATAAGGAAACATCAAAAGAGCAAGATCTTTCGAATTTGAGGACTGGTGAATGTAGTTCAAAAGACGATACAAGTAGAGAGAGAAATAATTCTGCTTGTTCTCAGGAAGCAGATGAAAAGAGGTATATAATATACGCTATTCTGTGTCATTTGCTTTAAAACTGTTTGCATGTTCCTACTTCCTATGTGAGCTTGGATCATCTTAAAGCAAAAACTATTCTGCTTTTTCTCACAAGTAAAAGGCAAGTATTAGATGATTTATGTAGTCACAGGGTTTGCGTAAGGTTGATTACATTCCTGACCATTAGTAATATGGCAGTTAAAGAATATATCACTATTCATGCTGCATACCTACTGTTGCATTGGGCACAAACATTTGAAATCTCTGTTTAATAATGAAGAAAAATTCATCCAATTAACATAGGAAAATAAAAATGATGTTACCATTGTGTTTTGGAATGCAAGGTAAAAATGTTTCATGATGTTCTAATTACCCAGTAGCACTTGTCATTAACAAATTGATATTATTTTTTCATATTCTTTCTTACTTGGCTTGAGATACTAAAATGCTTGCTTTATTTTCGCTGTCTCATTTATTTATACTATATGCTCATTTCACAGATGCCACAATTGCCAGTATGATGCAGACTAACGGAGTTTAGAATAACAAACACTCCATCCTTTTACAAATAACAAATGATTTAGGACCCAGATCAACATGTAGCTGAGGAAATAAGTAAAATATGAAGCTATTAGCAGTGAAGCAAACAAATATATACAAATATAATAATTTGTATATATGTAGCTGAGGGCAAAATCCTCAAAGTGTAATCCAAGATTTTTTTTTTATAAGAAGAGTAGTGAAATTGCATAGTTGGAACACCAGTGTAGCTAAATCTCAATTATCCAGCATAGCAGAGGGGGGTGGGTGAGAACAAAATTAAGTAGAATAACAACACGTTTAACTGTAATCCCCCAATACATTGCACATTTCTGTTAACATTTCTGAAAAGATAAGGAGAAGAGAACTTAAAATCATATCAGACTATTAGATTTCACTCCCTTCTGCAAGTTGGCACCTTATTGCCACATGCATGTTTTTTCTGCCTTATTGTGCTGTAAAGTAATACCTAAATAGAGGTATTATAGGATTTCAAGGTTGTTACATCTCCTCCCTATGCAAATCTGTCAACCTGCATGATTTGTTGAATAGGTACTAGCTTACTGATTCCAAAGTGGGTTCAAATTCGTCACAAGCTGATGGTCTTAAAGTGCACGTAAAAGCGACAGCCCATGTTAGTATATCTACTGGCTGTAAAAGAACTCTTGTAGGTGAGACTTTTGGCACACAGTGGCACTAATATCTTGACAGTCGCAGGGTTATTAACAAACAGGTAATCTCATTTATTTTAGTCCCTTTTTTAAGACTTCATTTTCTCTGACCAAGTAGGAAAGAATCTTCGTATTTTGACATATTGGCATGATAAATATATATATCTTGAATTTTCAGCAAGTAGACAGTGAAGTCCATCATTTCCATTTAACTTTATACTACGGTAAAGCTATAGAAATTAAAAAAAAATATTATATGACTATTTTATTATAGTATATGAAGATGCAGAGCTTACTAAATACAATATTTTATTTCAAATTTTTGTCCTAATTTTTGCAGTTATCAGATCATTGAATGTTGTATGTTTGTTTTGGTTTACCATCTAGGTGACACATTTGAAAATGTTTAATGACTTTTAATGCAAAAATATTACTATGCAAACATTTGTCATGAAAGACTTTTGTTGCTAATAGGGAGGAGAGACCCTCTAATTTCTTTAATGATTAATTGAGGGCTTAAAGGAACCAACATTAGACAAAAACCTAATGTCTGATCCCTTACCTTCATGCGGTGCAGCTGTTAGTATCACATATCAGATTTGAAAGGTGACCCTTCAATTGCTTTTATAATCTGAAAACTTAAGGGAACTGATTTAAACAAAATTATGTAATGAACTAAAGGGAAGGACTGGTCAGCTTGGTGAGTTATTGACCTGGACCAATATTTCTTGCTTTCCATATATCAGATCCCCTCTTTCACCTTTCCTATCCAGTCGTTCTTAACTCAATTCCAGTTTTCTTCAACTCTGAGATATTAGAGTATTTGAGGCCTAGGGGATCATTTCATTTTCTTTCCTGATCACCTTTCTCTACACTAGCAATATTTATTGACTTTCAAGGAGCAAATGCCTGTATTTGGAGATAAAAGCTACCAGGAATTTTTAGGATTTTAGGAATCCAAGACAAAATGTTACATTGGTTCAGTGAATTATCATGATTAAGGTGGTGGATAAAAAAATTTTGTGTGAATAGTGTACACACTCAAGTTGCTTGTGAATAATTAATGGATAAAAAAAACTTTTGGGCTGGTCATTCATGAAACACTTTTAAACTTCTGCTTAGATATATATTTTTATTTAACTCACTTAAGTTGTCAGTAATTATTTCAGCTAAATTACAATAAGTAGTTCAGGATTAAAAACAATGATAAAAGCGAGAAACAATGAATTAATTATCTTAGGAGTGTTGATTTAGGATTGGTGTTACTTGTAGAACCTGAAAACTATCCACCCTCCCTTTTTTAGGAAATTTTCTTTAATGAAAAAATAATTGCATAAGGACTACAAACATTTTCTTCTTGCTACTGTACATGTATATGTACAGCCTCTCTAAATGAGAAGCAAAATCTAATTAATTAGCAATTAATATAATTTTGAGTCGAACTAATACTCAGTGCTCCACTTATTGCTAGTATTTACCTTGAACGCGTTTCGTTAGGATCTTCCTAACATCATCAGCTGTTGTCGACTAATGGACGTCGGTTCGATGAACTCCTTGGAGGTGATAGGTGCGTCTCTGTCAGTATCTTGATGAACTAGGTAAATACTAGCAATAAGTGGAGCATTGAGTGTTAGTTCGACTCAAAATTATATTAATTTTGTGCTTCATTGTATCATTGTCCTTACACAATGGAATAATTAGCAATGTTTAGATTCTTTTTTCTTATTTGGTTTCCATTGATATAAACAAAAGTGCTGGTTTGGGACATATAATTTGTAAATTTCCAACCTGCATCATTAAGATGTAGCTACAAAAATCCTGTGGCAAAACTTTCTCATTGCTTTCCAATTGTGAGGTTGCAGTTGTTTTGTTTTACTCTTTTTATAAAAAAAACATCCCTGGGCTACGTTTTGTTTCTTAGGAGTTTTGATTATGTGTTGCTGCTTAGAATCTTCAATACCTTGGCTCCACTTTGAGGCTTAGGACCCTCAATCTGCACTAAATGAATTGTGCAGTTTTCAATGACAGTGTTTGTTCTATGTTGACAGCTCTGGAGGTGTATGACAACTTGCAGTAGGTGAGATCTCTAGGATAACTCTGAAATCATGAAAATTATGTTGAGTCAAATAGGAGCCACTTATTGTGATTTGTCCATTATTTTGTTGAACAGAAAGACAGAATCAAAACTTTTTAAAAACGCCTTCATGTAACTAAAAGAAAACTTTGGTTAAAAATTAAAAAATATAAGCATTTCTAAATTGTATCAATAATCATTCAATTAGATAAATCTTATTTTGTACACTTTACAAAATAGGATTGATTCTGCTGCAGCATTCTCTGTTCACTTTAAGGTTCCCATGGACTATCTTTTTCACTATTGCTACTGTTTGTTCACATAACCTAGCACCACTTACAGTTTCAATGGACTCTGGGCTCATTTGAGCATCATTTCACCCATTTCATTCATCGTCTGATATGACTTAGTGTTGGAGGTTATGAATTTAAAAAAAAAAATCTCTTCCAGTGACAGAGCTATTTTTATTTTTGTTGGGAGTTTCTGTTAAAGAAGATTGTTGAAATCAACATATCAGATTCAGGTTCAGCTGATTTCCAGGGTCAGAAAAGAAATATGTTTGCAGTAACTCATCAGTTTGCATATGTACAACTCCAAATATAAAACAGATGCTGATGAAGCTGAAGGAATTACAGGACATTAACATTTGCCTGTGTTGTTTCTCGCCGTTCTAAAGAGCATAATCTTTTGTATACTAATAGCTAGTGCCTAATGGCAGGAGGAAGGCTCTGTTCAGAAGTATGGTGTGAAGCTATCAAGTTCTGAAGAAAAAAAAACGTGTACATCTATTTGCAAGAACTAAGTGGTTATATTGCTGCTTAAGTAGCTAGTTTATTTCTAAGATGTGTTGTGCCAAAGTATCTGAGATTTAATTGGGGAGCTCTAGTTTAATTTCATTAAGTTTTCAGAATTTTTAATGCTCATTTTATTAATACATTAATTTCCTATACTTGAATGCTTTTGTTCTACAAAGCTGCAACTATTACATCACAGTTTAAACTGTGAATAACTGATTGTTTTCTAATTAAAAAGGCAACTGCTTGCTTATTATTATTATTACTAAGACTCGGAAAAATTCTTTTCATTTTGAATATCTAAAGGCAAGACACATCATAAGTGTGTTCATTTTTTATCACTGCAGGCCAAAAAATGATGTTTTGGGAGTGTTGGTTCTTTTTAGCCTTTTTTGAGATCTTAACAGCTAATTCTATTAAAAGGATAACATTTGGATCTTATAAATTTTGGACCAATCTCCCACTACAATATGTTTGTATTGATGGACATCATTAAGAGCAATGATACACGTTCCTTTTTAATAATGCTGGTTGAACTGATGCACCGTGTCAAGCATATTATTTAAATATATAATTACCCAGCCATCTCATTACCCAGCAGAAAATCACATATGCATACACATTATCTCTCATTTTATAATAATAGATTCCAAAAAGCTTGAAAAATCAAGCTTTGTCAGAAATATGCTTGAATGAGAATGAAATATGCTTGAATTACATGAATGAACAAATAAAAATACCTCAGTATTATCTGCAGCATTCTGAGATTAATGATCTTCATTTGTATTGCAATTATTAGTTTATTAGTCCATATAGAAGTTATAACTTTTAATATTTTATTATTTACAGACCAGAGGATAGCAAGGATATAGATCTAACTGAAGATATGAGTCTTTCAGACAGAATCAAAGCTTTAAAGAAAAGGATGAATGAGAAAACATCAGCAACTGATTCAGAGGCTGCTGCTGACAACACCGATGCTGCAGAGAATATGTCACAGATGGCTAATGCTGAAATAACTTCTCTCTTATTGCAGACATCAAGAAATAAATCAACCACCAAAGTAAATGAGAATGCTCCAACATGTGCATTGTGTAAAAAGACATTTTCGAACCGAACACATCTGAACTCCCATCTTAAGTTGCATGATGGTGTAAAGCCTCATGAATGTAGCACATGTTCAAAAAAGTTTGCTAGGAAGGGTGACTTGGCAATTCATCAGCGTCGACATACAGGTGAACGTCCGTATGAATGTCCAACATGCAAAAAGACTTTTGTGGAGAAATCTCATCTTCTGCGTCATACCCGAAGTCACACAGGTGACAAACGCCATGCTTGTCCTGTATGTGGCAGTGCATTTCTGGAGCGTGCAGGGTTAGCAAAACATCTCCGATCTCACACAGGTGAACGCCCACATTTGTGCTCTGTGTGTGGAAAATCATTTGCTCAAAGGGAGTTTTTAATTCGTCATGCTCGTATTCACACAGGAGAGCGACCTTTTCCTTGTGATAAGTGTGGTAAGTCATTTTCAGATCGTTCTACAGCTGTAAAGCATGCTCGATTACATACAGGAGTGCGTCCCTTTGGATGCCCCTTGTGTGGACGTTATTTTTCACAGAAGCAACATTTAACAGGTCATTTAAAAACACATGCAGGTGAACGGCCACATGGGTGTGAAATGTGTGGAAAAAAGTTTGGACGTAAAAGTGACCTTGTTGTACATACTCGACGTCACACTGGGGAGCGACCCCATAAATGTGAAGAATGTGGAAAGACATTTCTGGATCGGTCTCACCTTGTGCGACATAATAAGGTACATAGTGGGGCAAAGCCTCATGTTTGTCATGTATGTGGTAGGTGTTTTGCAGAGAAGGGGCATCTGGATGGACATTTACGTGTTCACACTGGTGAGAAACCATATTCATGTGATGTTTGTTCCAGGAGTTTTGCTGACCGTGGTACTTTAGTGAATCATGTACGAGTACACACTGGTGAGCGTCCATTTGCTTGTCCCATATGTACAAAAGCTTTTGCCCAGAAGGGATCATTGCTTAAACATGTGCGTATTCATTCAGGCGAAAGACCATACGTATGCTCTGTTTGTGGTAAGCGCTTTGCAGACAAAGGCTACTTTGTAAAACATTCTCGTCTTCATACAGGAGAAAATCTGCATACTTGTGCTCTCTGTGGCAAATTTTTTGCTCAAAAGTGTCATCTTATCAGACATGCCAAAGTTCATGGAGTTCAGCCAGAGACAGTGATAATGCCAGTTGTGACAATTTAAATTTTAAATTATATCAAGGATGTAAAATTAATTCTTGTATAGTGGAGTATATTATAAGCAGTTGCTCATGGGTATTTTATCGGGTGATTTTAAAGAAAACAGGAAATGAGAGGATAGGATGTTAATCTGGTATTGTTGCTGCAGTATGTTCTCTGTCATGGTGGGTTTATGCACAAAATCAGATAACCTGCAGAAGCAAACTTGAGGAATGTTTCATTTGTCTATTACATGGTGATTCCTATTAAGAGAATAAAGGTACTATATGCGCAAGATTTCTTAAGCGTTTGGGTCCCAAGTCCTCATTTGGTAGGTTTCGCCTATTTCCATAAACACATGACACTTTGAAACAGGAAATGCGCTACACACTGTGACATCTGGTGGCTAATATGCTAAGCTTTCATATGTAAGCCATTTCATTTTGAGCAATTTTGAGGTTAATTATTAGCTAACCAGTT
Source organism: Mantis religiosa (assembly GCA_030765055.1). Taxonomy (NCBI): domain Eukaryota; kingdom Metazoa; phylum Arthropoda; class Insecta; order Mantodea; family Mantidae; genus Mantis; species Mantis religiosa. The sequence continues at coordinate 143,865,514 of CM060949.1, forward strand.
TACAACAAATCTAAAAGCAAGACTATGTTGTCAGTGATATGGCTCTTGGAAGGGGACACACTATTTTTCGTCTACCTCCGTATAACTGTGATCTGAATGCAACTGAGCTGGCGTGGGCAAAAATAAAGAATGTTTACAAAGTACGCAATGTTAACGAGAGCCACAAATCTGTGGAAACTTGCTATAGAAGCGATGGATCGGGAAGGATATGCTAAGAAGGTCCAAGAGCTGGAAATGCAATATTGGAGAAATAATAGTGTAATAGAAAATGCAATTTATGAAATTATTAACACATTAGAGGATACAAGCGATGAAAGTAATGCAGTAGACTTGGAAATCGAAGAATCACAAAGCGAGTGAGTGTTTATAACTGTCATAATATTTGTTTAATACTTTTATGTGTTTTATAACAGTAAATATATAAGCATACAGCATATCGGATGGAGTTCAATTGTTTGTTGCAACTTCTCATACCTTCGGCACATATCTTCGCTTATCTTACCGCAATTTGGCTGAATTGTGTTTTTCTAGGTTGACCACACTGTAGAAACAAAGGCATGTTAGCTCTCTTTTCTTCCCCTCTGCCTGCACTACACCGTAAATCCAGCACTCAAGAAATATTGCGCATATAGTAGATATCCATATAACGTACCACATTCCAACTGTGCGCTGAGCTAGTTACAAACATGTGTCAATATTTCCACATAACCTACCTGTGACTGTGCCATCTATTTTCATGTTTGATTTTGATGTGTTTTTTTTTTATCATCTTTGTTTCAATAAGCAATATATGACAAAAAAGAAGACATTGTTAAAGCCTGTGGTACTTACTCATTTTTACTGAAATAACAGTTCCTTTAATTCTTTGACCTATAACCTTCCTGATATCTTCAATCAGTATGTTGTAATATTTGTGACATGTCAGTAAGGCCTGGATTTGTATGTAAATAAACATGTTTTTTTCTTTATATATACATACCTAACACAAAGTTTAATTTCTCAATCTAGGTCCAAGAAGTGCAAAGTTTTATTTCATATAAAAATGCATACTTCGTAAAAAAAAAAAAAAATTCTTTACTTTTTTCTCATAAACACAGATTTAGAGTTTTCATTATAAATAAATATTTTTGATCATTTCTCTATAAGTACATATCTTTTAGTGCTTTCTCATTCCATTTACAACATAAAACTTTATCTCATAACTCATAAGTCACAGGAATTCATTTGCCATACATTGTAACATCTGCTAATTCATTTGAATGTGCAAGCTTATCCTGCCGTGGCATCATAAGTGTTTGTTAAACCCGGCAGTGAGGTTGTGTATTGAATTCAGTATTTTTTGTACTGTGTTAGTTAGAGTCAAATCATACAAAAGAAGTTGGGTGTATTAGCCATATGAATTAAAATTGCCAAAAGTGAAGTCAGTATACGTGAACATTTGCTGCATGTACTAGAGTTTAAAAATACTTTTACCACTGATGGTAAAATACAATTTTGCCATCTTTGAGCGAAATCTGTTAGTGCTGATCAACGCTCCAAGGTAGTGTAACATTTATCTTGAATTTAGTATGTAGCAGCTGTGCCATATGCTTCACCGAGGCAATTTCTCACAGGAGAATCACCATCCTCTTTTTCGACATTTCAAAATATTAAGAATTTTATTCAGATTAATGTAAAACATTTCAGTTGACATTCTTGTGTATGAGGTGAACAATCCTGACCTCAAAATTTTTCTTATTGAATATACAAATTCTGAATAATTGATGCTATGAATAATATATATATATATATATATATATATATATATATATATATATTCCAAACTGCTATTCAGAAACATTAAATCACTTAAGATCCATTTGTTAATATTAAAAAAATTTGGTCGCCATTGACAAAACTAAGGATGCCAGTGGTGGGAAAGTGAGAAATGTAATCTTAGGTATATTGAAAGATGACAGAAAATTTCTTAACAAAAATTCGTGCTGGCCTGCAAAGAAATGCCAGCTGCAAATCATGTAAAATAGGGTATTTAATGAAGTTAGAAAATCCAGCTGCAAATTATGTAAAATAGGGTATTTAATGAAGTTTAGAAAGTCTTGTGGCCAAATGGTGTAAAATATGACAGTGCATTGCTTCTTCTTATAGACTCCATCACATATATGAAGAAAGGTGCCTAAGGTCTATGTGTAAATTTCCCAAATAAGATTAATGTACGAAGTATAAAAATTGAAAGAAGCGTAGAGACAGTGAAGCACAAGTTAAAATCGAGAACAGTGAGTGAAGCAAAGTGTGAATATCTTCTCGATTTTATGATTAATGTAACTTTGATTATGTTCTGCATAAATTGTGTAAAGCAATCTGAACCCTTGATGTGGTCAAGCTTGTCTCCAATAGGAAAAAGGTGTTTGCAACAGCCCCGTCATGGACTGATACTTCAAAAAATATTAATCCTAATCTCCATTGGCCTCATTCGCCATTAGTCACTTTTTCGGCTATCTGTCTTAAAGCGATAGCATATTATGCAGATCATTTTGAAGCATTTGCAGTAGTAAATGAACTGGACAAGAAAGTGCTGCAATTTAGGTTGTACAGAATTTAATGCATTATGCTAACTATAGATGTGACTTGGCCTTCATTTCTTTCAATTAGATTTCTTAATTCGTTCATTAATCGACTAGAAACTTCCGTTGACTTATTAAGTAATACAGTTTGTTGAAAAATAACTTTAGACTATTTCAAGTTCAAAAACAAAAGTTGTAAAAAAAGTTCAGGTTTTATTTGAGAAAAATAGTAGATACCAAATTTTGGAAGACAAAAATATAAGTGTATTTGAAAATGTGTGTGTTAATGATATTTCCTTCCTCAAAAATGAAGGATGATATATGATGTGGAGCATTCCTTTTCCAAATATAAGACATTTACTCAAAGATAATAGGCAAGGCTACATGATGCACAATTGGAGCTAATGTTTGTTGTACTCTGCAACTCTAAGATGTTTAAATCTGATTTTTAGCTGCAAATTGATGAGTTTCAATATCCATTGTTCTATAAACTAGATGTTCTTTTTTCATTCCAATTTTTTTGAAAATATTTTAAAGTTTTTAGTATATAACAGTTTATGCCCTACACATTATATAGCTCTGGATAATGCTGAACTTGCAAATTAACTCCTTGTTCATAGTGAATAAACAGTATTATAATTAGTATGTTAGCACTATATGCATTCACGTCATTACAGAAATAACCAAATTGCAAGAGGCTGTCAAATGGAGACAAACCGGTGTCCTGTGAACATTTCGACATTTAGATTACTGTATCTTTGGAAAGGTAGAGTCAGACTGAAAAAATCAGTGCCATAACCAGGATTTGAACCACAGAGCTTCCTGGCTTTGTGCAGTTGCACTAACCACTGAGCTTCCATGGCAATGTGCCAGCATGACATTAAATTCTCTGAAAGACATGCATTTTTTCTGGTAAACCACTAGCAGTTCTCATATGTCAGATAACTACCTCAGTGGCAACTTACGTGTAAGTACTTCTAAGCCCCGGCTTTATAGTTCAGACTACTATTAGGTAAATTAGTAAATGTAAATTAGTTGTTCTTTTCTGCTACCCACATGTAGGACAAGGTTTGGAAAAGGTTGAATCAGGCTGAAAATTTCAGTGCCCATAGCCAGGATTTGACCACGGATCTTTGGTCTCCGTCCAGTTCTCTAACCATTAAGTTTCCACGGCAATGTGCCAACATTCTCCAACAGACTTTCATTTTTCTCGCATTTTAATGTATCTTTATTGTATCACAAATGATGACTCACAACCAGCAGCACAGTAGGGTCATGGTTGATCATGTGGAAATGAGTTTTATGGAAGATGCTCCTTGGTGGCTGCCAAACATTGCCCACAACTGGAAAATAGTTGGTGTGCAGTCTGAACTTGGTAGGTTATGTGGAAAAACAAAATGTTCTAATACTTTGTGTGCAATTACCAGGATCATACCAACACCATCAGTGTATTGGTCTGGATGGCTCAGTTAGTGAGGCAGTTCACAAATTCAAACACAGCCCAGACCAATGGTTTTTAAGTATGCTTAAACACAACAAAACATGCAGGAATGGAATAACCAAATACATGTATAATTCCTGCTGTGGATGTGGGTGCAATTCTGAAAGCAGATGGGGAAATAAGCAAACCCTCTGAAGAGTAGCAATTCCAGAGCTTGCTTTATTCTGCCTGGCACTTTTTTTTTTTTTTTTTTTTAAACCCTGTCTTTAACTCCAATCATCATATCGGTTGCTGTTCTCTTTTGGAACATATAGGTGTTAACTCGTATTCATTGGGTTTTAATCGTTAGACCATGCCCACATTCACACTCTCATTCATACTTCCAGACTCTGGGGAAGATGAGGAATTATCTTGGTCGGAGAAAAATCCCCACCCTCATGGCTGGGAATCGAACCTGGGACCCCTAGCACGGCAGGCAGATGATCTACCAACTGAGCTATGGGGCCAACTGTTGCATTATTGTGTGCTACATGAGGTGAGGTTTGCAGTTGTAATGTGCAGCAAGTATTGCCTGCAACCATATGCTAGGGAAAAGAATGGTTCATCTGTTTTTTGCTAATTTATTGGGGTGGGGCAGAAGCATTGTAAAACAACAGTTGCATAGCCAAAGAGCGATCCATGGACATAATTAAACTTGAAATTATCCTTGTTAACAAGGTTTTTGCCACATGAGTGAAAATTGGCATTTTATGTACAAATTATTATATTTGTATATTGTTTTCTTCACTGTAATAGCTTCATATTTTACATATTTATTGGCATTTTAGTTCAAGTTTTATGAGCAATTAACGAATATTATCCTAAAAATATTCCTACATCCCCCATTTTCTTGCAAATCATTGAAATATATTTAAAAACAGTAAAAATTGTCAAAAATCCAAGTAAGTAAACTAAGGACTTACAAATATTCTTTAAACCAACTTTCACAAATATTTCTTACGTTTAGGGTTCAGACTTAAGACTAGCAACCTAGTTCAGTCCAGTCTGTTAGGTATGATTAATTACTACAAGTACAGCTGCCATATATGTGGAGCTTTGATGGTCATTGAATTTTATTAGGACTAAAAGGGGGATTTACAAAGTACTGTTGCTTTCTATGCTTGTGGGATAGTAGAGGCATTGGATCACACTACTTTGTAAAAGAGTGGCCTCTAAGAGAAACTCATACACCCATACAGCACAATGTTATGTTCCATTAGTAAACCCCAATAAAGTAATACTACCTCTTCTCAATATAAAATTAGGCCTAATGAAGAACTTCGTTAAAGACTATGGAGACAAACGGAGAAGCCTTTGCATACCTCAGAAGCCAGTTTCCAAAACTCACTGATGCTAAAGTAAAAGAGGGAATATTTGTTGGCCCCTAAGTTAGGAGGATTTTAAAAGATGAAAACTTCGAAAAGAATTTAAGTGCTAAAGAAATAACTGGATGGAAAGTCTTTCAGGAAGTGGTGAAAGAATTCCATGGAAACATTAAGGCAAGAAATTATCAACAGATAGTTAAAGAACTCCTGGACAGTTACCAAAAGCTAAGATTTAGGATGTCCCTCTAAGTTCACTTTCTCCATTCGCATTTGGACTTTTTCCCTGAGAACTTTTGAGCTGTGAGGGACGAACACGGTGAAAGATTCCAGGGTATTCAGAAGATGGAACACAGATATCAGGGTAAATGAAATCCCAGCATGATGGGCGACTATTGCGGGATTTTAATTAGAGAATGTGACACAGGCTGCAAAAAGTCATAGGTATTGAAAATAACTCTCGTATTTAGGATATATTTTATTATAGCTGCATGCTCATCTGGTTTACCATTATAAAATTTATTTTTAATTCTGATGCTATATTACTTGGTTTTTGGCCCACTTTTCTAGCTTTTTAGATAAATGAGTTCTAAAAATTAAGTAAAAACTAAGAATTTTATTTTTAAAAATGGAAATGTAAGTCAGTTGTGCCATAGGTGTGAGTTTATTTTACTTTGTGTTATCTTCTATGTAAAATCAAAACATGTTATGCACAGGATGAAGGGTATTCAATGAATATTCATCATATTATTAGAACTATGCTAACAAAGCAAAATATTTTGTCGTTTTTGTGTGAATCTGCCTCAGCTCTGTCACAGGAAATGTTACATGTTACGTAACTATTACTGTCAGTTTCATATTTATAAGGTTCGATTTAGTTGAAGTGACCTATATTTCATGTTGCAAACAAAACGTTGAAATTTTTTGACTAGTGCTTGTTTTTTAAATTTACGTCCTCCAACATTAAGTCATATCAGATAATAAATGGAATGGATGAAATGATGCTCAAATGTGTCCAGGATCCATAGAGCTTAGAGTTACCAGACATTCGTCTTTTAGGATAAGGGAAAACTTTGGAAAAACCTTATCCAGGTAACTCATTCTGACCGAGATTTGAACTCGGGACCTCTTGAACGTGAGGCAGACATGCTATCATCTAAGCTACTGAGGTGGGCAGTGTTATTGTCATAATAGTAAAAGCTATCATATATTGGCTCAGATAATTTGTAATTATCTAATGGAAGTGACAATACCGCACCAACATCAGCAAAGGTTAAACTGTTTTATAATTTTGTTTTGTGATGTTACTTAAAATTGCACATTTTGAGCTCTGCAGCAACATTACTTTTTATTTCTATGATTGCAGCTTCCTCTTTTTTTTTTTTTTTTTTTTTTTTTTTTTTTTTTTTTTTTTGCAGTATATCTGTGTTTGCTATTTCTTGCATACATTTATGAAGACTTTGCTGACAGTTTGTACAATGAAAAGGTTAAGGAAAATAGAAATGAATTGAAAAGATTGATTGATGCAGTGGTTCGTCTTGCAAAAGAGGAATGTTCATTTAGAGGCCACGATGAAAGTGAGGAGTTATTAAATAAAGGCAATTATATAGAATTCTACAATTTCTGGCTAATTATGATGTGGCACTGTCTCAGCATCTAAAGACAGCTACCGTTTTCAAAGGCACCTAGGCTCTTACACAGAATGACCTAATCGATGCCATGGCTAGTGTTGTTAGAGATAAGATTAAATCAGATATTGATAAGGCTAGTTTTGTTGGTCTCTTGCTTGATGAAACGACTGATGTCACCAATAAAAGTCAAATGTCTACTATTCTACGCTATATTGATGATGAAGGCAATTGCAAAGAACAATTTCTACATGTCACTGATGTAAGTTCTCATTGAACAGCCAGTAGTTTATTTGAATATGTAAAAAAGGCCATAAATGATTTGGGATGTTCAAAAAATTTGTTGCTCAAACTTTCGATGCTGCTGCAGTAATGTCCGGACATGCTTCTGGACTTATCAATTTAATTAAAACTGAATATCCAGCTGCTACCTTCATCCATTGCTATAGCCACAGCTAATACTTTCCCAATCTGTGAATGTTATTAAGGAAACCAGACAATTCTTTGTTTCTCTTAATGGTTTATCCCCTTTTTTCTCACATTCCAATTCACGTACAGATGCTCGTAAAGCCTATACTGAAAAGAAAATGCTAAGTGTTGCACCTACATAATGGAATTTTGCTTCCAGACTTATAAGCACAGTTCATCACTATAGAAGTTAACTTATCAGTTTCTTTACTTCAATGGAAGAGGAACCTGGGGACTGGTGTAGTGAAGAAGTTAACATGGCTTCAGGCTTTGTGCAATTTCTCTGAAAGACTCGAACCAACTGTATCTTGATTATGTTCAGTAAAGTTTTTGCATTTTCAGATATTCTTTTTGACATTTTGCAAAACGAGAGCATGGACATTTGTTACAGCACGGAAAAAGTTCACGAATTAATTACCACTGCTAAATATCATAAATATAGGATTTGAAGAAGTATAGTCGGAAACTATGATCGTTGCTGATGAAAAGAACGAAGAAAGGCCTAGACAGATAAACTGTCGTGAAGATGAAACCCATTATTCGTACATAAGTATTTTCTGTGAAGTTCTGGGCACATTAATAACTCAAACTTGATTCACAGAAACAGTTGAAATTTCTGGCGTTACTGGATTCTAAACATTTTGCAAGTTACGATAGAATGTTTCCAACAAATTTATTTCATGAACTGAGAGAACTATATGTTTCCTATTTCAATATACTGTCCTTGAAAAATGAACTGAAAGTGTTATATTCACTTCAAGAATTGTCTAACAAGTCCGTTCAAACCATTGCAAATTATATGAAATTAAATGGACTTGACATGTACAATGAAGTTTATAACCTGTGTGAACTGATTTTAACATTTCCTTCTACCACTGCAAGTGCTTGCTGAAAGGAGTTTTTCAGCCTTGAAACGAATAAAATCTTATTTACTGCAACACAAGGACAAATTCGTTTTAGCAACTTGGCTCTTCTATCGGTGGGATAGACATTCTTGTTTCAATGAGAAAACAACGACGAACTGTTTTTTGATACTGTCACAACGCAGTTTACCCATAAAGAAAGACGGCTATGTTTTCCTATTTAAATTGTTTTAACAGTTTGTTTCAAGAAAAATTGATTTAAATGCACTATTGTGAAGTTAACATTTAATCAACAATTCCTTATTGTCCAGATCTGGTAGACCTAGTGATAGCCTGAATCACAATTCCAGCATATGCCACTGGCACACATATTGGGAGTTGGGAAATACAGAAGATGGAAGACTGATGTTCCGGTGTTTGGAATATTTTGTGGTGTTTATTACAGCCATCTATGCTGTATTACACTCATTCCTAAGTCATAATATGTCAGCTTCTATTAGGATTTCAGAAGGAGAATCAGAAATTTAACTTTTACAAGGCTAATAAGTAATTTCTCAATATACTGTTATCTTGATGAAGCAAACAATTTCAGGCTGTCTGCTTTCACATTGTATGGTAAAAACATATGTAAACAAATGGATGGTTGAATCAATTTCTCTCCATAGTTTGCATAAAATTGTGCTTATTTGATTGTATAATGCCTTTGCAAGTACTTCTAGTGGATTAACAATGGCTTAAGGATTTCCATGCTGTTAAGGTGTTATACTGAGTAAGCACTAAAAGTTTGGGCTAAACTGTAACCCACTAGAGAAAAATTTAAAAGCAACCCGTCCTTGCATATGACTACCAATTTTTTAAAGTGCCTGTTATACAATGTATGCATCAAATAAAATGGAGAAAGCATGTGCGTTAATTAAATTGTGCGTTAAATTGGATGTCAAGGCTCGATTGCATAAAGAATTTGGATTGAAGTTCTTATAATAACATAAAATGTACTGAGATTAACCTGGAGTTCTGTTATAAAAAGGCCATCTTGTTAGCATGGTGGCACACAGTTGCTTACCAAGCATGAAACCAGGGTTCTATTCCCAATGTAGGTATGCAGATTTTCTTGTTCTGGCCCATGGTCCACTCACCCTCTTGAGATCTCTGTGAGCTTGAGGGAAAAGTAGCAACTCCAGGTTGTGAAGACTACATTTATGTCTGGAAGGAACTCAGGACAGTAATATGATTTCACTCTTCAGTACTGCATCCTACTTATTATGCCTGTTGTGAACAGAGGTAGGAGACATGGCAGTCAAGTGGTAGGCCTTGGTGTGGCAACAGGATGTTACACCACAGTGTAGTTTAGTTTCTGCTATAGAACATTGAGCTTACATCTGGGTTCAATTTTAGTCCAAATTCATAAAAAAATGCAGCATTGTAAAAAAAAAAAAAAAACTGAATTGCCAAGTATTGATAAATCGTTTAAGTTGGATACTGTGTATGAATTGCAAGAATATTGGCTATTTGTGTTTGATTAAGTAAATGAATACATGAATTATTTTTGGATATATGTGTATGCACAGGTTTTAAAAAATATATGTTACTACTTGTTAGGTAGATGGATAGCATGTGATGATGTTTTATTAGTAATCCAATGTTCTGAAGCATTGTTTACATGTTTGAGTCTTATAAATGGAAGATGCATTATGGATTATAAAAGATACAAAAGAAATAAAATATACAGTAAGTAAACAGATAACATTTTCATTATGAAAAGTACTTGAAATGGCTGCTGACAACTTCAATGGCTTTTTTGCATCATCTTGTGACTAGTGTAGAGCATGTATGTGAATGTTCACATGAATGTTTGTTAGGATCTATTATGTGTTTCAAATGGGAAAGTGTTTGTCCTTGAGCGCTACTAGGCAAGCAACCAATGGGAGTCCTGCGGTGTTGCCATATTGCATTTCCACTAAGTGGTGTGTGAGGAGCCCCAACCTAATCAATCTGTATGAAATACTATTCACGCTAAGACAAAAATTCAGATTTTGCCAAAACTGATCCATGTGGAAGGTAGAGAGTAATGTATCTAAGATAACCATGAAAACCCCATATTTTTAGCTCAAATAGTATTTTTAATAAAAATAAATAAAACACTATTACCAGTATTATAACAAAAAATTACGACGTAAGCACTGTATGAATATTGTTATTGGTTGGCATGTATGCGTGTACGTATATTTGTAATTACTCAGAACTGAAACGTAAATGTTTGATGTGATAAAAGAATTACTTTAAATAAGCCAATTCGAGTGAGAGGAAACAATAAATTTCCTGCTGCCGTGGCAGGATGTGTCTGGTCACATTATATCTTTGTTTATGTATGGTTCGTAATCTCTATTTACTCTAGAGAGTTCAAAGTGGTTGGTGTGTATGTATGTACGTATACTTTTCATTACTCAGAACTGAAATTTAAACTACCGCATGACGTGATAAAAGAATTACTGCGAATAAATCAAGGTGTTAAATTCTAGAAAGAGCAAACACTTCATTTCATTTCCTGTTAGCCTGTGGAATGCTGTATGCTTATGTTTATGAATGAATGCTGGATAAGAAGTGTTTATTTACTCTGGAGAGTTCAGATCAATTTCATTCAGTTGTTCAATACACAACAGTAGAGTAAGAGTTAAATAGTGCAATGGCTTCTTGCAGTAAATTTAGTGGTGAGTCAAAAAGACAATTATTGTGAAGTCAAATTTGAAGTATTGTTTTTAAGGTGTACACGTTCTTAAAAAAATTGGGCAATGAGGAATACAGAAATCAGCTAGATTTCAAAAATGCTCAACGGCTTACTGCTGAAGCGTGTGGTGTAGGTAAAACTAGTTTGTCCCGCATTTGGATTAGAAAAGCAGGTAATTCATAAACTATAATTGTAGTATTTAAAAATATACATAATTTGCGAAAATGCTTTTTCCAATTTTGATTTTAAGTTTGTAAAATATAATTGGCTTACCCTTACATCTAGCGCCAAGCAGGTGTGCATGTTGTATGAGTGTGCGAGAGAGAGGGAAATATAAAAAGAGTGGGGTAACAAGCTGGCAACGCTGAGTGTGATATGGCATCTGATTAGCTGGACTCCAGAACCCTTCCCATTTGAAATGCATAATAAGCTGTCTGCTTCATTTAAGCGCCTCCTCCAATCTTGGAAACAAAGTATGGGCTGGATGATGCCATTGTGGTAATGTTAATAGAGCTGGCAGCTTTCTGTTGCATTTCTTCAACATTGGTAAACAACACCTAACTATGCCATTGCTTGTAGCATAGTCTGTATTTTATCTACTGTCATCCCCTTTGTTTTAGAGGTTTGTAGCATCCAAAAAAGTTTCTGGACAGGAATTCATAAACAAAATATGATAATTCTAATACATGTCTATCTTCCACTGTGCTGCATAACATTTTTGATGCCCTAAATAAAAAGCATGCCTTCAAAAACACATTTGTCCATGTAAGATGAAATGGAGAAAAACTGTGACTGTTTAACACTATGTGTCATAAATTTGGTTTAATTTGCCAGACTCACTTTCAAAAATTCCCTTCCAGTACTTAATGCATCATAAATTAAAATATTCAGGGTTTACAAAGTTTTGAAAATAAACTGGATAACCATAATTTTAAACAGAAAAATGCACAAAGAAAATTTTGTAACTAAAGTTGATAATAAACGCATGTTACTCATGGTTATGAAATTATCACATTTTTATTCAGTTCCCCAATAGCCTCCCCATGATCACCATTTATCCCTACAACATCATCATTCCTGGAAGCAAGCACTATTTGTGTGCCATTCCAAATCTAATGCTTCATTTTCTTACCACTTTTCTGCTGCAAAAGTTTGCAGACATTTTAGTACATCTGTAAGACTTGAAGCTTTCGCGGCGAGCGTTATTGATTAAGGCTTCACAGGTGATCAGCCATGTCAAATTTATGAAGATCGAGCTTTCGGCTATAGAGTGTAAAATGGCCAAAAGCTCAATCTTCCTAAATTTGACGCAGCTGATCACCCATGAAGCCTTAATCAATTTCAGTACATCATTTATCTTTTCCTGTGAAATAGGATGTTAGAGTGGCAGCTCTAGTAGTTCCTTTCTTCTAAGGAACAACTTTACTTCACTATGTTCCTCCATAATTTGAATGGATTGTGCATTATGTAATAAGGCTTATCTTTATCACTCTATGATCTTTTGATTTTGGTGTACATTATTTTCATATCCTTGTTGTCTGCCTCATTTTATAGAATTTATTGCAAACTCTTGATATCATAAAATTTCCAGTTAAGTATCTCCATTTACTTTCATTTTAGTTCCCTATATTTCGTTGTGTCTCTGAGGTGTCAGTATAGTCCTTTTCTTGACGGATTCTCAACTTATTCAAAGATACAATTTTCTGATAAATATAAGATCCACAGATGGAAAATTTAAAAAAAAAATTCCTTCTTACTTTGTAGTACATCCATATATAGCCAAAGCAATAAAGCATGAACAATGTTATATATTTGTTCTGACCTGAGCATCCACCAGTGGAGAGTTTGATCACTCTAGTTTCGACTGGAATTTCCTGGGTGCTTAGAAAATTAATGAAATTATTTATGCAAATGTTCATCTGAGTTAACTTGAAGGGGACAGAGGAATAAGCTTTTGCTAGAACAGTTTGTAGATGCTATAAAATATAAAGGATATCTTGGCGGAGAAAGTTATATGAAGGCGCAACAGCTACTTTTCTGTTAGATTGTATGTACAATCTAGCCATCATATAGCAACGAGCTCATAAAGGATTTGGCTATCACTTAAGCTCACTGGATTTCACTTTAGAAGTCCATCTATACAAAGTTTTTAAAAGCAGAAAGGATGGAATAAAACATCACTTTTAAACAGAAGATGCAAGAAAAGGAATTATTCAGGCTTTATAGGTTACATGCATGAAGGTAAATAAATGTGCAATTTTAATTCTTGTCTGTAAAAGCTGAACTCATTTTACCATGCAAACTTATGCTGTTGCATAGGTGAATGCATTCTATTGTAAGTGCATATACGTATTAGAATTAATTCATACTCCACTAGATTAGAATTTATAAATATTTTATTGATGTTACATAATATCTAGCTCTTGTTATTAGACAAAAAGTACTGATGTTCTCCTTCAGTCATGTGATTGTTAAATTGTGACTCTGTAAATATTTTATATCTGTCTGTGTGTATAGCATGCAAAGTTATGTACAGATGCACAGAAGGTTTCTCAAAAATGCATCTATTTGAGAAACCAAAGAAAAAGTACAAATAAAAACATTTTTTAATCAAGTTGTGCTTTATTTTACTGTTTGTTGAGTACAAAATGCTTAGATTTATTTTCCTTCCCCTATGAGGCAATATAGCTGGGCATCGTCAGGGTTTTCAGCAACTTGAAAGAGCTGGATATGACTGAATTATTGCAAAAATAAGTTGCATTTGTGTTAATATTACAATAAAGTAAATACAGGCAAAACAAAGATAAGCATACTGATTAAGAGTAGGCTCAGGTTCCAATGGAATTGCTCAAAATGCTTACCTCTAACATCAGTATAGACGAAATTGAGGCAGAAATGATTCCTGTCTCCTATTAAACATTCCTGGTACATTGTGAATCTCATCACCTGCTGCAATAATGAGGGCAACCAGGCTTCAAACTACTTATAAATTATTTACATTTTCATAAGTTAGTTGGCCTCAAACTGGTTCATTTAAGTATATATTGAGTCTTCAATGTGTACCTGCTATTTAGGCCATGAAAGTGTAAATGATGGTTAAAAAAATTGAAATAAAAAGCTTAAGTGAGTGAGTGAGTGAGTGAGTGTGTGGTGTTTAAGGGCCCGTCGACAACAAGGTCATTTGGGCCCTGAAATAAAAAGCTTAAGAATAGGTTAAATGAGTAATCACAGCACAAAACAAATGTATCCTTCAATCAAATTTCTGAATAAAGAAACAAAACCTGTGGTCACAGAGATTCAAATTTTAATGCATGTACACCTTAATGTAGCCATTAAGCCAAAAGGTAGGCTCCAGATTCAGCCACTTGTTTTCTCATCTTACCTTATAGTTGAAGTAGAGTGATCAGTGATGTGCATATGTCTTAAAAGTTTTAAAGCATAACTTCATGTAATTTGTATTTGTAGGTCATAGGTTTTCTATCTCAAAATGATGGCATATGAATTGTCTGTTAATAGTAAATCTTGTGCAATGTTATTTATTTACACTTATAATATACAGAGGCCGACATAAGTATTCAAACGTAAACATATTTATTACTTATATTATTTTAAAGCTACGCAGAATAAGCATACATAAATAGAACTGGTACAAAACAAGCTTGAGTCTTCCATTAAACATATAAACTCATAAATAGCAAGTGAAACTAATTTGAACTACAAGGAGAAATAAAACGGTTACTTTACATCTGAACATAAGTATTCAAACAGAGAATAGCTAGTATTTAGTTATCATCCCCTTTCTTTGGGGATTGTCTGTATGTGTTGTTTAGTGACTGCAGAGTCCATATTTCTCCACTCTGTTTGAAGAAGTTCTTCCAGATGGTCCTTGCTTCTGATGTGATACTTCCTTACATGCTCCTCGAGTTCCTTCCAGATGTTCTCTATAGGATTTAAATCTGGAGATTGAGGTGGTGTCTTCAAAGTGTGAGAAGTGTTGTACATGATCCAAAGCCTTACAATTTCAGCAGTATGCTTCAGATCACTGTCCTGCTGGAAGAAATAATCATTCCCTAATCCCAGCTTCTCTGCACTCTTTTTAAGATTGCTTTAAAGAATTCTCTTGTGTTCAAATTTGTCCATGATCCCATCTATGAACACCAGTTTCCCACAGCCAGATGAAGCTTTACAGCCCCATACCATCACACTATTGCCACCATATTTCACTGTAGCTACCATGTTCTTAGGTTCCCATTCTGTATTTGGCAGCCTCCACACTTTAAGACGTCATCACTCTTGTATAAGCAGAAATTGTTCTCGTCTAACCAGAGAACCTTATCCCAGAATTCTGTTGGTTTCATCACATATTGTTTAGAAAATTCTATACACTTTTTCTTATTCACCTTATTAACATATGGTTTCTTCCTAGAAATGCGGGCATTGTACCCAGTACTATTTAAAACCCATTCAACTGTTCTGGTGTGAACCACAATGCCAGAATATTGCTCAAGGCATCCTCTAATCTCAGATGCAGTGACTCTCGTATTCTGCTCACCATTTTTATTATTTGCCTCCTGTCTCTGGTGTTGAGTTTAGAAGGAGCGCCATTTCTAGGTTTATTTACAACGGTATTTGTCTGTTGGAAGTGTTGAATTATGCAGAACACTTGTGATTTTGCTTCTGTTAATGGTTTTGACAATTTTAGAGAGAGATTTGTTTTGTTTGTACATATTTATCACAGTATTCCTCTCTGCCACTGTTGTCTCCTTACCTTTTATGTCCCATATTACCTGTGAGTTCACAATCGGCTGAATAACTTTGAGCACACTGTCTCGAGGCATAGCATAAACACAACTGCTATGTGGTAGGTGCATGTATGGTACATCCAACCACTTTTCTCTCTGTTCAGTTAGATACGTTTGAGTACTTATGTCATCCAATAAGAGGGACAATAGAATAAAAACAGTACAGATTGTATAATAAATACATGCAAAGTGATATTTTAAATATTGTTTCCGAGACACAAAAGGTTAATGTTTACATTCCAATGTGTAAGGACTATGATACAATGAAGCACAAAGTTAATGTAATTTTGAGTCAAACTAATACTCAATGCTCCATTTATTGCCATTATTTACCTACAACGCGTTTTGTTAGGATCTTCCTAACATCATCAGCTGTTGTCGACT
Organism: Mantis religiosa; assembly: GCA_030765055.1. NCBI lineage: Eukaryota > Metazoa > Arthropoda > Insecta > Mantodea > Mantidae > Mantis > Mantis religiosa. The sequence continues at coordinate 143,881,747 of CM060949.1, forward strand.
AATGGACGTTGGTTTGGTGAACTCATTGGAGGCGACAGGTGTGTCTCTGTCGGTATCTTGATGAACTTGAAGTTTGGATTTTCATCAAAGGTAGTGTCGAAATTAAACAATTTCTTTCATATTTCTTTATGAAGACTTTTTCCCACGTGGTTAATGCAGCTGGACCTTGGACACTTTTTAATAAGTGGATTTCTCATTCTATATCATGATTCTTCTTCCAAAACTGGTACGCTACCGCCGATTTATCTATTTCTTTTTTTTCCTGATGTTCTTAAAATGCTCTTTAAGCCTAATGTTCAAGTTCCTTTTTGTTTTTCCAATGTAAAAGTTGTCACAAACCAACATCCATTAGTTGACAACAGCTGATGATGTTAGGAAGATCCTAACAAAACACGTCCGAGGTAAATACTAGCAATAAATGGAGCATTGAGTATTAGTTCGACTCAAAATTATATTAATGTTTACATGTTTAACAATTCAACGCTACCAAATAAATATTAGACAACAGCTGATGATGTTAGGAAGATCCTAACAAAACACGTCCGAGGTAAATACTAGCAATAAATGGAGCATTGAGTATTAGTTCGACTCAAAATTATATTAATGTTTACATGTTTAACAATTCAACGCTACCAAATAAATATTACAGTATTGTGACTTTTGTGGGTTCGTAGAATTAAAAGCCCAAGTTGCAGAAATTCAAAATGTTGTTTATTTCCATAGAAATACACTCACAGTAGCAGCATTACATTACATACACAATTACAATCTACCAAGGCCGTTGACCACAACAAAGAGCTCACTTTCCAAACACACCAGTTTCAATTACCATTCTCTCGTTTACAACAACACTCTGCTTACAACTGTTTACTTTACTAGCCATGGCTTCTTTTTATACACAACCATTGATGATTGCAGACTGTTGTACAATGCCCTCGAACACGTCACCAGATAAAACACGAACGTTCTAGACACGTAATGTTATCCGTGTCGGCCAGCCTTTCATCTCCGCGCTATCTTTATCTGCAGGCTCTTTGTGTACACAAGCCGCACTATCATAAATAATCGGTTTGCGACAGTATTTATAGTACGTGCAATGTTACATGTTATATTATTCAAATACTTATATCGGCCACTGTATATGTATGTGTGTGTGATTTTAAATATATTTTAGAGGGTATTGTTCACCTTTTTGTGACTACAGTGTCAAATTGATTTACTCCATAAGACTTTCTATGATCTGCTGCGTTGTCTCCCAGCAGCATTATATAAATATGCAAATGTATCAAGATAGTTCAGCTTAAGAATATTAAATCAAGACAATCGTGACTTTTCTTTCTTTTTATCAAACCTAATGCTAGTTCAACAGAAATAAAAATTGCAGGCATTGGATACAAAGCTTTTGCTAATGGTGTTATCAAATCTGTACTCCATTTGGCCTTGAAAGCAAACCTTAAATGTTAATGTGTGTACACCTGCGTGTGCATGCATGCAATTAACCACATTAATAATAATGAATGGAGATATGGATATGCACCATACTGTATTATTAAAATACAGTTGGTTATTTGTTGCATTTAGCAGTACTTGCTTCATTTCAATTGTTAATAGTGTGGTTAAAGGTTATGGTTAATAATTGCTAGTATAAGTAATCAAAATTTAAAAAAAAAAAAAAAAAAAAAAAAAAAAAAAAAACACAAATCCTAGCAAAACAAGAATTGTAGAGATTGGACATGGTCCTTGTGCTAATGCTGGTATTGTACCTAGTGCTAGTTCAACAGAAAAAAATAATTGTAGACATTGGTCATGTATCTTTTGCTAAAGCTGCTATCATACCTACTGTTAGTTAAAAAAGAATTGTAGACTTTTGGACATGAATCTCTTTCTTATGAGATCTCTTTCTTCTGTCAAACCCATAGTTCATCAGAAATAAGAAGGGCATGGATCTATTGCTAGTGCTAGTTCAACAGAAATAAGAACTGTAGCCATTGCCCATGGATCTTTCTAAAGCTGCTGTCAAAACTCTGCTAATGCCAATGGTTCATTCGAAAGAATAAAGAATTGTAGACTCAGGATATGGATATATTGCTAATGCTGTTATAAAATCTAGTGTTCATCAAAAACAAGAATTGTGTATATTGCAAATGGATATTTTGCCATTTCTGCTGTTGAACTTAGGGCTAGTTCAGCAGAAATAACAATTGGAGACATTGAATACGGATGTGTTGCTAAAGCTGCTTTCAAATCTATCATTAATTCAACAGAAATAGTATACATATATGGAGTAGGAAGTCTCCACACACTGTTACATCACATTTTAAAAAAGATTAAATATTAAAGCAGAATTTTTATGGACATAAGTTTCTGCCAGTAAACGTAAAAGGATTTTGTGTGGAAATATAGGTACTACATTGAAATTAATATTCCCAGGTAGTACTACTGTATATATTCACCTTCAGTGACAGTAAGTATTGTTATGTTATTAATTGTGGTATTGTACCACATCTCAGTGAGTTAACAAATAATTTGAAAGCTTGTAAGCATTATGTTTTTTTGATTAGTCACTAAATATGGTAACCCAAAGAGAACAAATAGTTTAGATTTTATTTCAATACTGTGTTGTTTCTATATTTTGGGAAACAAGTGCTTTTTTGGGTCATGCCACTGCCAAGATCTACCAAAAACTTTTAATTATGGACTGCAACATCTTCTGGGAAAACACTTATTGCAGGTTTAAATGGATGGTCCTAATATGAATTTAAGTTTTCTTAGCTTCAAATGGAAATGAGGATTAAAAGTTCTAATGGAAAAAACGTTGTCATATCTGCATGTTTGTGGTTTGTATGTGATCATTGTGGCTGTTAAAATAGATTTAATGACTGTTAATTGGAAGCTTAACTCATTCCCACATAGCATATATTATTTGTCAGTGCTGTGATTGCAAGTAAAATATTCCCAATAAAATATTGTACTTGAAAACTTTGTTTTTGAACATCAGCCATTGTCAGTCATATCGGAACAATGAATGAAATGGCTGAAATGATGCTCATATGAGCCTAAGGTCCATAGAGCTTAGAGTTAATCGACATTCATCTTTTGAAACAAAGGGAAAACCCTGGGTAAAAAACCTTATCCAGATAATTCTCCCTGACCGAGATTCAGTCTCTGGACCTCTTGAATTTGAGGCAGACACACTAAGAGGCAGACAACATCGGTTGTCTGAAGCAACTCTTAGAAGAATTTGACCTTATCAAAGTAGTATGTTGTAAGTACATACCAAGTAATACATTTTCCAGGACCCTGTAATGAAATTCAAACTAACATTCTTTAAAATAATTTCTTATAATATTAGCCATTTTTCAGGTGATTTCATGGTAATAAACATTTGCTCCATTTATGCACTCCCATTTGATTGAACTATGAAAATATTTAATTATAGTTTTATGTTTTATCAAGCATAGTAAAATGGCAATTGCCACAAATATTGGGCCCAAATGACCTTGTTGTCGACGGGCCCTAAAACACCACACACTCACTCACTCACGCCACAAATATTAATATTCTGATTTTTCTTGATGTAGAGCAGCCTACTAAAGTGAGTGAGATTGTTAAACTTTTAAGTGACATTTAGTACAAAGAAGACAAATATAAGTAGCAGAAAGAGAGATTCTTGGTTTTAAACTTGAATGTCAGAAAATATTAGTGACAGTAAATAAACTCTTGGAGAAGAATCCTTTAAAGTATAAATTAGTGAAAGAGAGAAAAAATTACTATCCAGGCTTGTGGGCTATGTTCTAATGAAGAATCTCCTTCCAGAAGTTTCATCCAAAGGTTTGTTGAACCTCTTTAGTGGTGTGGCCGATGTTCTCTTCAGCTACTGTCACAGATGAGTGATACACAGCTCCATTGTTCCATAATGTTTTCAGGCTGAGGTTCAGCCTCAGTGCTGTTGCTGCACTTTCTTTTCAATTTTTTATTTTATTTGTAATTATCTTCCTCACAGTCTCATTGGACGGCAAATGAAATGGGTGAAATGAGTCAAATGAGTTCAGGCTTCATAAATCTAAGAGTTACCAACATTCATTTCAAAGGTAAAGGAAAATTCTGGGAAAACCTTATCCAGGTAACCCACCTTGACCGTGATTCACTGGGGTTCAACCTCAGAAAGTTTTTCTTGAAAATTGTAGGGTAGCTTTTGTGTTTATTATTTTTTTTAATTAATGTCCTCCAACGTTAAGTCATATCGGGCGATGAATGGAATGAGTGAAATGATGCTCAAATGAGCCCAGGGTCCATAGAGCTTAGAGTTACCCGACATTCGTCTTTCAGGATAAGGGAAAACCCTGGAAAAACCATATCCAGCTAATTCACCCAGACCGAGATTCGAACTCGGGACCTCTTAAAGGTGAGGTAGGCTCACTACCATATAAGCTACCGAGGTGGGCTGTGTTGATTTTAGAATGGTAGAAGAGAGTTTTTCGCCGTGGCGTTGTGGGCTACGTATCCCCTATGCCCAACGTGGTTCGGAGTCCACGGTAAAAACTGTAGGTCCTCTCACCTCACCGCCATCTTCACTATCACCCTATCATCGGAGGTAATGGACACCGCCCTCTGGGTGCCTCCACCTGAGAAATGGGTCCGGTCATCACTTGGTGGGGTGAGGTTACCCCGAAGGCCAAGGTTGCCATGTGGGGAGTGTTAGTAACTAACTTATTATTATTATTATTATTATTATTATTATTATTATTATTATTATTATTATTATTATTATTATTATTATTATTATTATTATTATTATTATTATTATTATTATTATTATTATTATTATTATTATTATTATTATTATTATTATTATTATTATTATTATTATTATTATTATTATTATTATTATTATTTTATTATTATTTTTTATTATTATTATTATTATTATTATTATTATTATTATTATTATTATTATTATTATTATTATTATTATTATTATTATTATTATTATTATTATTATTATTATTATTATTATTATTATTATTATTATTATTATTATTATTATTATTATTATTATTATTATTATTATTATTATTATTATTATTATTGTTGTTACTAATTATAAGAAGAAGAAAATGAGAGGAGGCATATTGCTCCTCAGCTCTGCGTTAGGATGTAGGACAAATTGCATCCTGGTGAGGGTAGTTTATAGATGCTTATTTGTGAGGGGAGGGTATTGTAATTTAGAAGTCAGTTGCTCTAAGAAGGATGGAACTCCGCTGGAGCTTCTGTTTGGATTTGCTCCGTTATCTTGGGTGCCGGCAAGTCATGCGCGGAACTTCATGTCGCCTAAAGTTGCGTCTTCTGGGTCATAATGCCCTAGAGACCATCTATACTCCTCCACAGGAGAGAAAGTCTCCGAGGGGCGAGACGCAGGGGCGTGGCCGAAGGTCCCCACACCCTCCCTGGACAGGTTTATGACACCCCATGTCAGTACAGTTACAGACCATTCAAAAACATTCTGACAGCTTCTGGACGCATGTTTTTTTAACGGTCTGCTCCTTGTATAGCAAGCGTTCTCTGCCACACACATTTGCTGTCCTTGTCCCACAGCACATTCCTTACAGGGATTTTCTTTGCGTTGCTATACTATAGCGTCACCATCTTGCCCACAAGGCTTGTAAGTATATCCGGCTAAGCTCCACACTGTCCTACCAAGAGATGATTGGAATTCCAAATTTTAATCAATGTCCAATTAATTTTACAGAACAGTTTTCACCAGCAGTGAGCAACTGCAATTGCACCCCACTGACAGCCACTGAATGTTCTGTAACAATTGAATCTTATTTCTTTAAGAAATGATAATTACTGATATGTATGAGACCGAACCAGAGCACTCCGATTTAATGTCAAAGAATCGTAAATTTTTTGCGACCCAGCACACAATTTCATGTTACACATACCGAAGAGAAGTGGCCTCGTGCTGTAGTTTTTCGGGAAAGGAGCGGCATATTATGCATTCATTGAATTTACAGAATGGGAGCCTTTTTAAGGAGTGACTCCGCAACCTACCCCGAGTGAGGATCATTCTCACTAGCTACATATTTGCCCTGCATATGCTAACAGTAGACTAAACATGAAAGGTAAAGAAATACGGGGTGCTTGTTAGTGAGTTTTTCCATGGAGCTAATAGTCGGGTTCCACGTTAGCACCCCGTTTAGTAACTACCTAGGTGGCATTTAGTGTACCCCATCACGTGCATTAATTCCTGGAAGACAACACATACAGTGCAGCACCCAGGTAGCTCAGAGTGTACAGTTCAGGAGGTTAATGGATTGCAAAGTGCTAAAGTTACTGAAGGAGGTATTGAAATTTAGTGGTGGGGACAGGTTTCTTATGTGATGGGGTACCTGCCATTATGGGATACGAGGTTTCTCTTCCCTTTTGATGTCTGTAGTTATTGTGGTGCCTAAAGTTGGAGGTTCGTGGTGGTTGTTGTTGACCTTTTTCTTTTCGTTGGTGTAGCCTTGATAATCTATTCTTGTTCGCTGATCCCCAGAGAAAGAGCCCATTATTTAAGTGTGAATGTATGAGTGCATAGTACATTTATATTACGCAATCCTCGTTCATGACTTTCGCCACTTGCTTTAGTATGTATATCCCACTGTTTACTTTGATTTTTTTTTTCAATGTGCTTGTTCCATTTTAGATTGTTTTCTCTAATTAATCCTAAAAAGTTCGTTTGCGTTACCTGTTTGACTTGTTTATTTTGTACTGGCAAGGTGATTTTTAATTGTATTTTGTTGCTTAAATTAATATGCATCCAATCTGTTTGTTTTTGTTTAATGTCATTCCTATGTTCTGCTAAATGTACATTCACCATCTATAATACTGTGTATGCTTTGCTCCTTATTTCTCTCTCCTATATTTGCGGTTACAATTATTGTAGTGTCTTCTGCATTCAAATATCTAATTCCCCTGCAAATAAAGAATTTATGATCAGGATGGATAAGTATGGCCCCATCTTCGAGCCCTGCTTTTATACCATTTTATATGTTTAAATTATGATCGAACTTTGGTTTGATTTCCTTTCATACGCATTATTTCTACACACTGTTCTCTCCTATTAAATATGTTTTAACAGTTCAAATGTCAATGTCAATTCAATCCCATAGTTTTCTAAAATTCCTATTGACTTTCCTGTATCCACACAATCAAGTCCCTTTGAAAGGTCAAGAAAGATTGCGGCCATATAAACGTTTCTATGTACATGGCTTTGATAATTATATGGTTTCTTTTACCAACTGAAATCCGGACTGATACTCTGATATCATCTTAAATTTAGTCAAAGTTTTTGGAGCTGTTTTACAACCAGACCTTAGACAATTTTTGAGAAAGTAGAGAATAATGCCGGCCTCGGTAGCGTAGATGGTAGTGTGTCTGCCTCACGTTCGAGAGTCGGAACAGCCTATCTCACCAATGTTAAAATGACCATATCAGCTCCCATCACTACTAATACCTTACTCAGGGCCAATATGCAAGGCATTATTCCGATTTACAACGAGGGCAAGAATGAAGCTGTAGTAAGATAACACTGCCGTTATGTATTTACTATTTACATCACGGAAATCAGAGCTTCCTGGATTCAACGTTATATTCAGACGCAGTAGCCGTCTCAATAGGCTGGCAGTAGCGTCTTATAAATAACCTAACAACAACAACAACAACAACAACAACAACAACAACAACAACAACAACAACAACAACAACAAAATGAGAGTTTTCGGTAGGTAGAGCGCCGGCATGCTGCATTTCCACGTAACGAAACGCATGCAGCTCTGAAGGTGGTGCCTCACGTTCAAGAGGTCCCGAGTTCGAATCTCGCTCAGGTTGAGCTACCTGGATAAGGTTTTTTCGGGTTTTCTCTTATCTTTAAAAGATGAATGTCGGGTAGCTCTAAGCTCCATGGACCCTGGACACATTTGAGCACCATTTCATTCACCGTCCGATATGACTTAACGTTGGAGGACGTTAAATAAAAAAAAATCTGAAGGTGGTGAGGGAGTGGGGGAAGCATATGTGCCTAGCGCTGTCTGCAGGCTAGTATTACAGTGTTAGAATGCACGGTTTCTTATTTTAGTGTTCTTTGTGGAGTTAGGAACATAAACAGAGTGTTATAGGTGGCTTTATAAAATCCAGTGACTAAAGAATGGTGGATAACTTTGTAAAATCACTAATGGAAGTGCAATTTTCAATGTTGACCTACTTAAGAAAAAGTACAATTGAAATCGTTGGGTAGACAAACGCCGGAATTCTTGATAGAAAAAATAGAAAGTAATAGAAATTAAAATAGTCAGACTATACAGCTGAACTGTACAGCTGATACAGTAATGAAACAACATTTAGAAACAGCGAAAACAGTGCAGAATGATATATTAGACTGCATGTTGAAAGTGTGTAGGGAGAAAATAGAGCAACAAATACGGGCTTCTGAGTTTGTTTCAAATCATTGTCAGATGGTTTTCATATTTCGTTATGTATATGAGAAATTCGTATATACCCGCCTCCGTAGCGTGTCTGCCTCACGTTCAAGAGGTCCCGAGTTCGAGGCTCGGTTAGGAAAAAAATCGTATATGAGAGACTTTGGGCTTTTGTGAACCATGAAAGAAGTATGCGGAATCTCTGACAAAGTGCATAAGGAATGAAATTTACCCGCCTCGTGGAAATACCAAAGAAAAGCTCATTGCTCAAACCTTTGACGGGGCCAGTGTTATGAGTGTAAGGACTGGTGAAATACATGCCAAAATAAGGGAAACATTACCATATGCGTACTTTGTCCATTGATATGCACACCAGTTGAATTTAATCATAGAAAAGGCAACTAACCCTAATTCCCAGGTACGCGTATTCTTTTCAGATCTGTTGGATATTCCACCATTCTTTTCCAATTACTCTTTGCGATCTGATATTTTAGAGAAAGTCGTGCAGGCAAGATCGCCCAGAGCTGCATTAACAATATGGAATTATAATATTACCGTCAATCTTGTGTACGAAAACATACAAAACCTGAGAGGTTACTTCGAAGTTATACAACCACAATAAACGAAGCCAGTAGCTATAGAGGAGGCAAATTTTATTTTTGGCTAATATTTTCCACAAAATCCTACCTCATGTAGACATGTTTTACCAGTAATTCAAAAGAAGAGCAAAGGTAGTGTAACACATCGGAGTGACAACCTTATATTTAAACAACAAATGGAAAAGGAAAGACTAAATATTGATGAAATACACAAAAACTTATGTGAAGAATTTCAGTTACTTGTAATTGATAATTATTTATTTATATATTATTTGTTATTTATTATTATTTAATATTATTATTTATTATTATTACTTGTAATTGATAATTTATGTACATATACATTAGAATTAGTTTTTCTTTTTCTTTCTTTTAAATTTCTTTTATGTATAACTTGACGACTCACCAGTTTACCAGCTAGGCTGACAATGTAAACGTTATGTGACAATAAAGATTCTATTCTATTCTATTCAGCAGCCGCCAAAGAAAAGGAAAGGTATGGAATGTGCAAGGGTTGGGGACACAGATTGGTTGGGGATGTCAAGGTGTGTAAAGTCATCACAACTACTGTTATAGATAGCTTTGCTCATTATGGACATCTAGCGGCTACATCTTTGCTGTGTTACGACTTATTTAAGGATTTCAGTGAACGTTTCCCGGAAGAAATTTTCACACGAGTTGTGCAATACTGTCCTTTTCTACAGCAAGGAAAACTGCACACAGAGTTGGAGCTAATTTACTGACGAAATGACTTGAACATTCAAAGAGCATTGAAACGTTTTCAGTCAAATACGAAAATAACCTTTGGTCAGTGTTCAGCGGAATCACAAAACTTTTGAAAATTGTCATAAGAACGCCAATATGGCAAACGGCAGACCCAATGCTTTAGCAATGCTCTCAATAAATAAGGACCTTATCAGTAACATGCAGGATTATGATGAGTGATAGCACATTTCATTAAATTAAAGAACAGAAGACTTGATTTTGTATATAAATAGAGCAAAAGTGTAGTTCATGATAAACCGAATAAATGCAAAATACGAGTATTAATGTGTGTACATACAGTGCGTGAATTTGTGGCAGCTTATGTGGCGAACATTACTTCCGGATATGGTTGAGTTTGAATTATGTTCTAATACCATCCTTTTATAAGCTGCATGCATATTAATATAGCAGCCCTGGGCAAAGATCGTGTTAGGCTTCCTGTACTTATTTCTGAGGTGTATATTACAACTTGAGAACCACTAGTTCCATTCTTTATAGGAGTAGAATTTGAAGGGGGGGGGGGGAAGAAAAGATGTTCTTAAAATTTACAGGTGTAATAATATATTGTTTTCAATACTTAGCAAGCAAAACCGTTTCCGCGCCTCCCAAACATTTCGGCCACAACCCGCCACTGCTATTTAGGACTTTTAAAACTATGGGACAGGAAAATAAATATCGTTACTCGCTTCTACAAACACCAGGGAAGATTATTTTGATAATAACTCATTTTGTGAAATTTCATCCCAGAATTCCATTCTGGCTCCCCTTAACCGACTTCCCCACATCCTGCAACCATTCAGAGCTTGGTTTCGTACAACACTTTTATCACTAATGATGGCTTTGTCATATATTTTCATTGATCGTTGAGTTATTAGCAGCAATATGTAGCGGCTCCATGTAATTCAGTAATTCACACTGTCATACAATGTTATTTCACTAGGTAGTGACCAAAGTCACTAAGGAATACACATCTTAGTCTGTCACACGTCTTCATCTGACGGCTTTTTATTGAATTGTGTGTTTTATTTATCACACACATTAACTGCTGTGGTTCTCAGCATACCATTCTATATCGAGAGAGAAGTGCCACTTAATTATGCTCAGATGCCCTCTCATCAGATTTGAGCAATTTGAGGTTCTTTTATATGCCTTAAATCGATGACACGGAAACACTGGATTTACTGTCCTTCCGAAGGAAGCCAAGTATATGTTCTGTGAGAAGCCATGCCAAGTTTGATCTCGAAATCTCTACAAGTCGCGCTCTGGCTCTTTAATGACAGAAGAGTGACGTGGCAGACACAAAACTGTGGACAAGTCCATCTGCTGTATTCTGCCGGTTTAGAGTCCATATTTAATATCAGAAAATCGCACAATGTGTATTAATGCATGTTTACATGAATATAATAATTATGTATTACCTATAACCTTGTCTTTTTTATCTACTTTAGTTCAATCTTTCAGTTTTGATGTTTTAATTCACTATCACTCGGTCTATTTTTCACCACAACAATTCTTTTTTAATTGATACTAGTCTCATTTCGCACATTTTCACATGATATCTCTTGCATTGTTTCCGACATAACGCGCACACGTGTTCTTCGCCTGGGTCATGGTGTGGAAAATGAGCAGAAATTAACGAAATGATACTCAACCGAGAAAAGACTGTAATGACATTCAAGAGAGGAGGAAGACGAGCAGTAGGAGACATAAAGATACAGAACGAACCGCTGAAAGTTGTAAACAAATTCAAATACCAGGGGATAAAACTACAGAAGGAACTACATTTATAGAACACATATGTAAAGGACAAAACAGCATCAGCAGTGAAAGCCATGTATGACATTAAATACCTGGACAAAATATATCTAAACTCTAAAGACGGCAATGAAGTTATTCAAAGCTACAATAGCACCAGTAGTAACATACGGGCTACAGCTGATATGGGCGCACCAAACGAAAAGAAACGTATTAGAGACTATGGAGAACATGAAGACAACATACATGAAGAAAATTTTGGTGTAGGTTGATCCAAGTGCACAGTTTAAGACGTTTCAAGACCAGCATACGAAATGTACAGAGAGACGGTGTGGATACATCTACTACAACTGTTACTTCCGGCAACAGAGGCGTACATCGAATGAAGAAAACAGAAATCTGGGAAGATTTCTACAGCACAAACGCAACGACGAAGGAAGACTGGAAGGGCCAAAACTACGAATGCTACGAACTAAGGCGTTTTATAATAAGATGCGCAGCGCATGGTTTCCACCATTTAGAGTCCATATTTGCGAGGCCGAATTTATGAAATGTTATTGTTTAGGTCATGGAGGATTTTACACTGATGTTGTCTTTGTACAGAATGCAGCACTGTTTTCCGTTCTAAAATATTACAAATTTATATCGCTATAATGTCATCATGCTGCATGAGGTGTGTGTTAGTACCTGTGGTTAGTACTGTCAGTAATGTAGGCTGTACATAGTTTCAAACTATGTACTGAAATTCCGTGTTCTTTAAGGGAACAAATTAAAAAAAAAAAGTGCAGGTTTAGGAAGTTACATTTGCAACAGATATGATGGAAAACTCATCTGAACTATCTGATACGCTCGTGAAAGAAGAATTCGAAGCCTGTGAAAATGAGTTTTCAAGTACAATTATAAGTAATGGGGAAGATTTTGAGGTTATACCTTTCGAACATGTTAAAGTGGAATATGAATGTACTGATTGCAAAATCGAACATGTTTCCAAAGACCACAACCACAAGGGACTTGAAGTCAAACGTATACGTGAAAGTGCAAATACCGTAGTTCCTCAAAACAATGTTTCAGAACATTGGGAAAATGATGTTTCAGATGAATTAATTGAAGCGGAGCAAGGGTTACCAAGATCCCACACTAATGAATGTAATAAAAAAGATGAACCTTTAAAGGATTATGAACCACCCTGTTCTGATATGAACGAAAAGAGGTATAGAGTTCATAAGTTGTTCTGTAAAGTGTTTTAACAAGCCAGATATTCTGTTTTTCAAAAAGTGACTTCCCATCATATGTTACAGATTGACTTAAACAAAAGTAAAATTTCCGTACATACCGCCCGGGTATATCTGATATAATCTGATATATATCTGATATAACTAGCCATAACTAAGCTTAAATAAAAACAACTAGACCTAACCTGTCATTCTCGTAAATGTATTTATCCACCATTTGGTAATCACAATGATTTACAATAGGCTTCATCAGAGAAAGAAAAAAGAACTTATAACTATAGATTATTACATTAAATTAATTGCACATATTTACATATCACATGTACTTGTTTTATGAAATTCTTGTACACTGTATATATATATATATATGTGTGTGTGTGTGTGTGTGTGTGTGTGTGTGTTTGAAGATGTTATTTTTAATGGAAGTGGATTGTATAGTTTAATGCTTACTCTGTAGTACTTGGAAGTCTTCTGTAGTCTGTGGTATGGCATATCAATCTTACTACTACGTACATTGTGAGTATGTATATCACCCCTGACTTCATTGATATGTAAATTGTCTTTTATGCGAGTTAGTATGAAACATATATGCCATAGACACGTAATATGGTATTACGGCGTGGCAAGTGCTTAAATTTTATTCAAAACACAATATATAGATAATGGCAATCAATTTTAGATGATATAGTGTACTTTAGGACCAGGCAATTCATAAAAGGCTGGCCTAACAAATTGACTGTTTATTTTAGCTTAGTACTATCTTGTAAACATGATACATTCAGAGAAGTATATGAAACTACCTTCCATGAAATAAATTTGCTATCTTTGAGGAATAAAATAGCTCATGTACTACATTAGATTTGCTCTGATTCGATCATCGCTGAATAAGCACAAATAATATATATCACCAATATGAATGTGTGGAAACGTGTGTAGCACAAACTCTAGAGTGAATATTCCCAATGTTTCTCATTGCCGATCACTGTACAATTCACTAATTACTACTGACATTTGATTATAAAAATCAAATCGAGAATTAATGCCATACTTTTATGTTGTGTATAAACATACAAGTAGTTCAAAAGATGTTATGAATCTTTTTGGTAAAAAATGCATTTCCTCACTAAGAAGTTGCAGTATTCCTTAAAAATATTAAAGGGTGCTTATGTATCTAGTACAGCTTTAATTTTCACTAAACATAAAAACAAAAATTGGAATTTGTAACAGTCACATGCTTTTCTCTACCTATTACTGTTATTTTCATATATATACCACAACTATCTATATAGAAGCTTGTCTCTCTATTTCTTCCTATTTAATCATGGTAAATTTTGCCTGATAATAATGCTTGCAGTTACATAATACAATGATAATCTATAGTTTGTTCTTTTAAACAACACCTAGGTGTTGAAAAAGGAAGAATTTATGTTTGCTTCTTGGTTCAAAATTAGGCTTTAAGAAAAGTAAATTATTCAAAGGTAAGTTTCTGGGCCACATTTCCATAGGCAGTCCTCAGTCTGAAAGTAATTAGGATATCACATAACGATGATTACCCTTATCTTAGTAGTGCACTTTGAAGAACGTTTCAGTGTTTCCACTGTTGTTAATATGTCAAAACATTTTAATGAGTATTTGTTTCACACAATAATCATGATTAAATCTTGGTTAGGTTATGTCTAGTTCTATACAAGCTTACTTTTAGTTAGGTTACGCCTAGTTTAGTTTTTTCATAAACTTATGCTATTGCACATAAAATAACACTAAGTGCTATCTGCAATTACAATGCAGTATTACTTTTGTACAGCATATATGGAGGTTTTAACAGTTTTGGTTATAAAGTTAATCTTTGTGCCTTTATTTAAGTTTGATTTATGAGTTAAGTTAATTGGGAGTCGATTAATAACACAAAACAACACTCACTTTTAAATTTTCCCGGAACCGGTTTCTGAGGCCTTCCCTCTATCTTCAGCCGGACATCGACTAGTTCAGCAAGTTCCTCGAACCGCCACCAGAGGAGACCGAAGACAAAATATTGCCAGCTACACCAATGAGAACTAGTCGATGTCCGGCTGAAGATAGAGGGAAGGCCTCAGAAACCGGTTCCGGGAAAATTTAAAAGTGAGTGTTGTTTTGTGTTATTAATCGACTCCCAATTAACTTAATTTATACAACAACACTGTTTTCAACACTTCCATGAAAGGATTTATTGATTTATGAGTCACTATGTTTACACTCAGTCTTCACTTACTTGTTGTTGTATAATGGAAACGTTTTCAAGATCATTCGATCTCATCCTCAGCTGTTTGGTGACTAAATGAACCTCCCTCTTCTTCCACTACTGCGGAGCTCCGATCACTCTACCATCTGGTGTTAGGGGCACTAAGTTTTAATACTTCATTTAATGCCGGGATTTCAAAATTTATAACTTTATCACGGTTTTTGTTTATGAATATTTTTTCCCAAATATCCAATTCTATGGGTGTACTTAAAGATTTTAACAGTTTAATGTTGTGGCCAATGTTGTGGTTTTCTGTCCAAAAATGGTGTGAAACTGCAGATTTTTCTGTTTGTTTCAACTTAATGTTCCTCTGGTGTTCTTTTTGCCTGGTTAACAAGTTTCTCTTACAAAAGTGCTTCACTTTCCCTAGCTTCTTTCAAGTTTATAAGTTTCTCTTAGTTTTTCCTATGTAGCTTTTTTCACAGGTTTCACAATTAATCTGATAAATTCCTGATTTCAAATTGTTGGGGATTATATTTTTCAGTGGTTTATTTAGCAGGTTCCTCAGACTGAATTTGTTTTGGGGTGCTAGTTTTAAGTTTAGTCTTTTGAAGATTCGTTCAAGTTTTCTAAAAGCCCATGGATGGTAGGTGAATTTTCTATATTGCCAATTTGTGTTATTAAGTGGTGTGAGACTGGTATTTTTTGATATTATCTTCAGTTTTTCTTTTCTCTTCATCATGTTCCTTATGATGGCTGGGTTGAATCCATTTAATACCGCTATGTCTTTTAGGTGTTGTTGTTCTTTCAAAAATTCATCCATACTCAGTGGGATGTTGTATAGCCGGTGAATTAGACTTCTAAAGGCAGCTAGTTGATGTGAAACTGGGTTGTATTCATTTTTCTTTATGTAATTATCTATGTGTGTGGGCTTCCTGTATATTCCAAAATCTACACCATGACAATTTCTAGTTATCTTGAGTTATCTTTCGCCGACATAGAAATAGCCACACACAAACTAAAAAATGAGAACTTAACCAAAGCCAAAATTGAATGTCTGGATATAATAAAGCAGTTATCCCCAATATACATTAAAACTTACAACAAAACAATAAGAAACTTAAATAAGAAGCCTGTGGTATACCTAAAAGCCGACAAAGGTAATTCTCTAGTAATTATGGAGACAGAAGACTATATTCAGAGAGTAAACCTTATGTTAGACAGTCCAGAATATGAAAAAATTCCAAAAAATCCATTATCCAAAAGTATCACTTCTGTTAATAAAGCTTTATCAATTACAAAAACATTAAGTACTTCTGAAAAATACAACTTAAAATCTTCCAACCCCACACTACCAAGGTTGTACTGTCTGCCAAAAATCCACAAACAAGACAACAGCATGAGACCCATCATCAATGGCATCAATTCACCTACATACCACATTGCAAAATGGTTAGTAAGAAAATTAAAATCATATGACAAATTTCAAAGTTTGGGAATAAAAAACTCCTTAGAATTGATAAATCACCTACAGAAATACAACATCCCGTAAAATCACATACTAGTTTCTTTTGACGTTAAGGCACTTTTTACAAGCATTCCAGTAGAAAAAATACCTACATTCCTCAAAAAATGGCTAACCCAGACTACAACGGATCCCAGAGAAATAGATGACATTATCAATCTTACAGATTTATGCATAAGGTATAATTACTTCATGTTTAACCAAAAATTCTACAGACAATCAAAAGGATTAGCAATGGGGAGCCCACTTTCGCCTATTTTAGCAGACCTATACTTGAGCTATTTTGAAACACACATAGTAAAGGCCTTCCCACAGATTTATAAATTTTGGCAGAGATATGTTGATGATGTTTTTGCTATCATTCCGGAAAAACTTAGAGAAGATTCTCTTAAATTACTAAACCTTCAAGATAATCACATCCAATTTACTATGGAAGTAGAAAGAGACAACACCCTACCCCTTTTTGGGCCTCAAGATAACTAGAAATCGTCATGGTGTAGATTTTGGAATATACAGGAAGCCCACACACATAGATAATTACATAAAGAAAAATGAATACAACCCAGTTTCACATCAACTAGCTGCCTTTAGAAGTCTAATTCACCGGCTATACAACATCCCACTGAGTAAGGATGAATTTTTGAAAGAACAACAACACATAAAAGACATAGCGGTATTAAATGGATTCAACCCAGCCATCATAAGGAACATGATGAAGAGAAAAGAAAAACTGAAGATAATATCAAAAAATACCAGTCTCACACCACTTAATAACACAAATTGGCAATATAGAAAATTCACCTACCATCCATGGGCTTTTAGAAAATTTGAACGAATCTTCAAAAGACTAAACTTAAAACTAGCACCCCAAAACAAATTCAGTCTGAGGAACCTGCTAAATAAACCACTGAAAAATACAATCCCCAACAATTTGAAATCAGGAATTTATCAGATTAATTGTGAAACCTGTGAAAAAAGCTACTTAGGAAAAACTAAGAGAAACTTGTTAACCAGGCAAAAAGAACACCAGAGGAACATTAAGTTGAAACAAACAGAAAAATCTGCAGTTTCACACCATTTTTGGACAGAAAACCACAACATTGGCCACAACATTAAACTGTTAAAATCTTTAAGTACACCCATAGAATTGGATATTTGGGAAAAAATATTCATAAACAAAAACCGTGATAAAGTTATAAATTTTGAAATCCCGGCATTAAATGAAGTATTAAAACTTAGTGCCCCTTACACCAGATGGCAGAGTGATCGGAGCTCCGCAGTAGTGGAAGAAGAGGGAGGTTCATTTAGTCACCAAACAGCTGAGGATGAGATCGAATGATCTTGAAAACGGTTCAATTATACAACAACAAGTGAAGACTGAGTGTAAACATAGTGACTCATAAATCAAACTTAAATATGAAGATGATAATGCTTCTGCTTTTAATATTTGTGCCTTTAGTTTAAAGAAAAACTGTAAAATCTCTTACAGTAATATGAAACAAAATACATCTTATTCTGTACCTTGTGTTTTTAATATCACTGCGAACTATTAACAATTTGTAGTCTGATACATTACAGTATTGGATTTCTATAGTTGTATTTTGATAAACATATAATAGAGCGAAGAATAACTTTTTAATTGTTAATTAAATTTTCTATAGCGTTCTATTTTGAAATAAATAGATTTTGACAAAGTAAAGAGCGAAATATATTTTCAGTATAGTCGTATATGATCTTTCTGTAGCCTTTTGAATGTTGAAGAAACCGGTGCCACATATGAACCAATAACTACTGCCTGCTGACCACAAGAAGGCAAGCAGGCCCTAAAGAGGGAGAGGGGCTTGAACTGTTTATCTGCTCTGGTAGTGGATTTATTTACTATGAAATGAGTGTATGAGAGTATAGAATTACCCATGCTACCAGATTGAATGCTTGTTTCAGTAACTTTAGTAATAGGTACCTATTATGCATGGGAGAATTATGTGACAGCACTGTATTTTAGATGAACCAAACATCCTTATCATATCTGGATGGCAAACAGTAACAATATGCAGATAGCAAAAGTATTATGTTACACATTCCTCAATCTTGTGTTGGGTGGGTAGTATGGAGGCTTACTAGGCAGATATCAATGTCTTCATGACAGATGAGGTCCACAAAGCAATACTAACATTGAATAGCAAGAAGGCAGTTGGACCAGAAGAAATATGAAACAAAATATCAAAGTCGCACTCAGTACACTGCTTCCAGAAATTTCCGAGACCATAACTCTGTGCCTGCAAGAGAGCAAGATATCAGCACTCTGAAAGACCTCAACAATAATGCTCCTCAAAGGAAAAGGAGACCAATTGGATCTGAACTCCTACAGAGGGTTAGCTCTGCAAAACAGCATACTGAAGATACAAGGTTTATCAGATATGAACTGTAGCTCAGGAGTCTGGAAAAATAGTTTGACTTCAGCAAATTAAGTACTCTCCATGTCATTAATGGTCTTATCAATAATACAGAGTACGTGTTAGGATTCCCTTCTGAGAAATTCCATGCAATTTTTGTATAGTTTGCAAAAGCCTTTGATAAGATCAACATTTCCCAAACTAGAATCCATATTGGGAGAAAATAACAGATTTACAATTCTAATTCACAACAAGCTGAAAATCAGCTATATACGAATTTCAGACATGTCACCACCTCCAAGACACACAGACCAATGGCATATTACAGGGAGATCCTCTAAGCCCCCTATTGTTCAACGTTGCCACACAACATTGTACACACAATTAGATCAGAGGTGGAGGACATTATATATATATATATGCTGATGACATGGTTATCAGATCTCATATCTATACACGAGTTGCAAAAAGCAACAGGCCAACAGGAAATGTGGGTAAAAAACGATTGGAAATCAATACAGCAAAAACTATCAAGATGACCTACAATAAACATTGACTACCAGCAGGAGACAGAATACACCTAGTAGTAGAACCTCCAGTCAACACATTTAAGTTCTTGGGACTGACTTTGCAAATCATAGTCAGATTGTTCAGTTGACATACCAAATCTAGAGTAGCAGCTGGCACAAAAGCCATTTTTGACATCACGTCAATAACTAAACTATCATTGGAAACAGCAGTGGCCTTGTTAGATGCAAAAAATAGTCCTTATTGCTTACATATGGAATGGGAAAAATATCAAATGGGAAAAGCTAAGCTTAAGAGATTTAGTGATCCTGGAGGCCATTAAATCACGCTTTGTGTTTCAAAACACAAAAATCAAGACTAATCTATGAGTTCACAAAGGAGCCACTTTCTTTTAGGGGTGCTTGCATTTGGAGTTCACCCCCTGCCAGCTATGGACAGCTAGAAAAGACTTCTCCATAAAATGGAAACAAAAGAGGAAGAAGATATGCTAAATGTTTATAGAACAGAGGCCATGATGAACCGATACCAATTAAGACTTAAACATTTTGTGAACATTTTGTTGGGGGTGCTTGGAAACCACCATAAGCTGTGTAAAAACAATTGTCTTCATGATCTCAAGAATAATTCTGTGTTTGTGTGAATTTTGTGACCAACTCTGCGATCAGCTTCACATTACTATGTGCAAAAAGTGGGAAAATCTTTAATGAAATTCTGCACAATCTGACAGTATTTTTGTGTGACTTTTGTATCATGTGATTTCACCATTGATTTTTCTTTTCTTTGTACAATTTGAGTAATCCATCATACCGCATTACAGTATGAATTTGAATGTTAAACTGTAAATTAAATATATAAACAGTGCAGTATGGTGGAAGTTAAGATGCAGAGGCAATTGCTTAATTTATCAACATAAGATGTCCTTGTGAACTGATGTCAAAATTTTTTTAAAAAAAGTTCTCAATTGTGATTAAGAGCATGAGAATTTAACTATGTGACAAGTGCTTCTGCAGTTTTAATGCTAGTTATGCTTCTTTTCACAAATATTGAAAAAAAAATTGAGTAAGATATGTCTTCTGGTGGGTATAGAAAAATTATCAATTTTTTCTTTATTTCAGGTGAGCTCTGCATGTCTGTATAAGTTTACTTCACTTTGTTTCAAATTACTTTGTTTTACTTTTCTGTAAGTAGATAATATATTTCATTGCATTTCAATTGAGTACTAATCCTTGTTAGCAGGATAATGTTTCTGTCATGGGGATAATTCACTTGATGTAATACAGTAATCTTGAGTTTAAAGAATAAATCTCAATTCTTGACTCATATGGCTCAGATTTTCAAGCATATGACTTACATTACTAGTCCTGGTATGTCTTTGTGGTTAACTGGCATATACTTCCTGTTTCTTTTTTTCCCTTCTGGTGCTATTTGTTCACTTACATTAGTTCTCATTTGTCTTGGTACTAGACAGTATAATTTTGACCTATTGTGGAGCTTCATTTCTTTCCCAACAGTTAACTTTTATTATTTGTTTAAGCTTTGTTTATAGCTTTGATTCCTACTTCTCCATTTAAATATCATCTAATTCCTACTCATACAACTTGAGCTTCTGTGCCATTTTGAATTACGACGTAAAAGAATATTTTTACTTTCTCTTCTGCATATAAAAGAGTAAGAAAGTAAGGGTTTGGGACCCCCCCCCAAAAGAAAAAAAAAACAACAACAACAACTAGGTGTGGATGTATGAACAGGATAACTCAAAAATGAAAAGTCGGATAAATACCAAATTTATCTTGCAAGAATGTGACAGAAATCAAGATAAGTCCTACAATCCAGACTAACCTTCTTCATGTAGAACATTTTTAGAACATTTTGATTTTCTCAAATGGCTCTAAAGATTTTGATTAAACATGTTTAAAATATTTACATGAAAAATGAATTGTACAACTTCTATTTTCTGGAAATCTTTCCAAAAGTCCTCTTCATTCTGGATGACTTATGAAGTCGTAAAGAGATAGACAAAATCTTACTGCATAATAAATGTAGATCTCTTTGAAACACAATTTATTGGTACTTTTTTGTTGGTAGAATGAACCATTTCAGAGATATTCCTTGTATTTGAATATTGCAATACTTTTTTAAAATGGGAAGTCATTATTCAGTTTTTTGTCACTTGGTCATGCAAAGAGAACAGAATTTCAAAGCTGTCACATAGCAACCATCTTTAAGATTTAACTATTGCTTATTTCCTTCTGTATTCCTATTGTAACTACAAGAAAATTATAATTAAAGTAATTTATATCCCAGTTAACATGAAGTAGAGAAATAAGTGCTTGAACATTTTGTACAAGAGTAGATGAAGTCTTGTGAGTGACACATATCAGATGTTTTACTTAAGAGTATTACATATTAATTTTGTATTGAGGCTTGTGGATGTGATGCTTCATAAGCGTTAAGTTGGATTTCATTACTTTTTAACAATTATTTAGAATTTTTTTTGCTAGCTAATTAATTTTTCTCTTAGTTATTTTGCATAATTAAATTATGTTCACTATTTGCCTGCTTTTTGCTGTATCAGTTTCCAGTTCAGTCATTAAAAGTAAATTAGAGTTCTTTTTCCACCTGCCAGTTGCAACATTTAGCTGACGAAACTCTTTGAGCATTCTAGTGGCATATCTGATGCACATAACCTTTCCTTAGCTAGTCTAAATAGAATTTATCTGCTATGTCTTGAAGTATGCTACTCAGTATCTGATATTACTTCCATAATGTTTGGTGCAGGTAAAAAGGAACACTTCACTGAAAACCATGATTTTGTTGCAGTTGCAAGAGGTGTTGAACCTTTCAGAAATTGAAGCTTCAGATAATATTTCGGGTCATTTTTGAACATTAAAGTGTTTGAGTGATCAGCCTTTATTAGTTGTGTGAAGTGTAAGAATAAGAGAAGCTCTGACCTCAGAGACATCAGCAGATTTACTGGCATGTAAAAGAACTCCTGTGGGATAATATGATCCTTCGAATTGATAGCATCATTAACAAGCAAAATATATATTTACTTTTAGAGAGATCTTTCATGAAAGTGATTCACCACATCCAGCACAAAGTTGAAAACTTCAGTGCTTGAGTGTGCACATAACTATCACTACAGATCAAAATGTTTTCAGTTTCTGAAAAATACACCAGTTTACCCAATATATTTTTAGCCCAAACAACATCTCAATTTTGAACAAGTGGAGTGTTCCTTATAAGTGCAATGATAAAGGTTTCATAAAAGAAAGTTATAACTTGAATGTATTTGTGAGTAATATTTCATAGCTCTTAATACATTGTTCACAGATTGGTGAATAATCAGAATGCAGAACATACTGAAGATGTGAACCTTTGGAATAGAATCAATGCTGGTAAGAAAAGTACAAATGAAATGACACCATTGGATAATAATGTCATACAAGAAAACACTGGTAGTTTGGAACAATTTACATCTCAGATAACCAATGCACAGAAAGCATGTCTATTATTGCAAAAAACAAGAAGTAGTAAATTAGCTGTTAAAGCATGTAAAAAAAATCCAACATGTGAATTGTGTAAAAAAACATTTTCAAATCAAGGACATCTTAATTTTCATATTAAAATACACAGTGGGGTTAAATCTCATGAATGTAACACATGTTTGAGAAAATTTGCAAGGAAGAGTGATTTGACTGTTCATCAGAGATTACATACAGGCGAACGTCCTTATGAATGTTCTACATGCAAGAAGCGATTTGTGAAAAACTCTCATCTTCTGCGTCATAGCAAAGGTCATATAGGCAGCAAAGACTTCACATGTCCTATTTGTGGAAGTGCATACATTGAACAAGCAGGCCTTACTAAGCACCTACGTTCTCATACAGGTGAACGTCCACATCTTTGTTCTGTCTGTGGAAAGTCGTTTTCACAAAGAGAATATTTAATGCGCCATTCTCGTATTCATACCGGTGAGCGGCCTTACTCCTGTGATATATGTGGCAAGTCATTCACTGATAGCTCAACAGCTGCAAAACATGCTCGTCTGCATACTGGTTTGCGTCCTTTTACTTGTGACTTGTGTGGACATAGCTTTTCTCGGAATCAGCATTTGACAGATCATTTAAAGACACATTCTGGTGAAAAACCTCATGAGTGCAGTTTATGTGGAAAGAAATTTGGGCGTAAAAGTGATCTCCTTGTTCATGCACGGCATCACACAGGTGAGCGTCCTCATGAATGCGAGGATTGCGGGAAGACATTTCAGGATCGCTCTCACCTTACTCGACACAGCAAGGTACATAGTGGGGCAAAACCTCATGTTTGTCACTATTGTGGTCGAAGTTTTGCTGAGAAAGGACATCTGAATGGACACCTTAGAGTCCACACTGGTGAAAAGCCATATGCATGTGACATTTGTTCCAGGAGTTTTGCAAATCGTGACATATTAATAAATCACATACGTATCCACACAGGAGAGCGTCCATACGCATGTTCTGTCTGCGCAAAAACATTTGCGCAGAGGTCATCGCTGCTTAAGCATGTTCTTATTCACTCTGAGGATAAACCATATGCATGTTCCTTTTGTGATAAGCGATTTGCAGACAAGGGATACTTCATGAAACATACTCGTTTCCATAGAGGTGAAAATCTTTATACTTGCGCAATATGTGATAGAGGTTTTGGTCAAAAGAATCGCCTTGTGAAGCATGCAAAAGTTCATGGAGTTGAGCCAGAGAAAGTGTTCATACCAGCCTACGACTGAGTAAATTTTATGAGCATGCTATAAACCAAACATTTTATGTGTATAATTAACCAGAATATCACTTAGTTAACCTCTGAGCACTAAAGGCCTGTTTCACCAACTGATGGTGAATTTTAATGTAATGTTAAACTGACTTGACATTGAAGTTAACTATTAATTTCTTTTTCATCAATGTTATCTGTAACAATGTTAAACTTCATGTTAACATAGCTATTCCCCTGTGTTAATGGCATTTAAAAATGTTAGCATATGAAAAATGGTCTGCAAACTAAGTTTTTAATATGGGTTTGCTGAATTTAGGATTTTTAATGCTGTTCCTAGCCAAAAAAGAGCTTTGTGTTGTAATCATTTTAAACAACCTACAAGAAGGGTAATATTTAAAACAAAGCAATTGCGATTGTGGTTGTAAAATAAATATGGGAGAGTTTAGAATACTTCTAACATAAACATGACTCTCACTCCTAATTACTCTCAAGATATAATTCATTCTGAAATTTTATTCTATTGGTACTTTTCATTTAATGTTAGGTTACAGTTTAGGAACTTTGAAAGCTATCTTGAAGTTTCTGAAACAATTGTTTCAAGAAGTGAACAACGTTTCTGTTTGGATCTCCTTGATCCTCAGTCAATGGTGATACAATTTGATCAATTTTGTTTCAGTTTAGTGTCAACCATGCACTTTGAACTGTTCAAATGACTTTTGTACCTGGTGTAATTGGTGCTGTGTTTTATGTTAGCATAAAATTACCGAAGTTGCATACTGGACCTGAGAGAAATATGTTCATTTGAGATTTAACTGTATTGGAACATCACAGTGAAGCGAAAAATTATTAAATTTTAGATGAGTCGCATTTCTTACACATCTGCTTCACTTTCGTAGTAAAGCACGTACGAAAGTGAAGCAGATGTGTAAGAAATACGACTCATCTAAAATTTAATAATGTTCATTTGAGTTAAATTCTTCACAGATTTTCTTCCAGGTTGCCTCCTCTGTTAAAGTTGCTTGTCCCTTTTGCATTCATATATTTCTCTATAATTAAAAGGGAACTATCACTGTACTCACCCTGCTACTCACCTGAAAATTAAATTGTATAATGACTGCTGTATATAAACCATGTGTACCAAAAATCTGCTATGGAGTAGAATGCAATGCCCAAAACTGAAGCATGGAAAGTGTTCCATACAACCACTTGCAAGTAGTTGCTGGACATACCTCATCAGGTCTGTGCTGCATGGGGGAACAGTGCTCCTTTCTTAATATTGTGTCTGCGACGAATTATAGCAGAAGCGCCTTACTTACGTATGCCATGTGTAGACCGCTGCCCTCAGGGCTAAACAATACTGTGACTTTGTGGGTTCGTGAAATGAAAAGTCCAATTTCACCACTCAAAAATGTTCTTTATTTCCACCGACTTACAGTTTAACACTTGCCAATTACACAGAATTACTTGCTGCACACAATTACAATTCACCAGTTCGTCCGTTACAATTTCACTTGTACTCGCGATTACATAAACTCCGATGCACATACCAGTTACGTACAGTCTTCGGTTGCACAATCTTCTCGTTCATTAACACGTCACTGACTAACTCTTACACCAAGAACTGCGGCTGTCTCCTCGCTCACACTCACTAACCAACTGACTGACTGACACTGACTGTCTGCAACTCCCCTTTATATAGGAATATCGCCGCCTCCCAGTGTCCGCGAGAATGTTCCAGTAAAAGAATGATCGAGAACCAGGTGTAAGAGAACAGACGGCACAGTCATGTTTTTCCTCCGTCACCACCGCCTGTCACCACTATAAGACAAACGAGGGGAGGGCGTAGCTAACACGGACCTCCCTAGTCTCCCGCTCTCAGCTGCTTTCATAGGGTGTTCCAGCGCTCGCGTTACACTGCTCCCTCCTCAAAGCTGTTCGCCCCGAACAGCACCATCGTAACGTGCGAGGCGGTCCAGGTGTACCACCAGCATCTGCCCGGAGTCTGAGCCAGAAGTAGCGCTGCCGTAGTTTGTGAATCATACGGTTCGCTCCCAGGTGTCCTCCTGAAGTACCGGCGTGCACTTCCTCCAAGACTTCCGGGACCTTGCTCCGGGGAAGTACCAACTGTTCTCTCTGCGCCTTCCCATCGGGTGACTCCCATACCCGGAACAGCACGCCCTCTCTGGTCTTCAACGAGTCCCATTGGGCCCAGTACGACTTGTAGGTGGCGCTCCTCGGTGCGATGTCCTCCCAGGTTGGTCTCGTCCCTGCGTCCACTTCCCTCAAGAGTGGCCCCAAGTCTGCGTCCGCCAGCTGCTCCCTCCTCAGGCCTGCGCTATCCCAGCCTTCAGCAGGCACTGCCACAACTACTCGGACTGCTGCGGCACGCTCCTTCTCTTCCACTCTTGTGCGCTCATGGCCGTCCTGGATCTGCGATAGGACACCTCCAATGTAATGGTCGCTAGCGTCGGTGTCCACAATGAAGGCGCCACCCGGTTGTGGGAAACCCAAAATAGGAGCACTGCACAGGGTCCCCTTCGGGTGCTGGAAAGCGTCTTCGGCGTCCTCCGTCCACACATAAGGCCGGTTTTCCTCCGTCAGGCGGGTGAGGGGTTTTGCGATGTTGTCGGCCTTTTCCTCTAAATCATTAAGGCGGTCGTCTACTTGACCCTTCCGCTTGCCCAGGTTCGTGACGTCATCCCTCACGCCGGCCAACCGTTCCTCAAACTTTGCGGCGAGAGCCTCGTTCGCCGCCTTCATTTCCGTGGCCAGACTGCCGTTCGCTGCTCTCATTTCTGTGGTTAACTCGGCCTTCATTTCTTCCATCTTCTCGGTGATGTTGTCGTTGGCCGTCTTCATTTGTTTCAGTTCCGCGGTGATGTTGTCGTTGGCCGTCTTCATTTGTTTCAGTTCCGCGGTGATGTTGTCGTTGGCCGTCTTCATTTGTTTCAACTCGGCGATGAGGTTGTTGTTTGCCGCTTCTATTTTTGCAGCGAGGTTTTCAGTTGCCGTCTTCATTTCTTCCAGCTTTGCGGCCAGGTTGTCATTTGCCGCTTCTGTTTTTGTTGTTAACTCGTTCATCTTCGCGGCCAAGCTGTTATTTGCCGCTTCCGTCTTCTCTGTTAATTCGGCCTTCATTTCCATCATCTTCTCCAAAATTTTTTCCAATGCCGCGTCCATGGTTGGAATGTTCGGTGATGTTATCTTCCCGCTTCCTGACACCAGTGTGACTTTGTGGGTTCGTGAAATGAAAAGTCCAATTTCACCACTCAAAAATGTTCTTTATTTCCACCGACTTACAGTTTAACACTTGCCAATTACACAGAATTACTTGCTGCACACAATTACAATTCACCAGTTCGTCCGTTACAATTTCACTTGTACTCGCGATTACATAAACTCCGATGCACATACCAGTTACGTACAGTCTTCCGTTGCACAATCTTCTCGTTCATTAACACGTCACTGACTAACTCTTACACCAAGAACTACGGCTGTCTCCTCGCTCACACTCACTAACCAACTGACTGACTGACACTGACTGTCTGCAACCCCCCTTTATATAGGAATATCGCCGCCTCCCAGTGTCCGCGAGAATGTTCCAGTAAAAGAATGATCGAGAACCAGGTGTAAGAGAACAGACGGCACAGTCATGTTTTTCCTCCGTCACCACCGCCTGTCACCACTATAAGACAAACGAGGGGAGGGCGTAGCTAACACGGACCTCCCTCGTCTCCCGCTCTCAGCTGCTTTCATAGGGTGTTCCAGCGCTCGCGTTACACTGCTCCCTCCTCAAAGCTGTTCGCCCCGAACAGCACCATCGTAACGTGCGAGGCGGTCCAGGTGTACCACCAGCATCTGCCCGGAGTCTGAGCCAGAAGTAGCGCTGCCGTAGTTTGTGAATCATACGGTTCGCTCCCAGGTGTCCTCCTGAAGTACCGGCGTGCACTTCCTCCAAGACTTCCGGGACCTTGCTCCGGGGAAGTACCAACTGTTCTCTCTGCGCCTTCCCATCGGGTGACTCCCATACCCGGAACAGCACGCCCTCTCTGGTCTTCAACGAGTCCCATTGGGCCCAGTACGACTTGTAGGTGGCGCTCCTCTGTGCGATGTCCTCCCAGGTTGGTCTCGTCCCTGCGTCCACTTCCCTCAAGAGTGGCCCCAAGTCTGCGTCCGCCAGCTGCTCCCTCCTCAGGCCTGCGCTATCCCAGCCTTCAGCAGGCACTGCCACAACTACTCGGACTGCTGCGGCACGCTCCTTCTCTTCCACTCTTGTGCGCTCATGGCCGTCCTGGATCTGCGATAGGACACCTCCAATGTAATGGTCGCTAGCGTCGGTGTCCACAATGAAGGCGCCACCCGGTTGTGGGAAACCCAAAATAGGAGCACTGCACAGGGTCCCCTTCGGGTGCTGGAAAGCGTCTTCGGCGTCCTCCGTCCACACATAAGGCCGGTTTTCCTCCGTCAGGCGGGTGAGGGGTTTTGCGATGTTGTCGGCCTTTTCCTCTAAATCATTAAGGCGGTCGTCTACTTGACCCTTCCGCTTGCCCAGGTTCGTGACGTCATCCCTCACGCCGGCCAACCGTTCCTCAAACTTTGCGGCGAGAGCCTCGTTCGCCGCCTTCATTTCCGTGGCCAGACTGCCGTTCGCTGCTCTCATTTCTGTGGTTAACTCGGCCTTCATTTCTTCCATCTTCTCGGTGATGTTGTCGTTGGCCGTCTTCATTTGTTTCAGTTCCGCGGTGATGTTGTCGTTGGCCGTCTTCATTTGTTTCAGTTCCGCGGTGATGTTGTCGTTGGCCGTCTTCATTTGTTTCAACTCGGCGATGAGGTTGTTGTTTGCCGCTTCTATTTTTGCAGCGAGGTTTTCAGTTGCCGTCTTCATTTCTTCCAGCTTTGCGGCCAGGTTGTCATTTGCCGCTTCTGTTTTTGTTGTTAACTCGTTCATCTTCGCGGCCAAGCTGTTATTTGCCGCTTCCGTCTTCTCTGTTAATTCGGCCTTCATTTCCATCATCTTCTCCAAAATTTTTTCCAATGCCGCGTCCATGGTTGGAATGTTCGGTGATGTTATCTTCCCGCTTCCTGACACCAGTGTGACTTTGTGGGTTCGTGAAATGAAAAGTCCAATTTCACCACTCAAAAATGTTCTTTATTTCCACCGACTTACAGTTTAACACTTGCCAATTACACAGAATTACTTGCTGCACACAATTACAATTCACCAGTTCGTCCGTTACAATTTCACTTGTACTCGCGATTACATAAACTCCGATGCACATACCAGTTACGTACAGTCTTCCGTTGCACAATCTTCTCGTTCATTAACACGTCACTGACTAACTCTTACACCAAGAACTACGGCTGTCTCCTCGCTCACACTCACTAACCAACTGACTGACTGACACTGACTGTCTGCAACCCCCCTTTATATAGGAATATCGCCGCCTCCCAGTGTCCGCGAGAATGTTCCAGTAAAAGAATGATCGAGAACCAGGTGTAAGAGAACAGACGGCACAGTCATGTTTTTCCTCCGTCACCACCGCCTGTCACCACTATAAGACAAACGAGGGGAGGGCGTAGCTAACACGGACCTCCCTCGTCTCCCGCTCTCAGCTGCTTTCATAGGGTGTTCCAGCGCTCGCGTTACAATACCTTCCATACAATGTTTTATTCGTGTATGTTCCTATGTATTCTGGATTCATTTTCGTGTACATCCAGTTATTCTCTGCGCCCAATTATTGGCACACAGGTCCTACATAGAGCAGAGATGATGCCATCAAACCGTCAAGCATGTAAAGGTGTGAGTGTAGTGATAGTTCCCTTGTTACTAACTGGTTCTATAATTAATTTCGCACCTAAAATTTTCACTTGACATTGTGATTCTAGCTTCTAATTGTCCGTGAATGTAACTAGTGTCTGCTTTCTGACTTAGAGCTATGATGTATGACAAAAGTACATTAGAATGAGTTCAAATGCCCTGTAATTCAGTAACCATTTGCTCTAAAGCTGTTGTGCAGTTATCTTTGATGTTAATAAGATGTCAAATAACAATTCATATAAAAGCTTAATGGAAGACAAGACTTTTAACATTACGTGACACTTTTGACATATGTTAGCATATTTTTTAACATTGGTTGCTGAAATCGGCCCTAAGTTAAACATTACTTTGTTTAAAAGTACAAATCAGGTTTCAGGGTTTATTATTAGCTTCTTGTTGACTTATAATGGGGATATTGTTAACATTTGTGTTAAAACATTTGTAATAACTTTTAGTGCACCTACCAAAGGTAAAGAAAGTATTTAAAAATTCAGTTTTACTGGAATACAATTTTAAGGAATGGTGAATAAAAAATGCTTAAGTCCTGCATTTTTAAAGATGGAGGGCAAAGATTTGAATTGAATTTACAACTTCAATTTTTTGTTTTTTATTGTAATTTACATCCTCTAACATTGTCATTTCGGACGATGTATGAAATGAGGTATGAAATGTATGAAATGCTCAAATGAGTACGGGGTCTATGGAGCTTAGTTACCTGACATTCGTCTATCAGGATTAGGGAAAAACCGGGAAAATACCTTATCCAGGTAACTCACCGTAACTGAGATTTGAACTTGGGACCTCTTGGGACCTCGTGAGGCAGACACGCTACCATCTACGTTACTGAGGTGGGCTACAACCTCTAATGACCCTTAGCATGGTAAAATACAATTTTCTTCAAAATCATTGATTTTCAATAAGATATATGCTGGACCTGTTGGCAGATATGCAATTTTTTTTTAAATTTATGGATGCTTTTTAACTACAGTGATTCTCAGCATCCCATTCTATATTGAGCATCAAAGACTGCTTAATTTTGCTCAGAAGCCTCTTTATTGGGCTTGAGATTCTTTTACTTGTTGCTGTAACTCTATGACAAGGGATCCCTGGTTTCACTTTCCTTGTGAAGGAAGCCATGCAAAGGATAAAATCCATAGCTCTCTGCCAAGTTTGAACCTGCAGAAACCGATGCTAGATGTTACCCCTAGATCATGGAGGACGACTGTGACATGTATATCACATATTTTCTGTAATTTTTATGTTAAGTTGTTTTCTTTCTTATTGATTTTTATTTTACGGAAAACTGTAATTTATAGATAAAAATATGCTACAGAATAAAAATATAGAGCTTGATGAAAAATAGTTCTTATAGGCACTACAACTTCATTAACTGAATGTTTTGATCTTTTCTACATTTCTTCCATTCAGTGTGATCTCTAATCAACTCTACCCAATTTCTTATCTTCATATTTTTAAAATCTTGGTCTATGGCAATGTATCGTCTCTATTTGGGTTTACCCCTTTAATCTAGATTAGAGAGGCTTCCATGTGTACATCTTCGTAGCTGTTCTTCCATCTGGCATTTTATATGTGTCCAAACTACCTAAGTCTCTGTGCTCTAATGAAATTATTAAATTAATAGTTGTTTGTTTTCTGATTCTTTAATACAGCTCTTCATTTCTCAGAATCCTCCTCTAACCTCTATCTTCAATTGGTCCAACAATTCTTCTTAATATCTTTCTGTCAAATATTAATAACTTTTGCTTTTGTGATTATCTGAGCATCATGACTAAGCTTCTTATGAGTGTGTTGTAAGTTCTTTATTTTATGCTTTTAGGTATTAGCTTGCATTTAAATGGGTTATATATGTAAAGTATGCTGTATTTCCAAGAATGAACCTCTCTTTCACTTCTTTCGCTATAGAATTAATACTGTTCACTATAGACCCAAGTATTTGAATGATTTTACAGCTTTTATTGTGTGCTTATTCATTATTAACTCTTCCAACTTTTTTGATCCTTTGGAACATTTGAAAAAAAAAAAAAAAATATATATATATATATATATATATATATATATATATATATATATATATATATATATAAAGAGTCTAAACACTACAGATTCATTCTTTAACTTTTGAATTATTTCAATTGCTGCCTTACTATGTTACCTGTCAAATCAAGCTTATTTAAAACTGGATCTATTACAATATTAAATAATGTGGCAGACAAGCAATCTCCTTGTTTCCCTGCTGTTTCAACATTGTATTTTTCACTCAACTAATTATTTATGTATTTTCATTGTTGCCATATTGTTAGGTAGTATTATTAAAGTTAGTCTCACTAGGTTTCCAGGCACACCATACATCTTTAAACAGTCTAATAATTTACTTCTGCAAACCTTGTCAAATGCTTGTATATAACTTACAGTATGTTAAATAAAGTAATGTTATATTCATAAAATTTTTAAATTATTATCTCAACATGTTGACTGACCTGTTCTAAAACCTGCGTTGTAGTCATTTAATTTGTTTTCAATAATCTCTGTCACTCTGTTATTCAAAACAATTGTGAAAATTTAAACCCTATATTCAATAGGGTAATAAGTCTATAGTTAATAGATTATATCTCCTTTTTTATAGATTGAGTTAAAAATAGTCAATCAATTTAAATATTTGGGATGCTGGATAACAGAAGATAACAAAATTTATGAAATAAAGAGAAGTATACATGCCGCCAATGGAGTTTATGCATCGCTAGCGACAATTATCAAGTCAATAAACATTCATTGCCAGACCAAAGCAACACTGTATAAAGTCATGATTAGATCAATATTGACATATGTCAGTGAGACCTGGACCATGAATAAACGAGCCGCTAATTTAATTGATACTTTCGAAAATAGGATCTTAAGAAGAATATATGGCCCAGTCCAAGATAAAGGTGTGTGGAGAATATAACCTATATAAAAACAAGTTAATCACCATCAACAGAAATCATAGGCTTCCGATGGGGTGGACACATCATGAGGATGGGAGATAATAGAATCCCCAAGAAAATACTAAATAGCCAGATCGAAGGTAGAAGGCCTAAAGGAAGACCCAGGGACCGCTGGATCGATGCTGTGGCAAGTGATCCTAAAACCCTAGTCCAAACCAGGCAGTGGTCATTAGTTGCCAAAGACAGAGCCAGATGGAGGCGGATGATTACATAGGCTATGGTTCAATTAGATTTCTGTTCCCATGTTTTATCAATCAGGTGGTATATTATTATCAGAATCAACTGCTTTGATTGCATGTAAGTTAATTATATGCATTATTTCATTTAGGTATGGGGGGTCTCATCATTTTCAGTATTAATTCATTGGTAAATGCTGTCATTTTGTTTTCCTTGAACATATTTCTAAAATATTTTTCCCAACTATTTAAAACAGTGTTTTGTTGCATAAGAATATTTTCTTCTTTGTCTGCATATATTGGGAAGTATTGACATTTTATTAAAAGTTTTCAATTCATTAAAACATTTTATAAATTCATTTTTCTTAAAATTATTTTCCATTTGGTTTATTTTTTGATTTAGCAATTTATGTTTATTCCTGCCAACTTGGTTTGTTTCTTTCCTTATTTGCTTGTAAATGTCATATTGAATGCTAGCTTTTAACTACACTGCTTAATTTCTAGTCTCATTCTTTTTCTTAATTATGTTTTTACATTCTTCATCACACCATTCATTTCTAGGAGCTTTCTTCTGCTTACCAGTGGTGTCTATTGCTGCATCAGTTATTAACTCTTTGATATTCATTCAGTCTTGATTGACTTATCATTTTCAGTCATCTGAATTTTTTGTTCAATGCTTATTTATATTCTTTAACTTTTTGGGGATTCCGTAAATTTATTTTATTCCATTTAGTGCACTAATTGTCCTGCACCTGACTAGTGGGCTAAGGCATTGTGCTTTGGTTCCCTCCTATGAACATGCCTGGATTCGATCACACCCTTGGGAGAGGTGCAGATTTAAGTCCTGGGTATAAGATCCATGGTCTCTCAGCATCATGAGAAATTTAAGGAGCTACAATAGGTAAGTGAATCCCAGTCAAGAAAGCCAACTTTCTGGCTGAGGGTGCCGTGTTGCTGACCACATCTCCCCATATAGGTTGAAGGATCTGGCTTGCTTGTGGGCTATTATGCCATGGATTATTAATTTTATTATAGTGCACTAATTATTTCTTTCCCTATAAATTTTGGGTACTACTTGCTGTAATAGGGTTCTAACCAGAAAATGTTCCAAATCAATATTAGGACTTCTCATGCTTTTAACATTGGTTATTAACTCTTTTTTACTGTAAGAGACCAATACATGATCTATTTGATTTATTGTCTAATACATATACCTTCATTGATATCTTTATGTTGAAACCAACAAATATGATGTGATATGATATGATTTATTGAGTACTAAAACAAATACATCTTGGGCTACCCCTGAGCTGGGCCCTAGCCCCTTTGCAATTGGGCAGCCCTTCAATACTGTCACCCTGGTGGTAGGCTCGCGAAGCCGATGAAAAATAATGGCCGATCGTTACCGGAAGTGAGACAGTTGAGCGTAGTTTTTAGAGAAAATAAACAGTTTTTAGGTTAGCTAGCAAATTGTGATGTGACGAATGTATTTTCTAGAAAAATAAAGTGCAGCTTTTGTATTTGAAGCCTCGACTTTTG
Source organism: Mantis religiosa (assembly GCA_030765055.1). NCBI lineage: Eukaryota > Metazoa > Arthropoda > Insecta > Mantodea > Mantidae > Mantis > Mantis religiosa. Next base: position 143,916,511 of record CM060949.1, read on the forward strand.
ATTTTCACGAACCCACAAAGTCACAACTGGTGTCAGGAAGCGGGATAACAACATCACCGAACATTTGGCCATGGAATCGGCATTGGAAATGCTTTTGCAGAAGATGAACGAATTAACAGCGAAGTCGGAAGTAGCAAATAACAACTTGGCCGCGAAGATGAACGAGTTAACAACAAAAACAGAAGCGGCAAGTAACAACCTGGCCGCAGAGTTGAAAGAAATAAAGACCGAATTGACCACAGAAATGAAGGAGGCGAACGAGGTCCTCGCCGCCAAATTTGAGGAACAGTTGGCCGGCGTGAGGGATGACGTGACGGAGCTGGGCAAGCGGATGGGCCAAGTGGACGAGCGCGTCGAGGACCTGGCGAACCGCTTCAATGACCTAGAGGAAAAGGTCGACAATAACGCCAAGTCCCTGAACGCCATGGTTGACCTCGCGAACCGCGTAAACAACCTGGAGGGAAAGGCCGACAGCAGCGTCAAGTCCCTGAACGCCATGGTGGAGGACGTCGTCGGCAGGAGACTGAAGGATTTGAAGGCTGACGCACCGGGACGCGACACAACATCGGCGCGCGTCAAACCTCCGAAATATGACGACGCGTCAACATTCGAGGTCTTCCGCCGCCAGTTCGACACAGTGGCCAAGCACAACAGATGGTCACCGGAGGAGGAGGCCACACAGTTAATAGCCAGCCTCCAGGGACGGGCCGCGGAAATCCTAAACGCGGTGCAGACGACGGCGGCGCCCAAGGACATCTGGGAGGCCCTGGAGAATCGCTTCGGGAACCACCGCTTAGCCGCAGCATACCGCAGCCAACTAAAGGCAAGATCACAGCAGCCGGGGGAGACGCTGCAGGAGTTAGCCATAGCGATCGAGCAGCTAGCTAGCAAGGCCTTGGTTGACCTGCCACTGGAGTTCGTATCCCGGGAAGCCGCCTACAACTGTGTCGACGGGGTACGGGACACGGAGATTCGTCAGCGCCTAATGCTCGGCGATTATAAAACCATCCACGAGGCGCTGACAGCGGCATTAAGGATGGAGGCGGCCAAGGTAGCATCTATCCCGACGTCGAGAACGAGGAGTGTCCACTACGCCGGAGACAGAAGACCAGCTGAGGGACGCCGGCGAACACCTAGTGGCCTGTGTTGGGGGTGTGGACAGCCCGGACACCTGCGGAGAGACTGCCCACACCAGGAAGAGCAGCCGGAAAGCGAGTAAGGGCCCTCGTGGAGAGGGGCACGTCGGCGCCATTACCACCATCCCCTTGAGTGACAATCCGCGCCGTCAGCCGGCGGATGGATGACAACCTCATCGCGGACGGTTGGGTAAGAGGAAAGCCGTGCCGCGTATTGGTGGACACCGGGGCGGCCGTGACCATCATCAGACCTGACGTGGCGAAGGGTTTGCCGACGAGGAAACCGAGCCGACCATACGAGCATGTGACGGCATCGGGCGACACCATGCCTGTGCAGAAGGAGGCCCTGCTGGGCTGAACTTGGGACGGAGTGCCGTGCGTCTGTGGGTGTTCGTCGCGAAGGTGGCTGAGGAGGTGATTCTGGGACTGGATGCCCTCAGGAGCCACGAGGCGACGGTCGACGTCGGCAGGAAGGTCCTGAGGCTCAACGGAGAAGAGGTTATACTCCGTCAACCAGAAGGTGCCCCGAGGAAAGATGTTGGTGGTACACCTGGATCGTCTGGCCCGCTACGAAGGCGCTGTTCGGGACGACCAGCCTTGAGGAGGTAGCAGTGTCACCCTGGTGGTAGGCTCGCGAAGCCTATGAAAAATAATGGCCGATCGTTACCGGAAGTGAGACAGTTGAGCGTAGTTTTTAGAGAAAATAAACAGTTTTTAGGTTAGCTAGCAAATTGTGATGTGACGAATGTATTTGCTAGGAAAATAAAGTGCAGTTTTTGTATTTGAAGCCTCGACTTTTGATTTTCACGAACCCACAAAGTCACAATACCATTGAACTTCAATATCATACTTTATACGTATTTGCTCCTTTTAATAGTCATTGCTTTTCATTTACTTTTCTATCTTGCACTAGTTTTTCATATTTGCCAAATTGTTGTCTATCCATGTAATTTATTACCAATTGTTTCAACTTCATATTACTGTTGTTTCACTGTGCATAAACTGCATAGTCTTTTTTTGTAATTATACCATTTCATTTTCACCTTATTTCTCGTGTGGATACAATATCAGCATTTATGTTTGTTACTTGTTCAGCTAATTCTTGCACTTTTTTTGGATTGCAAAAGTGTTTGTATGTTCCATGTGCCAATTGATATTTTATTGTTAATCCTTTTTACATGCTTTGGTTGTGTTCCAATAATTCTGCCAGCTTTCCTGTGCAGAGATTCTTTAGCAACAAAATTTTTACTGGTCTGATGCCCAACTGCCTGAAGAACCAGGCCTCCCTATATATAACCCCAAGCAGGGTGATCCAGGTATACCTCCAGCCACTGGGTGGCTTTTTTTGTAGTTTACGTCTTCCAATGTTAAGTCATATCGGACAATGAATGAAATGGTCGAAATGATGCTCAAAGGAGCCTGGGCTCCATGGAGCTTAGAGTTACCGACATTCATCTATCAGGATAAGGGAAAACCCCGGAGAAAATCTTATCCAGGTAACTCACCCTGATCGAGATTCGAACTCGGGACCTCTTGAACGTGAGGCGGACACGCTACCATCGACACTACCAAGGCGGGCACTGGTGGCTTGAGTTGCAACCTTGGGGTTGCTACTTCCATCCCCAATTTGGGCCCCTGAGGGGTGAAATAGAGATATTTATCCCAATAATGTTCCTCATGGTGCAAGGCATTTCTGAAAATATCTCTTGTAAAGTTGTTCAGAATTGAAGTTTGTATGTGTCAAAAAATATTTAATGTAGTAGAAGCTATTTTCTCTACTACTTACCATTAGCAAAAAATATTGCATTCCACCCAAAAATTTGATAAGTTATGACATGAAAAATGTGAAGCATTTTGCAAAAAGTTTAAGATATGCATTTTATTAGTCAGTCATAGAAATATGTGGCTACATATGATCTCTTAAATAAAATGTGGGATATTTTTGAGAAAAAGAATTTTGTGCTAATGTTAGTGAAGCCTGCAGTAATTTTCCGCATGTTGTAATTTAGAAACATTTTGAAACTCAAATATAAAATTTAGGCTTATTCTGCATATTGTTCTTGAGTTATGATCCGATACATGCAAATTTGTTATTAAAACCATCCCTGTTTTGATTTGGGGATCTGAAAACTTGTATTTCTGGAGAAATCTTATTGATTTTTATAAGATAGAATTCTTCCTTTGTTTACTATAAATAAGTGATAGAAAAGTAAAAGTTCAAGCTGTAGTTCATTCACAGGTATATAGAAGATATCTGTGAATTGGTAATGGCCATTGAAAGTTAAGAGCTTTAAAAAATATAAGAGAAACATATAAAGGATTTAAATATCCTTATTTAATAATAATAATAATAATAATAATAATAATAATAATAATAATAATAATAATAATAATAATAATAATAATAATAATAATAATAATAATAATAATAATAATAATAATAATAATAATAATAATAGTTGTTATTATTATTATTATTATTATTATTATTATTATTATTATTATTATTATTATTATTATTATTATTATTATTATTATTATTATTATTATTATTATTATTATTATTATTATTATTATTATTATTATTATTATTATTATTATTATTATTATTATTATTATTATTATTATTATTATTATTATTATTATTATTATTATTATTATTATTATTATTATTATTATTATTATTATTATTATTATTATTATTATTATTATTATTATTATTATTATTATTATTATTATTATTATTATTATTATTATTATTATTATTATTATTATTATTATTATTATTATTATTATTATTATTATTATTATTATTATTATTATTATTATTATTATTATTATTATTATTATTATTATTATTATTATTATTATTATTATTATTATTATTATTATTATTATTATTATTATTATTATTATTATTATTATTAATATACTTTACTGTCTAAAGACCTGTATACAAGTTTCAGACATTGTCAAATTTCAATATTTACATTTACAAACAGTACAAAATATTTACAATTCATTCATAGAATACAGACATTTTTTAATCAAATAATTCCTTAAGCTAGTTTTAAAGTTAGATTTTCTTACGGTTTTGATTTTTATAGGTAATTTATTATATAAAATTGTTCCTGTATCATTTATATCCTTAAATACAATTTGCTTATTACACTTATATCTATGGTAATTAATGCTACCTCTTGTATTATACCCATGAATATAATTATTTTTAGTAGGATTCTTATTCTGTATGTACAGTACAGTCCTATATATGATAAAGAATAAATTGTTAGCATGTTGTGTTCCTTAAAAGCATTTCTACAAGATTCCCCAAATTTTAAATTACTAATAATTCCGATGCATTTCTTTTGTAGAACGATCAACTTATTCATATGCACCTTTGCTGCACTTCCCCACACCTAAATCCCATAATGTAGGTGAGGATAGATAACACCATAATAAATCATATTTAATTCTTCACTACCTAATGTGTATTTAAAAAATCTTAAAAGAGAAATGGATTTGCTAATTTTGTTACATATACTATCTATGTGTTGTGCCCATGTTAGCCCACTGTCTATCCATATTCCTAAGAACTTATGTGTGTCTATTTTATCACAGTTTTTATTCTCAATAAGTGTCATAAATTTTGTTTTAGGCATATTGCACATGAGATTGTTCCTTTTAAAGTAGTCTAATATTTCATTGGTACCCAAAACAATTGTTTCCATTAAAGATACATTACAAGCCCCCCAAAAATGTACTGTAGTATCATCTGCGTATGAAGTTATCATGGAATTTGTGGGATGATTAATGTCATTAACATATAACAGAAACATTAAGGGACCCAAAACTGACCCTTGAGGTACCCCATATCTTACTATTCCCTGTTTTGACTTTACCTTTGACAAGCACTTATTACTTTTAATATGGATTTCAGTTATCTGCTTTCTGTCTATCAAGTATGATTTACAAAATTCCTAAGCTATTCCTCTTATTCCATAAGCTTCTAATTTAGCTAGAAGGAGATCATGCTTGACACTATCAAAAGCCTTTGAGAGGTCAAAGAATAGTGTGCCCACCTTTTGATTTTGTTTTAATAAACTAATGACCTGATGGATATAATCAATAACAGCAGTTGTAGTTGAAAACCCCTTTGATATTAAATAATTACTATATTAATATCATGATTTTAACACTGTGACTCTTAATTGTACATTTCTTTTCATATTTATCAGAAAACATTTCAAGTTATTAATTGTAAGGGAATCAATCCAGTCAGTGAGGCATCTTTATCAAATTTATTGGAAAATGTGATATGAATCTGGATATCCTTTAGTTTCTTTCATGTAATAACTTACAGGTTGGACCATGTTCTGTGCGCCAATTCCTATATTCTTTGTAACATGTGTAACTTGAGATCTTAACTAAGTGCATGTGTTCCCTCTGGAAATGGAAGTGTTTTAACTTGAATGTAGAAGTTTATAAGAAGAGACTTAAGCTGTTTATGATGAATATTCTCTACAACATCGAATTTGCTAGTTTTGATGATTTCCCCAACTTGCAAGAACTGGAGGGCTTTAATGGCTGTGCAGCAAAGAAGGCATTTTACTGCTCTTTGTTACAGATTTTTGCCTCGGACATGACAAAGCATTCAGTTCCATTGCACTATATTGTAATTATACAGACTGTAAAATTGAACGTTCCTCACTATTGGTTGGTTTACAGTACTATGCACTGGCAAAACTGAAAGTGTGTCTAAGAGTCTCAGGTTACCAAGCTATCTTAAATTCAGATAAATTATACATAATATGGTGGGTGTAAATAGAGAGAAAACAGCATCTAAAAGCCGACAATAAGTTGCTTGTATGCTTCTGCAGCAACTTAAACAGTCTAACAATTTAAGTATGAATAACACAAGATTTACAAATGCTGGCACGAGGAAATATCTTGGTAGGCATTGCTAAGCAACTCTCCCCCTCTAAGCCATGTTATTTTAGTGTTTGAAGACATTCTCAGAATCTAAACTCTAGTTTCCTGTGCTGCATGGAACTGTGGATTAAGCTGTTTAGTTGTTTTCCTCTGTACTGTAAATTCAAAGTATTTACAGTTTATCTATCTGTTTGTTCCATGTAAAATGTTTATCTAGTATTATTCCTAGAAAATTAGAATGGTGTACCTCCTTAATTTCCGCATTATTTATCTTGATGTTTAAGTGAATTTCATTTCTGTTTTGATTTGCTTGAAAGTTTATGTATCTTGTTCTTGTTACATTAACGTGTAAATTGTTTTGTTTAAAAAATTCCACTGTTTGCTTTACATTCTTTGTGTAAGTATCAAGTGTCTGCAGCATTTTACCGGTGTTTACAATCAAAGTATCGTCTGCATAAGCAATTATCTTTCCATTAGGAGTAAATGGAACGTCCTTCATATAAATTATGAATAAAAGGTGTCCTAACACTGAGCCCTGTGGGATGCCGTATTTCACGCTATGTATATTTGAGATGTGCTCCTTTATTGCAGGTTAGTTTTATGCATAATTTTTACTTGTGTTCTGCCGTTTAAGTATGAACTTATTAATTTAAGTGGTACTCCTCTTATCCATACTGTTGCATTTTATTTTTAATATTTCATGGTCCATGCAATCAAAAGCTTTACTTAGATCCAAAAATATGCAATTACTTTTTTCTTTATTTTCTAAACTATCAATAAGGTATTCAACTATTTCTATTATTTCTTGTTTAGTAGATTTAACACTCCTGAAGCCATATTGAAAGTTATTTAAAATCTTATACTTCTCTAGAAATGATATGATTTGCTTAGCAACATTTTTTTCTATTACTTTTGAAAGTGATGATACCAGTGTTATTGGTCGGCAGTTCTTTATTAGGTGTTTATTATCATTTTTATACAGTGGTTTTACTATGGCACTTTTTAAACATTTTGGGCAAATCCCAGAATTTATACTTGAATTAATGCTGTTTAACGGTTTTGATATGCTCGAAGCACATTGTTGTAAAAGAAAAGTTGAAATTCCATCTTTACCAGTTGAATATTTACTTTTCATTTTATTTGTTACCTTTATTACCTTCTCTTCAGTAGTTTCTGATAGAAACATCGAATTAGGGAGGCTATGTTTGATTAGGTTAGGATTACTTATAGTGTTGTCGTGTTTACCAACAAGTGTATTAATGTTTTCAATAAAACCTGTATTAAATAAATTACTTATCATTGCAGGTTCTCTAATTATATAACTTCCATCAATTACTTCAATATTTTCATGTGTAATCCTATCTTAACCACGTTCATTATTTATAATGTTCCAAGTGGATTTTGCAATATTGTCTGATTTTTCTAATAGATGATTTATGTATGCTGATTTGGATAAGTTTATTGATTTTCTGTAATTTCCTTCGTGATTTATGAATGTTTCTTTATCTTTATCTAATTTAGTGATTTTATATCAATCATAATAATCTTTTAGTTTTGATTTTGCTATAATTATATCCTTGTTAATCCATTGATTACTTTTGTGTTTTTTTATTTTTTTACTTTTTAATGGGCATGCAATATCAGAATAATAGTTAAATAGTTGTAAAAATGTTGCCATTTCTTATTTACATCTACTTTATCATATATTTCTACCCATTGCTCGTTTTGTAACATAGCACAAATAGCTATTGAGTTAGGCTTATTAATTTCTCTCACTATCTTCTTTAAACTAAGCGTCCCCTGAATTCTAAGCATGATTTCTATTTGTACTGCATAATGGTCTGATATGTGATTTTTAATTACCTTTGTATGATATTGATTAAGTGGGAGATTTGTTAGTATTTGATCTATAAATATTACAAATAGAAGCATTATTAACAGTGAAGTTTTCTTCATGTTGAAGTTTTGTATAGCAGTATAGTGACTATACTGCTGAGGAAGAGGAGGAATGTCCTGGAAAACGTTCCAGCGTTTTTTAAAAATAATAAATGAAGGTGAGTGTAAACAAGTGTGACTCAACAAAACATCAACATTTGATCTATAGTTGTTGCAGAAGTATCAGTTACCCTTGTTGGTTCGTTTATTGCAATTTGAAGTTTATACATATTTGCAAGATCAACTAGCTGTTTATAATCACTACTGTCAATTTTATTTATATTAAGATTGCCTAATACCACACATTTTCATTATTAAGTTCATCTAGAATCATTATTAAATTTTTGAAGAAATGTTTTGTTGAACTACTTGGTGATTGGTAGCATGACATGATTATGACCTTTTTGTTTTCCCTTTGGATTTTAATTGCTACTATTTTTCATACTTTTTCAGTGCTTTTTTCTTTTACCCAATTTAGAGGTTTGATATTAGTTATTGTGTCTAGAACAAATATTACCGTGCTCCCTTCCTTATGCTTTTGTCTACAGTAAAAAATTGCTTTTTTGTAGTCCTCTATATTGCAACTATTAATTTCATTTTTTTATAGACCATGCTCTGTTATTGCAACAATCTGTGGTTTATTAATATACAGGAACACTGAAAGCTGGTCTATTTTATTCCCTATATACTGTACATTTTGATGTAGAACATTTAAATATGCGACATTAGTATGGCATGACTGAGTTCTTGTCGACTCAGTCATTGTATTCAGTTTCCCTGAATTGACCCCTTGACAGAACGAGGGTGAAATGGATGAAAGGAAAGATGATAATGGATAAATTGTTGGAATGATGGTGGGGGAAACTGGAGATCCTGGAGAAAACCCATCCTGCATTGTGTTGTCCACTACTAATCTCACATGTGGTCATCTGGGGTTGAACCTGGGCCACCTTGGTGAGAGTCAAGTGGTGTAACCACTTGGCCACGGAGCAGCCATTAGAAATTTAAGTGCTCATGATAAAAGACAGTTACAGAAGATGGGTTACAAAAAAAAGGGGGAAAAAGTTTTATGTAGCAAGAACAGTTAAATCCCTGTGCATGTTAGCTATGTTGTAAAGTCTATTACTAGCAGTGATATAAAGATCACTGAATCGGCAGTATTGTGATATTTTAACTATGTTAAATATTTGTAGCAGTGTTGTGGGATAATAATTTGTTTATTTGAGTTGATATTTCAACATGTACATCACTTTAGTTTTTCTACCATTTAGAGAAGGTATTACATTCTGCTAAAAATTTAATACTTAAAATTCCACTTGAAACATGATCTTTGAGGTCCCCTGATTAAAACAAAACATGTTTAGAAAAATTTAGTTTTTCCCTTCAAGAAAACCTCCCCTCTTCCCAGATTAGTATTTACATGGAACATTTTTCAAGAACTTAGAGTCTTAAGTTCTGATTACAGTACCATACATTTAAAATATTTTAATGGTAAATGAAATGCACGAAGGCCAACTAATAAGTCCCAGGCCTCACATAGAGATGGTACCACTGGGCCAGTTTCCCGCATAGCATCATATAGTTTTTTTACTCTAGACTAGTTTGTATCCATAGTTACAGATCAATAGCTTGTTTAGTTTTTGAATGACAGCATTTTAAAAATGGGAAGTGTAGAGGTTTCATGAAAATGAAAGATTTGGAAAAATGAGCAGTGATTAAATACTTCTTTTGCTTAATGGCTAAAGAAATCAAGGAGGACATAGTATTGAAAGACTCTGCCCCTTCATATACAATGATTAAAAGGTGGGATGAAGAGTTTAAAATGGATGTAAGAGCACTAGTGATGAGCCTCGTTCTGGATACCCTGTGAAAGTCACAACTCCAGAGATCTTGAAAAAATTCATAATTTAGTACTGGTAGACTGCAGATTAAAGTCTCAAACAGCAGAGACTGTAAACATATTAAAAGAACATGCAGGTAATATTATATTTAATGTTTTGTGCTTTCACAAGGTCTGTGCAAGATGGGTGCCATGTTTGTTGACACTTTATCAAAAGTTGCAAAGAGAAACTGTTTCTGTTAAAAATTTGGAGCTCTATGTAAAAATCCCAGTGAATTTTTGAGATGGCTCATTACCATGGATGAAACTAGGATACATGACTACACTCCAGAAAGTAAATAAAAATCAAAACAGTGGATTGCGGCAAGTGAACCAACTCTAAAAACGACAAAGGCAGTTTTGTCAGCTAACAAGTTTATGGCGAGTGTTTTCTGAGATGCACAGGGAATTATTTTTATTGATTACCTGAAAGAGTAAAAGTATCATTGGTGACTACTATGCAAGCTAATTGCAATGTTTGAGTGATGAGGTGAAAAGAAAAAGAGCTCATTTGGCAAAGAAAAAAATCTTATTTCTTCACAACAGTTCCAGCCCATTGTTCAGTCATTGCAAAAGGAAAATGTGTGAATTAAAGTTTGAATTGCTTGAACATAACCCTATTTGCCAGATTTAGCACCCTGTGACTACCACCTGTTTCTGAACCTCAAAAAATTTGTTGGAGGACAAAGATTTCACAGTAGCAAGGTCATTGATGCGGTCAATAGCTATTTTGAGGCCCATGATAAATTACACTACAGAGGTGGTTTAATTAATTTAGAACACTGATATGACAAATGTATTAACCTTAAATTATGTTGAGAAATAAGGATTTTTTGTTGTTGTTGTTGTTGTATTGTGAGGCCAGGACTTACCAGCCCACCATCGTATATAGCTTTGAATCATTTATGCATAGTTTTCTGATGTAGGCACGTTATGTAAAAGCAACCTCCACTATTATTTCCTCCTTTACGGTTTCCAATTTGTCTCCATATATTAACCATTTATTTATCATTTGGATCTTTTTGTATCCCGCACCTTTTACTGTATTCACCATTTCTTTCATTATATCTCTTGGTAACCATTTTCTTGTCATTTGCTGTCAGCCAAATTCGTTTTCTGTTTATGTTCAATATTCTTCCTTTTCCCTTGTCTTATTGAAACAGTTATATCATTCTTTTGCTTTCCTTAGACAAAAGACCTTAGACACCTTAGACATTTTTTTAAAAAATGCTCTTTCTTTGGATTCAAGTAACTTCAAATGCAATACCTTCTTTACCCTCTATGTACATGATGGAGAGAAAGTAAAAATGAATAATAACTTCCTATTTGAAAAAATAAAAGTATATAACATTTAATTTCAGAGGAAATAAAATATTGTTTGGCATGAATTCTGTTTTTCTTCTGAAATTCTTGGGAAAGTGGCACCTCCAGCACTTCATTGCATGCTTTGCCACTGACATTTAAATAAGTAAAAAGTACATGAAAATAGCTTAATCATATAGCATTTTAATCAGTATCACTAGAACCACTTTTGAGAAAATCAAACTTTTTGCAAATGTTTCTATGTAAAGGAGAGTTTGAGACTTTCTTAAAAATCTTCATGCCCTATCCTTGAAAGATGATGAACTTAAATATTATATTTTTTTATATTGTATTATATTTACATTATATTTTTAACCAATTTTTCATTTCTGAGTTACACTATTTACAGACAAATAGGTATGCACAGGCATACAGTCCATTTTTTAAAAATATGTTTCTTTTTAAGCGGGTGATGTATGTGAGAATGTAAGGTGGTAATAACTCATGAAATGTTTTAGATAATGTAATTTCACTTGGTATGTTTAAGTATTTGAAATACAATTGTGCATTAGCCTGGGAAGTTTGAAACATTTCCTTGAATACTAAGATCCCTATTGCAAAAACAGTGTTCTAGTATCTGGTCAAGTATGTATGACTTCTGAAGGGATTTGTAGGCCTTGATTAAATCATATAGCTTTGCTTTACTTGCAGTTTCATCAAGAGCTATATTATGCCCAAGTAACCAAACTTTCATCAATTTCAAGGAATTTTAGGTGGATGCTTTCTCAGTTTGTGTGTGTTGTGGTAAGAGGTATTGTTGATAATCAGAGTGAACCTGGCAAGCATATTAGGTATCAATATGATACCACTTCATATAATTTTCTGTATTCATTACCTGATGAAAATCCCCCATTCTTTGTTGTGATTTAAATATCCTAAGAATATCCTGAGAAGAATATTTGGAATGAAGCCGAACTTTCCATCAGTATTGTAACGCGAGCGCTGGAACACCCTGTGGAAGCAGCTAGGAGCGGAAGACAGGGGAGGTTCGTGTTATCCACACCTCCCTCTCGTCTGTCTTATAGTGGTGACAGGCAGTGGTCGGGAGAAAAACATGACTGTGCCGTCTGCTTCTGTCCACCTGGTTCTCGAAATTACGGGATCGTTCGTCATCTGGAAACGTCGAGAAGACGGCGATATTCCTATAAAAAGGGGCTGCCGGAGCGAAGTCAGTCAGTTGGTTAGTGAGTGTGAGTGAGGAGACAGTCGCAGTTCTTGGTGTAAGAGTTAGTCAGTGACGTGTTAATGAACGAGAAGATTGTGCAACGGAAGACTGTACGTAACTGGTATGTGCATCGGAGTTTATGTAATCGCGAGTACAAGTGAAATTGTAACGGACGAACTGGTGAATTGTAATTGTGTGCAGCAAGTAATTCTGTGTAATTGGCAAGTGTTAAACTGTAAGTCGGTGGAAATAAAGAACATTTTTTGAGTGGTGAAATTGGACTTTTCATTTCACGAACCCACAAAGTCACAGTATGTACAATAATAACAGGTGGCTGCAAACTTAATTTACTACCATTAGTACTAATTTAGGTGTGGTATGACTGCTGTGTACGTACGACTCAACTTCATGCACTATTGTTCGATCCTCTTATTTGTATTTCTGCAGAGGAGTAAGGTAAGTTTCCTGGTGTGATTGTATGTCATGCTTTTCTATTAGAACTCTCCTATTTGATTTAGAATTCTTCCACTTGATCCAAATTTTTTAAAGTTGTCCTCAGGCTTTTACCACCACTTTGAAAATTAATATTATCTTTCAACTTGATGAGCAATTTGCATATTGTTGGCACAGTTTATTCTTCCATATAGAAATTGTGAGTCGTGTGCCGAATTATGCATTTATTGAAATCGTAAGCAACACTTCTGGGAACCTTATGTTTTTTCCCCAGATGTTTTATTTATTTACTGGCATGCTACATTCCTTAAGAGTACTACCTGCCAATGATGGATCATAAGAAATATATTATGGAGAAATTGGTGGAATGATGGTGGTGAGACAGGAGATCCCAGAGAAAACCCGCACCTGAGCTGTGTTGTCCACAGAAAATCCCATATGCCTGGGTGCGATCCCTGGCAGCCTTCGAAACCAAGCAATCTCGTGAGATTTGTGTCAAGTTGTACTCTTATCTTTGAGAACCTTAGAATTCAATGAAGTACTAGTTGTCTTGTCTCTTTCTTTCATTCTTTTCAGGTTTTTGTGAAACTCGGGTAAACATATACATATTTTCTTCCTTCATCTGTGCCTTCTGTTTTATAAAGTCGAGGACATTTGCAATTATTTCTCTGCTCTGATTACATAATACCTTGTCACTTAATTTTGAAAACGTAGGAGCCATAGTTATTAATGCCACAACAATAATACACTATTTACTACCCTTTTTGAGAATATGAATACAACCAAATGCGGAAAACTTTCGATACAGGCTGTTTGCTTGCTGTCAGGCAAAGTGATAATTTTGCAAAGGTATGATATCACAAACTGAAAGCACTAAGGGTACTCGAAGTACTCCCGAGTGCTAGGCTCGGGAGCTGAGTTGATAATCTAGGTCATAATTCCAGAAATTTCTCGCCGGTTACCCTCAACGTCACTTAGTTCAGATGTGTATAGTTCTATATCCAGAATCTTGTAACAAAGCAGGCTGTCTTGGACAGACTTCGCAGCTCAGTTAAATGACAGAGGAGTGCTATGAAAACGTAGCCTATTTGGAGGATGTTCTTTCCATTTAATTACCTAACAAGAGTATGCAAGGAAAGGAAGAAAATGAAGTGACATCAAGTTTTAAACATGCCGGATTCTTAAAACCAGACTTGGAATGTGAAAGTCACACATGGAACAGGAAAATCTGTTTTCCCTTATTTTCAAGGTCGATCCATAGGTGACATAACCCAAACTCATTTTAAATCATGTCATGATAGTTAAGAATAACATTACACAATATTTTCCCTTCTTCATTGTCGACTAATATGACTGGATGCTCAATCCTATGTTCCATCTTCAGAATCTACCATGACTTTTCTCTGGAGGAACAAGGGCAGCTCACAGAACTTCACAAAGTTCAGCTGAATAATCCCATTTATCAACCTTTAGACATTAGCGAAGAAAGATATCCAATAATAAGCAGTTAATACTTTGGAAATCAGATTAAAAAAAAAACAATATCATGCCCAGGATTTGTACCTGCCATGGATCCTCCGGTGTTCGTTCAATTGCTTTAACCACTGAGCTACCATAGTAATATTCCAGCACGACATAACGCTGTGGCGTGTCTAACTCACATTCAAGAGGTCCCGAGTTCGAATCTAGGTCTGAGTAAGTGATTTGTTTAACGTTTTTCCGAGATTTTCTCTTATACTGAAAGATGAATATCAGATAACTCTAAGTTCTATGGACCCTGTGGTTCAGTGGCGAGGTGTAACTTTCAAAGGGAGTGAAGCTCCAAATAATTTTTATTATAATAAGGGAATAATGACTCAAAGAACTAAGGCTACTTTTCAGTACTCTTTCTAATGTACAGTCACACTTAGGCCCTTCTTGCATTGCAAGAGTGGTCTCACTATAGGCAGACATTTCCCTATTTCCCCTCTCCACTCAGACTTCCCAATTTTTCGTATAGCTGACCTACACTGCGTGAACTGTTAGCCTAAAATGGAAAAAGTATGCCATTCACACTTTTGCTAACAACTTAAAAGCACAAGAATTTCCTATTTGTCATCTCTAAGTATTAATCTATGTAAAATACTATTGCTAATGCTATTGAAATATAGTTGTATTTAAAAGTGCCACATAAAATAACACTCTTCTTTACAAACTACAGAAACTTCACGTGAGAAAATTTATCAGTGCTTCCTAACTATCGAAGAGTCCGATTTCTTCCGGAAGTCTACGAAGCATGGTATTCAAGGTTACGAGTGCGTAAATGCAGAAATATTCACTATTGAATGATCTCGCGGAACTGATCACTCGAATATAAGCAGCTGTCAAATTTTCCGCAGCACTGTGCATGTTCGCGAATACATTTTGAAAATGTATCCAGAGGAAATAAAATATTGTTTGGCATGAATTTTCTTGTCTTGTTTTTCTTCCGAAATTCTTGGGGAAGCGTCTCTTCCAGCGCTTGATGGCACGCTTCGCCACTGCAGAGCTCATTTGAGCAATAGTCCCCCACTTCATTCCTCGTCCTGATGACCTCGTTGGAGGATATTTAAAAAATTAAATTCTCTGACTCGTATTTTAAACCATAAAAAGAGCTCCAATTCATATGCGATAACGCGCCATAATTTTGATTTATAGTGTTGTAAGACAATTAAATTTCGGGCTTTATAGTGTAACCAACTATTAAGTCAGTTAATGGAAATGAATTGATCTCCATAAATGTGTGTAGGAATGTCAAGGTTTGGAATGGTAGAATCAGACTGAAAAATTCGGTTCCATCATAGCCTGAATTTGAACCAGGGATCTTTCAGTAGAGTAGTCCTAAGCACTGAGCTACCATGACAGCGACAGGGCTACCAAACGACTTCCTTGTTGAGAAAGTATAAGAATTGGAAAATCCAGACAAATAACTAGAATATCTCCGAAATTGTTCACTCCACAAAAAAGTATGTGACATAAATTGTGTTTTTCCATGGGGTTTACATGCTTTTAAGTAGAATTTTGTCTGTCTTATGGTTTACATGCAGTGGTGGCCCGTGGCCGAAATGTATTGACGACAATAAATTATTACACTTGTAAACTTTAAGAACCATTTTTTTTTCAGATTCTACCTCTACAACCCACGGAAATAGTGGTTCTCAAGTTGTGATAGATACTTCAGAAATAAGTACAAGAAGCCCAACACAATCGTTGCCCAAAGCTGCATATTAATATGTATTCAAGCTCACGCAAATCCATATAAACTGCCACCACACCAGTGTAATTTTTTTTCTTCACAGATGCACACGCATATCACTGAATTTACGCACATTAATTCTCGTATTTGACATTTGTTCAGTTTATCATGAATTGCACTTTTGACCAATTTATATGTTCTTTACTTTAATGAAAATTTCCATTACTCTTTCATCAAAATCCTGCATGTTTCTGATTGGGGCTTTATTTATTAACAGCATTGCTAAAGTATTGAGTCTGTCGTTTGTCACTGTATTTCTTAAAAGCGTTTTTATCCTTTTCAGAGTGGAAAAGCAACATTCATTGTGATTTCACTGAACACTGACGAAAGTTTATTTTCGTAAATGAAATGAAAAAGTTTCAATGCTCTTTGAATATTAAAGCCATTTCGTCTTTAAATTAGCTGCAACTCTGTGCGCAGGTTTCCTTGCTGTAGAAAAGGAAAGCATTGCATCACTCGTGTGAAAATTTCTTCCGGGAAACGTTCACAAAAATCCTTAAATAAGTCGTTACACAGCAAAGATGCAGCTCTTGGATGTCCATTATAAGCACATCCAACTGTGACAGAAGTGATGACGTCACACACCTCCTTGGGCATCTCCAGCCCTTACATATTCCATACTTTTTCTTTTCTTTGGCGGCTGTGGAAGTTCTTCACTTAAGTTTTTGTGTAGTTCATCAATATTCAATCTTTCCTTTTCTAATTGTTGTTTAAATATTAGGATGTAATTCTGTAACGTTACACCATCTTTGCTCTTGCTGGTACAAAATGTCTAAATGAGGTAGGATTTTGTGGAAAACTCTTAGCCAAAAAATACAATTTGGATCTTCAAGGGCTCTTCTATAGCTATTGGCTTCATTTATTGTGGTTGTATTAGTGCAACTCTCTTCAATAATTTCGAAGCAATCTTTCAGGTTTTCAATGTTTTCGTATATAACATTGACGGTACGAATGATGTAATTCCATCTTGTTAAAGCACCTCTGGGCGATCTTGCTTGCACTACTTTTTCTAAAGTATCAGATCGCAAAGAGGAATTGGAAAAGAATGTTGGAATATCCGACAGATTTGAAAAGAACACGCGTGCCTGGGAATTAGGGTTAGTTGCCTTTTGTATGATTAAATTCAACTGGTGTGCATATCAATGGACAAAATATGCATATGGATATGTTTCCCTTATTTTGGCCTGCACTCCACCAGTCCTTACACTCATAACACTGGCCCCGTCAAAGGTTTGAGCAATGAGCTTTACTTTGGTATTTCCAAGAGGCGGGTAAATTTCATCCCTCATGCACTTTGTCAGAGATTCCGCATATCTTCTTTCATGGCTCACAAAAGCCCAAGTCTCTCATTTACGAATTCTTCATATACGTAACGGAATACCAAAACGTCAGTTGTCTCATCACATTGAATGGAAACAAACTCAAAAGCTCGTATTTGTTGCTTTATTTTCTCCCTAGAGACTTTCCACATGCAGTCTAATAGATCATTCTGCACTGTTTTCGAAATGTTTCTTCATCACTGTATCCAGTTCAGCTGTATAGTCAATGAGGCCCCTGTACACCCCTGGATTGGAAGAAGTAACATACTCTTCATGCCCTCGTAAAGCAGTGCAAAATTTCACACACGAAATAAGCCTTCTTAAAATATGTCTGTTTTTACTCACTTGAATATTATGTTTCTTAACATTTTCTTTAAACCGGGGTTAAGACATGATACAATGTTTTGTTTTCCTAGGAGTGACATGTACCACACTAACCATATGGTGCACGGAATGTTGATGATTGTTTTTTTTTTTTTTTTTTTTTTTTTTTTGTTAAATGTTTTATATTACTCACTTCCTTAACTGTCCACAAACAATTATATTAAGGAACAAACAAAACACACAGATAGCAGAAAAAGGACTTGAGAATGTCGCAGCCATAGATCCAGTCACATTTCTCATACGTGACCTTAGAACTAAGGTGCCTGTTAAACACCCAGTTTTCATTTTTCTTAGTTTTTACTTTTCCCATTAAGAATTCGGGCATTGGTCTACCCAAAGGTTTTAACTGTACTTTTTCTTCAAGAGTCAACCTTGAAAATTGCACTTCCATTAGCGATTTTACAAAGTTATCCATCATTCTTTAGTCACTGGATTTTATAAAGCCACCTGTAACACTCTGTTAATGTTCCTAACTCCACAAGAACACCAAAATAAATCCGCGCAATTTAGCAATATAAACCTACTCTGCAGACTGCTCTAGGCGCGAACAGAACCGCGCCGGATGAGCACATCCAAAATCATTCCCCCACTCCCTTGCCAATTTCAGAGCTGCATGCCTTCTGTTACGTGCAAATGCAGCAGGCGGGCGCTAATCCTACCGCGCCGAGCCATATACTGTAGGTATGAGTACATCACTTTTACTACCTTATGAAGCTTTCTCATATTTTAAAAACAATCTGTCCGTACTTGTCGAAAAGCCATGGTTCTTTTATTTCCGTAAGATTTCTTTTAGGGGGGCACGCGCCTTCGCGACCTTATGACGAACTGCCCATGTTTACATGTTACGTCAAAGTCATCCAAAATAAAAAGTACTTCTGAGAACATTCCCAGGACTTTCCAGGTGTACCTTTTATTTGTCTTGAAAATATCTTAAATATGTGATATTTTAATCTTAATCTAAATACGCTATTTTTCAAAGCTGCTTTCCGATACGTATCCGCCACCGAGTCGAGAGGGCATGGATACCTGGGGGGGGGGGGGGGGGGGAGCTTTTCACTGTGCGCCGCCTGTTTCACCTCCGTGTCGGTCGCGAACTTGTTGCTTGGTCTCTGGTTGGTAGTGATGGACCCAGGACTCGTCTCCAGTCACATTCGGCTTCAAAAGTTCGTAGCGGTGCAGCAGCTCCTGGCAGACATCGATTTGTCACCTCTCCATTTCGGGAGTCAGCAGACGATGCACCAATCTTGCGGCCATTTTCCGATACTTCAATTCATCAGGACAATATACTTAGTGCATTCAAGTTATAACACCTCCTATTTTTTTCTCACAAAGCAATCACAAAAAAGTGGAACTAGTGTCACTTCTCAACGTAATCTCCCTCTAGCCATACACATTTTTCACAACGTCGACGACATGACTCCATGGCTGCTGCGAACGCTTCTTTAGGAGTGTGTTTTGACCTCTGGAAAATCGTTGAGTCAATAGCCACCATGGAGAATGTCTTTCATCATGGGAAACAGCCAAAAGTCGATAGAAGCCAAGTCAGGTGAGTAGGGAGCATGAGCAATCACTTCAAAGTTGTCACGAAGAAACTCCTGCGTCGCGTTCCCCCGATGCGCTGGTGCGTTGTCTTGATGAAAGAGCACACGTCCAATCTTTTCCGCCCGTTTTTCACGCAAAGCTGGAAGGAGTTTATTCTTCAAAACATTTTGCTAGGATGCAGCTATTACCTTAGTGCAGTTTGAAATGCAACGAGTAAGGATTACACCACTGCTGTCCCAGAAGATGGCTACCATCATTTTGTCAGCACTGGCGCTCACCCGAAATGTTTTTGGTAGCGGTGAGTCTGTGTGCTTCCATTGAGCTGATTGGCGCTTCGTTTCAGGGTTGGAAAATGGCATCCACGTCTCATCCATTGTCACAATCAATTGAAAGAAAGTTCCATTCATGCCGTTATCACGCGTCAACATCGCCTGACAATTTGCCACGCGCGCAGCCTTGTGATCATTCGTCAGCATTCATGGCACCCACCTGGAAGACACTTCGCATTTTCAAATCTTCATGCAGGATTGTATGCAGATCCCACGGAAATGCAAATTTTGGAGGCCATGTCTGCAACGCTCAATCGGCAATCCTTCAAAACAACGTTCTCTAGTCGCTGGATCATGTCGTCAGACTGGCTGGTGCGAGGCTGTGACTGCTTTGGTTTGTTGTCACACAATTTTCTGTCTTCATTGAACTGTCGCACCCAGGAACGCACATTAAACACATCCATGGTACCACCACCAGCACATGCCTCACTCAACTGGAGGCCGCGCCGTGGCTCAGTGGTTAGACCGCTTGGCTCTCACCAAGGCGGCCCGGGTTCGATCCCAGGCGACCGTAAAGTGAGATTTGTAGTGGACAACACGGCGCTGGGGCGGGTTTTCTCCGGAACCTCCAGTTTCCCCCGCCATCTCATTTCTCCGGTGCTCCATCTTCATCTCATGTATCATCAGTGTCACCGCCTGCGGTGCCGTATGTAGCAAAAGCGGGCATTAAACACTACACATTTACTCACTCAACTGGCGTAGTTGTCGCACCACGAAAATGGAAAAACTAATGATTACATGCTGTTTTTGCAATGAAAACGTCGCCATTTTAAATATTGTCACCCGAACGTCGGAACTCCCTATAGAACTGGCCGGCAGTAGGGTCAGACATGAAGCATTTTGGGCACGCCTACCCATTTGTCTCCTGTCACTTAACTGAAGAGATTAGGAGAGGGATCGCGGGCCACTGTGCCGTCTCTTTCCCCTTCCCCTGAGTTCTCGAGAATACAGGATATTTCATCTAATCCGGAACCTTCTAGATTGGCCAGTTTGTCCTATATAAGCAACGCGTCGGGCTGGAGGAAAGTTCAGTTCTTGTCGAGCAGTGGTGAGGAGCGCCCAGTGAGGGAACGGACTGTGTACGTGCATCGGAGGAGTGTACGTAACTGCGTGCAGTGGACCTGTGACAGACGAACTGTGAATTGTAATTGTGTGCATTGCGTAATTCTGTGTAATCGGCAAGTGTTACGATTTTAATTCGGTGGAAATAAAGAACATTTTTGAGTGGTGTAATTGGACTTTTCATTTCACGAACCCACAGTGTCACAGTATCAAAACAGTCCTAACTCTCGTCGCTGCCACTAGGGTTCTATGCCCTGTGCAGTGCTGCCATCCCTGTCACGCATTCACAAAGAGTCCATCTGTATTTAAAAAAACAAAAACAGAAGTTCCTATCTGGTTCCAGTCCTGAAAATAATAGGAGGTGCTATAACTTGAACGCACCTCGTACTTTGCAGAAGCATGACTGACCTATCGATGGTCTGGCCTGGCCTGGCACCGGCGCATCCACCAAACTTGTGCCGCTGTTGAATTTCGTACACCATTCGTTCATTTGAGTCTGCGATAAACATGCATCGCTCTACAGCACCAACAGTGACGATGGGTTTCTATTGGTTTTGTGCCGTCACTCTTTAGAAAATGGGCCAGTCTGCGCTGCTCTGTTTTGGTGCACTCGAACAGTCGGGCCGCCATATTGGACACTCCCATATCACGTTGCTGAGTCACATGGGGTCGCGGGACCAATGCTAATTGATGGCGGGAGAATCCACGCGTATGCGTACCAGGTCTGATCGTAATACGAGCAGTTTAAGATTTTCCAATAGCAGTTTTCATTTGACTCATCCTCGTACCAAATTTGGTATTTAACCGGCTTTTCGTTTTTGAGTTAATGATGTTCACATAGATACACGGCCCTTTTTTTTTGTCTAAAAATGCTTTTTGGCATTCTTGGGGCCACAAAATCCGCATTTCCACGAAATCTTGGTATGGAATTTTTGAGTGGAGTGCAATAACTTCTCTATCCATTAAGTATAGGTGGCAGAGAAAATAAAAAATGGGGCCGCAGTGCTTCGGTACTTTGGTTTTGCACACGTGGGTGTGGGTCCTTGAGCCCCCTTCCTGCGTATGCCCTTGCTGATGTCTAAATAGTCAATGGAATCAATTTCTCAATTGAAATACGGTAGCACTACTGTACCTTATGGGCATAGTTTTAATAAAGATTTTCCGACAAGTAATAAAGCTGCAGCAGAAAGTTTAATCTATTGCGACGCAACTTCTTGTGTCATAATGCAAGATGATATTTTAATTAGTTTTATATGTTAACTAACTTAATGTCAACTATCTTTAGTAATCACATATATGTATTACAATTGTATCCAGACTGAAAAAGGTTAATATGTTTTATTTTTATTTCATTGATGTGGCGTATGTTATCTGTATGCCTTTTTCTATATTTACTGCATGGAACATGCACATTCGTTACACATAATTACAAAATTACTACGAAGGGAATGTTTTATATGTAACTTCATTTCAGTAAATTGGGAAGTGTCTTTTCCTCCTTTGTTTTTGATCCCTGAGAAGAACTCCTGATCAAACCCACGCAGCAAAACTGCTCATATCGTGGTGGTACACTATTAAAATCTAAATATGCGCTGGAAAAGTTTATGCTTTTTTGGGCACAACATTAAACAGTCTAAGAATAAGCACCAGAAGTATGTTTTCTTTATCGACATATTGCAAAATATTGATACTAATGTGAGAAACATAGCAATTCTTGGAGGTTCAAGTGACTCATAGTTCCATTAGCATGCAATATGGCCTTGACTAGCACATTAACATGTCAATCCTAACGTTTTCTTTCGGGGAATTTCTGTTGACATCTAAGTTCGTGTTTAACAACCATGTTTAAGGTTTCTATAGGCTGGTGTCCGCATGAAGATTAGCTTCTATCAAAACGCATCTTTAAACTCCATTTATAAAAGGAGCGAACTATTTTTGGTAATCGTTGGTTACTCCCTTCCCCAAGTTCATGAGGACATGAGGTTTATCCCTTCATTGAGGCGACTGTAACGTACTATGTCAACCCAAGTGAACTGAGGGTGAAGAGGGTTTGTTTAACCACGCTATCAATTACCATATTGATATTAGCGCTACCGTGCTACGGAATTTTGTCCCCGAGGTTTCTGTATGGCAGTAAATCTACTGGCACTAGGCTGTCGGTTATAAACACACTTAAGAGCCGTCTATCTGGGCCAGGTTTGAACTCGCGACCTTGGGATCTAGTAAGCCAGCGCCTACCCAACTGAACTAAATAAATAAAATAAAATCTGAATATCGCATCCCGACACCTAGGCTACTACACCGGGACATATATTCACACCTTAACATTTATTTTATTTACATATTTTAATTCATAAATAATTTTTCGATATTATAACAGCTACTACAGTAGCCAAAAAGTAAAACGTGTAAAAGAAAATCTATATGTTAAGTAAAAGTCAGAACTGTACTTAAAATATTAATTTAAAGCTGTAACAAAAGGATATACATTACATTTTATTATAAACTACTGTTGCTGTAAACCAGCAACCCTGACAACTGGTAACCAGCTACTATACAAATTACAACTATTTATACTACAGTCATTGGCACCCAGCGAAAACAAGTAGGGGAGACCGGGGCAAGTTGACAATGTTAAGAGTTAACCATTTTTAATTAATTCATTTTTTTTTCGGTAATTTCGTTTTCTTTTGCACGCATCACTAGAATTGCCTATTGTACCAATTTGGATATATTTTTATTTTAATACTATCAACTTTATTTTCCAATTTTTAAATAGGCATGCACACATGTCTGACTCTGATCATGGGGCAAGATGGCAGGTCTGATAAAAGTTGAATGTATTATTATTCTTAGAAAGAATAACACAGTACAATAATTATTTTATACATTGTTGCGTATTTTCAATTGAATAATAGTGATTAAATGCTTATACTGTGGAACATTATCATAATAAATTAGTATCTACATCTCAAAATCAGAAGCTTTCCTTAACAAAAGTCACAAAAATATTCCTCCTTAAAAGTTTGAGTAGTTCTCGTGCCACCATGCTTGGCATTTGCTGCCTGCCTTGGTAGCGTAGATGGTAGCGTGTCTGCCTCACGTTCAAGAGATCCCGAGTTCGAATCTCGGTCAGGGCGAGTTACCTGGATAAGGTTTTTCCGGGGTTTTCCCTTATCCTGAAAGACGAATGTCGGGTGACTCTGAGCTCTATGGACCCTGGGCTCATTTGATCATCATTTCACCCGATATGACTTAACGTTGGAGGACGTAAACTACAAAAATTAAATAAATAAATTGGCATTTGCCACACTGTATCCAGTCTTCTACTGGAAGATAAAGTTCTCAGCACTAGCAGGACACTGCACTTTCTTTGCAAGTTTGTAATGACATTCTGTTGTTATAACGACAACACTGTCAGAAGTTTGAGCTTTATCCTTTTTGTAAAGGAATCAAATTTCCTTTTCTTAACAACCCCCTTTTCTAAAATTCAAACCTCTCGTTTATGTTACGAAGGTCTCGAAAATTACAACACGTCAGAAAAAAAAACAAAAAAAAAACACGAACTACATCTAACAGATCACAAAATGGCAGCAGGGGTCTCGCTGTACAAGTTATTAGTGTCTTGTCTAGCTATGTGGAGAGTTCATAGTATCCGTAAGGGGGCGCTATCTTCTAATACAAACTTTTAACTGGTTCGCCATCTTGCCCGGCTCGTCAACTTGCCCCGGCTTCCCCTACTGCTTGGCAGCACATTCTACCTCTTCTAACAAAGGTATCTATAAGCTTATCTACCTATCTTTATTTCTTATTTACTTAAACATTCCTTAGTTAAACAATTAAAAAATTCCTTATTATTTCCATTAGATATTAATTTATATTTTTATAGTTCGTAATTTGGTATTTTATTTATTAGCCCTATATAAAATGTCATGTTAATTTATTTAAATACCTCTTCTTTAGAAAAATTAAATTATGTGCATTTTAAACTTATCTTTCTTATTAACAATATTGTATTCTTAATCTTCACTTCACATATGTGTATACATATGTAATATCATCTCAATTTAAATTAAATAAATGCTTTTATATTTTATTAAAACGCAATATATGCACTTAAGTTTTCAATTTTAAATGCACTACTTATAATTAGTATTATATAACATATATAGTCCTCCTCGGTAGCGCAGATGGCTGCGTGTCTGCCTCACGTTCAAGAGGTGCCAAGTTCGATTCTCGGTCAGGGTGAGTTACCTAGATAAGGTTTTTTCCAGGGTTTCCTTTATCCTGAAAGACGAATGTCGGGTAGCTCTAAGTTCCATGGACCTCGAACTTATTGGAGCATCATTTCACCCATTTCATTCATCGTCCGATATGATTAAATGTTGGAGGACGTAAATTGCAAAAAAAAAAAAAAAAAAAAAAAAAAAAAAAAAAAAAAAAAGTATATATATATATACGTTTTTATTAAATATTTTCACTTATTATAAAGCCTTTTATTTTCACTATTTTTTCCAGTTTTTTTTTTTAAATTTAGTCCTCCAACGGTACGTCATATCGGACGAAGAATGAAATGGCTGATACTCTAATGAGCCCAGGGTCCATGGAGTTCAGAGTTATCAAACATTCATCTCTTTGGATAAGGGAAAACCCTGAAAAAGAACTTTATCGAGATAACTCAACCTAACCGAGATTCGAACTCGGGACCTTTTGAACGTGAGGTAGACACGCTACCATCTACTCTACCGTGGCGGGCCGAGTTTTATTCCCTTCACTGCACTAAACACTGAAGTATGAAACTCAATTTACTTTTTTCCCCCTCCTACTTTAACAGTACAACTGTCCATTCTTCGTCCGTCTTCCTGCTTTCGGTGTAGTTTCAGTTTCTGCAGTCTCGGTTCCAATGTTCCTCCAGCTCCAGAATAATCTTTTCCATAATAATAAAATCCCACACTACACCCGCGCCTTCTTCTCTTACAAACCTTCTCGCCTTCATCATCTCCTTCTCTCGTCCATTCTTATTGTCCTCT
The DNA here is from genome assembly GCA_030765055.1 of Mantis religiosa. Taxonomy (NCBI): domain Eukaryota; kingdom Metazoa; phylum Arthropoda; class Insecta; order Mantodea; family Mantidae; genus Mantis; species Mantis religiosa. The sequence goes on from CM060949.1 coordinate 143,942,313, forward strand.
GGATACTAAAATATATCCTCCAATTTTCTTATGCTATTTAGTTTCTAAATAACTGTATACAGCAATTCAAGCTTCTCATATTCTTTTGTAATTCCAATAAGTTTTATCAATCCGTATTATTCCTCTATTTTGATGATGAATGCGTAAGGACTTACTTCTGGAGTTATGCTTGGTGTTACTACTGCACTCTGCAATCCATTTCCCAAACGAATTTGCTAATAATATTTGTAAGATGCAAGACTTTTGTCAGTTCAGGATTTATCAAAATTGATAGTAATGTATGCCCTTCTGAAGCTTTTCGTTCTTCAGTTAAATTTTGACCGTATCTGTCACATTCAAAACTGTGTGCTGAGGGGTATCCTGAACTCCAGAAATCACACATATCGGTATTTATCCAAACCAATTGATCTATCCACATTGACGGGTAAAGGTGAAACGAATGTGGAAATTACGAGGGCTGTTCAATAAAGAATGATCACAATTTCTTTTCGACAGTGTACCTTTACTCATCCTCATAATTTTGATGGTCCTTCTCAAAATAGTCTCCCCTGAATGCGATGCACTTGTCCCAGCGTTTCTGCCAGTCTTCAGAGACATGCTGGAAACCATTATTTGAGAGATCCTTCAAAATCGCCTCCGCAGCCTTCTCCACAGCTTCTGATGATGGATAATGCCTCACACGAAGGCGTTTCTTCAAGTTACGGAATAGAAAAATGTCACATGGGACTAAATCCGGACTATAGGGAGGGTGAGAGATGCACTTCATGTTGATTTTTGCAAGATTTCAGCAACAACATCGGCAATATGCAGCCGCGCATTATCGTGGTGCAGCATCCAGCCTGCTTCACGGAAACGTGGTCTTTTGCGCCTGATATGGACTTGCAATGTTTTCAGGACATCCCTGTAGTATTGTACAGTTACTGATATGTGTGCAGGTACAACATGCTGATAAACCATTCCATGAATATCAAAGAATGAGATGGCCATAGCTTTCCCAGCAGAAGCAGCCGCTTTTGCTTATTGGGGGTCGGTGATGAAGGATATTTCCACACTGAGCCTTGCTTTTTGCTCTCAGGATCAAAATGATATAGCCAAGTTTCATCAGCAGTGATTACATTTAAAAGAAACTCCGGATCTTCCTCTAACATCAACTTTAACTGCATATTACCTCCATTGCAGCGGTAGGCGATACTGAACTTGCCTGGTTCTCACAAGCGGGAACCAGGAGTACCAACAATGAAACTACTACGGCGTGTTTGTTTCACATTAAGTTAACAGAATATAATACGATTGAATTTTGGTGCGAAAGATTATGACCACAAAAAATTTATGATCATTGTTTATTGAACAGCCCTCGTACTTACCAGGCTGGTGTAAGTCTGCAGTGATTTTTACTAGATCAGCCTTGCTATCACAGAAAAACGCATAATAATTCTGGCAATCTAAAACGAGAGGATAGCATTTCAATAGCATTAGCAAAAGTATTTTACGTAAATTAGTATTTAGTGGTGCCAAATAGTAAATTCCTGTAAAGTTTTATTAGCAAAAGTGTATGAGTTGTATACTTTCTCTATTTTAGGCTAAAAGTTCACGCGTTGTAGGCCGGTTGTAGGAAAAAAATGGAACGTCTGAGTGGAGAGGGGAAGCAAAAATGTGTCTGCTTGTGGTGTGTTTAGTCTTGCACTGCAAGAAGGGCCTACATGTGACTGTACAAAGAAACAGTATCTAATGAAGAGTTGGCTTAGTTTTTTAAGACATTATTCTCTCTTATTTTAATGAAAATTATTATTTGGAGCTTCCCTCGCTTTGAAAGTCACGCCTCGCCACTGATAGCAAAGAAAAAGACAAGAACTCCTATACAACTCTGCAAAACCGAACCGGCACTTTGGTACGGGAAATTCATTATTGTACAGTGACTAATATCATCTGACGAACAGTTCATCTTTACCTCACCGTAACATCTTGCAGATACTACCGCTAAGGAAGCTACAAAGCATCCTCGCACTTCACGAGACCTCAAGAGTTCCTCACGAAGACTATTTGTTTCTTCTAAGACATTCAATTTTACAATAGTGGAATAAAGAACGGACCACTACCAGGAAACTACGTTATGCCTGCTCAGGCCTAAACTACATACATTGCATCAGTACACGCCCAGGCCAAATACTAGCATCTCATTTCCATCTCTCTCGTGAGCCTGCTCCAATGTGTATTGTGTATGATTTTACTCTCATCCTGATTGTAAAGTTTCTGAACTCGTCTTGGGCAACCAACAATGTCGCAGAAATGTCAACAACTTCATCAAAATATGCAAAGTTATTAATTATATTTAAGTTGTTAATTTTCTTATTGTTTATTATTCAATGTTTTTTATTTATGTTTAGAAGTGATATGACAATTGTTGAAGTGGCTGTAATATATTATTATTTATTATTATTATTATTATTTATTTTTATTATTATTATTATTATTATTATTATTATTATTATTATTATTATTATTATTATTATTATTATTATTATTATTATTATTATTATTATTATTATTATTATTATTATTATCATCATCATCATCATCATCATCATCATCATCATCATCATCATCATCATCATCATCATCATCATCATCATCATCATCATCATCATCATCATCATCATCATCATCATCATCATCATCATCATCATCATCATCATCATCATCATCATCATCATCATCATCATCATCATCATCATCATCATCATCATCATCATCATCATCATCATCATCATCATCATCATCATCATCATCATCATCATCATCATCAATAATAATAATAATAATAATAATAATAATAATAATAATAATAATAATAATAATAATAATAATAATAATAATAATAATATTAATAATAATAATAATAATAATAATAATAATAATAATAATATTAATAATAATAATAATAATAATAATAATAATAATAATAATAATAATAATAATAATAATAATAATAATAATAATAATAATAATAATAATAATAATAATAATAATAATAATAGCAGACATTACGTTCCGTTTTATTTCTTGTCCTTTACGACCGTTAGTAAGAACGTAAGTAAGATTCCATAAAGCCTGCTCTCGTGGAATCTATTATTTATCTAAGGCATTTTGTACGAGTACATCGAATTTCATACGGAAGGTTAGGTCATTCTTAAAAGAAAAGATAAAAAATACAGAATTTCAAAACAAGTTACTTTTTCTTAACCACTTATCAATCCAAGATGGAAGAATTGCTAGACATATTTCGGCTTTTCTCAATTTATTGAGACGTTCTCGAGAGAAAATGGAAATTTTAGTAACCCAAATTTTCTTTTTTAGAGCTCCTATGCTTCAAAATTTCAAATTTGCTTTCCAGGCATATATGTTTTTAAAAACTTCTCTCTTAAGAGACTCCACTGAGAATTTCAAAATGATTGGTATAGATTTGACAGCGAAAAGTAAATTAAATAACAGAAAGCACTTAAAGAAATTAGGATCTAAATTATTATTAAGGTTAGAGAAGTAGGTAGCTATACCTTTGAAGGTATTCCTGTGTAGGCTTGTATCTTAATTATTTAAGGGAAGACTAAATGCAGAAATTGTCCAAAAATTAACGTTTTAGTATGCTGTGTAATTGTATAAACTGGAATTTTTTTTAAAATAGGTATTTTTGTAATTTTAGTTTAACACTTAAGGGCGACTCTATGGCCGGGTAGTTAAATGCGGGCCTCTCACCAAGGTGACTCGGGTTCCATCACAGGGGAACGCAGATATCTGGGACAAAGCGGCATCTGGGCAGGTTTTCTCCGAGTTCTTCGGTTTCTTTCACCATTCATTCCACCAACTGCTTTATGGTAACCTTTCCTTTCATCTATTTTTTCATATCATATCCTTCCTTAATCTTAATCCAGATTTTGGGTTGATCATCCATTCTGAGTACTGTCTTTGATCCAAAGTTTGTTTACTTCTCGACAGGCATCGAACTCTTGGTGTTTACTTATATGTCCTTCATAAGAGGAGGGTAAAAAAATAAAGAAGGTGCAATAACATTTTGATACTCTGAATTCTGTACCATTTCATACAACAGAATTACAACTTCAATACTTTTAGGAGTGGAGAGGTAGGTAGGTACGTTTTAGCTCTCATTTTTAATGAAGGTTTGCTCTACAAATCGGTGCCATTCCTAAATATAGCAAGCAGTACAGCGTCTTTCTTTTATGTATGCGTCCTCATTTATCTACTTGGAGCATCTTTTTTCTCTGAAGGATATTTTGTGATAAAAATGTCTCGTTTTCTCTGGAACTATTGAAGATATGTGAAGTTTGGATGATAAAATGAACACTTCGATGCTGTTTATGTTCTATTTTGGTGTTAATAACATGATAAGTTATTTAATACGGAAAAAACAGAAGCTAACAACAGTGAAGTAACAAATATTACAGTAAAATGTAATTATTTCACAAACTTTCTTATATTTCTGTGGAATGTTCATCAATTTTCTTAAAAGGATAGGTGAAGTTTGTGAAAATAATTACATTTTATTATCTGATTATTTATATTTACAAAAATTAATGGCTAAAGTATTTTTATAGCAAAGGTGTAATTAAATAAATAACTATCTTTCTCAATAAACCTAATATTGCAAAAAAAAAAAAAAAAAGTAGATAAGTGAACTTAAAAACAATCATGCATCTTTGTTCCGTAACAAATGCAGTTTGATGTTAAACATTTCTTAGATATGGATTTCAATTTTTGCACCGTCATAGCACTGAGATTTAATGATATATAAGATTTATATGTTTAAGAATTTGGTACATTTTCACAGTTTGATCCCGTTGAACTGGAAGTAGAAACCAGCCTCAGTAAAACAAAGAGGTTTGAAGATGCTCTCTTCCTATAGTTCGGTCGCAATGCAAACTTCACCTCTCAAATACCACGTGGATGGTTATTAGCATGTAAACAGGCCAGGCCATTCTAGTCTTCTCTTACGCAGAACCTGGCATATTTGATTTGTTTTGCACGGTGCTAAACTTTCAGAGCCTTGTACGGATTGCTTGAGCAAACATTGCCAGGTACAGACAGTTTAAAAGCTATTACACAAACCTGTGTATGTATACATAGCAGCCGTTGAAACCATCACCTATGGTTACTTTGTGCTCTTCTGGATTATTTGGACAAGTGACATATAGTAAATAAGCATCGGTTCATACATTTGTATTTCTCAGCAAAAAATCGATGGAAGAAAGACCTTCAACCTGTGTAAGAAAGAGAGAGAGAGAGAGAGAGAGAGAGAGAGAGAGAGAGAGAGAGAGAGAGAGAGAGAGAGAGAGAGAGAGAGAGAGAGAGAACATTATTTGAAGCTGACAGCATTACTTACTCCTAATTTGTCCAATTAGATAAAATTTCTAATTTGATAAAATTAGCTCCAATTGCTAATTAGATAAAATTTTAAGATAGCGCATTTACTTTACTACATTTCAGTAAGAAATTACCTAAAGCCTTCTTAATAACAGCACGCGTTACATTCATTTATTTCTTAATCCACTATGGTTTATTTATACGAGAGTAGTTGAATAAGTGGGTACCTATCCGTGTTAGGAATGGAGACACCATTTTTTTCAAACACCTATTATTTATTCTTCAACACAGTTCCCTTTTAGGGATGTACACTTATCACAACCATTTTTTTACCCCTCCGAAACTAGGAATTGTACTCTGCAAAATACACCTCTGTACCGACGATGACTTCCTTTGTTCCAGCGAAACATTTCTTTATGTTTCGGTACAAGAAGAAATTTCAAAGAACCAATTCTGGCGATTTAGGGGAATGGGGCAGCAATTCATAACGTAATTCATGCACAAAATACACCTCTGTCTCGACGATGACTTCCTTTGTTCCAGCGAACCATTTTTTTTTTTTTTTTTTTTTTGTTTCGGTACAAGAAGAAATTTCAAAGAACCAATTCTGGCGATTTAAGGGAATGGGGCAGCAATTCATAACATAATTCATGCAGATGGTGGTAACAACACCAAATGATGTGCTGGTGCATTGTTATGGTGAAGCAGAACAATCTTCACAAATGGGATCATGTTCTTGTCGGCTTCTTGTCGATAGGGCCAATAGCTCACTATGGTATTGTCCAGTAATATTTCTTAGTTTTTCTAAGAGTCAATGAATACGACACCCTTTCCATCCTCCCCCCCCCCCCCCCGGAAAAAAACAATCGTCCGATAGCATCGCGTTTGCTTTCTTTGGAGGAGATTTACGGTAGCAAATAACTATATTACTTTTTGCTTGGTTTGTGAAGTGTAATGACGAGTCCAGACGAGGACAACTCGATGCAAAATCCCTTAAATAGTTCCAAACACAGCTTCTAAGTTGAAAACTGCACCCGCCTGTTGTCCAATATGAGCAAACGCGGCACCCATTTGGACGACAACCTTTTCATCTCCAACTTATCATGCAAAATGTGAATATGCCATTTCCGTCAACACGCCTATGATCTCTGCCACTTTGCGAACTTTCATCCGACGATCAGTGAGTCAATGACTTCCTCGGTAACCACAAATATCGGGCGTTTTGGACGCTCCTGATAAAATATGGACGCGTGACCACGTTGAACAATCTAACTGTTGTTTTAGTTGGCAAAAACGGTATGCAATTTCTCAAGCTATTCCCGAATCCCTGAACGATATAGCAAATTTTAGCGAAAAAACATAGGACTAACTGAAGTGTCTACCAAATCCAAACTGACCTATGAATGTGCACCATCTTTGTTTTGGTGACATGCAACAAATGACAATAGACGATAGTAACACCAGGTTGCCATTTATTTTGAAACATATTTTGTTCTGTGAGGGTACTTACTGGACTGGCCTCGTATAGTTCCTATAGCTTCTGCAAAAGCCTATTTTTCGATGTAATTTAATTAAATCAACTATATTGTCAGAAATACTTTCATTTCACTTTTCGTTTTAGGTGGAAGAAGAATACAGAGTCCAAAGCGATAATCAGATGTATAAAAGTGGGTCGATGAATGCTGGGCTTAAATAAAAAATGTTGTTTGTTAACGATGTCTAAATTTCCAGAGCTGTATAGTTCCGGAATTTCGTCTCGCAGGAGTACTTTTACATACCATTAAATCTGCTGTAATTGGTGGGACACTTTTAAGTACACTTATACACTGTCGGTCTAGCCGGGTTTGAACCAGCGACTTTGATATCAGCCAAGTCTAAGGAATGGGTGAGCTTGAAATTCCACATTTCTTCCAAGAATCGGAAGACAAAAAATGAATGACTGAACAATTCAAAACAATAAACACGAATTACTCGTAAGTAGTGGTTACCCAAAGTTATCTGAAATATGTACCCCATCGCTTTAAAGTTTAATATCCTTTGTGTAGTACGTTTTGCCTAATTCATATGCTGTTAAGGTTAATCAAAATTTAAGACTTGAAGCTTTCGCGGTAATCGTTATTTATTAAGGCTTCATAGGTGATCAGCCGCGTCACATTTAAGAGGATTGAGCTTTCGGCCATTTTACACTCTATGGTCTTCTTAAATTTGACGTGGCTGATCACCTGTGAAGCCTTAATCAGTTAAACAAAATAATAGGAACTTCTTACTGAATGAAGAAATCTTCGTCTGCTCCCAGTAAATACAATATGTATGCTCTATTTGTCATGTCAGTATCTAAAATATATACTTTAATGACAATTGTTATAGCCAATTTTTTGATAGAAAAACAAACGAAAATGTTCTATTTAATAAGGGTGCTCAACTACGGCGGTCATCAGCGCCCTTTAAAAAACTAGTCATGGCAAAAGTCAGATATAAAACTTTCCAAAAACCATACAAGTGTAACAAAACCTACCAAAAATAGACGTACATAAAAGATATCAATCAAAACCTACTAAAATTTTCGTTCACTAAATCCCAAAACCCAAACTAGAAAAGAATCTAAAATCCTTCTCCACGGGTCTCCACGCACGGCCTACACGTGGGTGGGCCTGTTGACCGTCTCCCTCAACCACGAAGAGGAGCCCACACGAGGGAGACTGTTGGCTCGGGACCCCGGGTGCGCCAAACCCGTACCTACCGAAGTAGGCCCCTGGGGGGATACTTTGAGATGGTGGGATTTTCTTGAAAATATGTAGGAGGGTCGTTTGATAAATTTCCATGAAGGGATGGAAATTTTTTATTGCCACTTTGTGGGTGGTAAGCTTGATTAATCAAAAGATTACACAGAACATTTGAATATGCTACAATATAGAGTTCATTATTTAAAACCATTTGAATTGGTCAGTATGATAGCTGTGATTGAAAATGAAAAAAAAGGTCAGAGTTTCGTATTATTGTTAAACATTTTCATTAGAAGGGCTGGACTGCCGCACAAGTCAAAACTAAATTGGATGAAGTTCACGTGGACTCCCCACCAACATTGAAGACCATTTAATTCTGGATCAATGAATTTAAACGTGGTCGTAGAAGAACTTAAGATGAATCGCGCCCTGGTCGTCCAGTTGAGGAGACCATGCAGGACACTATTGAAAAATATCCATGACCTGATTATGCAAGACCACCGAATCAAAATTCGTGAGATTTCTGAGGCTGTAGACATCTCAACTGAGCGAGTGCACAATATCCTGCATGAAAAATTGGCAATGAACAAGCTATGTGTAAGATGGGTGCCGGGAGTGCTCACAGTCGACCAAAAGCGCATCCGGGAGAACACTTCTACCGAGTGTCTGCGATGTTTAATCGCAATCCGCAAGAGTTTTGCGCCGATTTGTGACCGTGGATGAAACTTGCATCCATAATTACACACCCGGAATCAAAACAGCAGTCAAAACAATAGACAAAGGCTGGTGAAAGTGCACCAAAGGAGGCAAGGACCATTTTGTCAGCTGGTAAGGTGATGGCCAATGTTTTTTGGGATTCTCAAGGAATAACCCTCACAGACTACTTGAAAAAAGGCAGAACCATAACGAAAGCCTATTATACTTCATTTTTGGATCGTTTGCAACATGAGTTGACTGAAAAAGACCGAGATTGAAACGCAAAAAGGTGTTCTTTCACCAGAATAATGCACCATCGCACACATCAGCAATCGCAATGGCGAAAGTGCATGAGTTGGGCTTTGAATTGGTTCCTCATACATCCACCTTATTCACTAGACTTAGCCCCAAGTGATTTCATCCTGTTCCCAAACTTGAAAATTTGATTTGGTGGTAAGAAATTGCCATTAATTGAAGTATTTTGCAGACTTTGACGGAATCTATTTTTCCGACGGAATGAAAAACCTGGAACATCGCTGGACAACGTGTATAGCCATTAATGAAGACTATGTCGAGAAATAAAGGTGAGATGTTCACGAAAAAGAAAGAAAGCTTGGTTGTTACCAGACTTAAGTGTATCTTTGAAAGATATCGAACTTAAACAGTAAGTTTTTAATATTTTGTTTTTGAGTTATGCTATTTACACATATGCACACACATAAATGCACGGGAGCTTTTTCAAATTAGTATTCTATTTTTGGGTTAAAGAGCCTCAAAGAGTAAATTTCAAGCAATATATAGATAAACTTCTGGATGAAGTATACTATATATATTGTGGAAACGTAGAGTCAGACTGAAAAATTCAATGCCATAGCCGGGATTTGAACCACGGATCTTCTGGTCTCCGTCCAGGTGCTCTAACCATTAAGCTACTATGGCCAACGTGCCGATATGACATTAAATTCTCCAACCACTCGTATTTTTTCCGGTAAACCATCAAGCCATATCGGCAAGTTGGCCATAGTAGCTCAATGGTTAGAGCGGCTGGACGGAGACCAGAAGATCCGTGGTTCAAATCCCGGCTATGGCATTGAATTTTTCAGTCTGACTCTACGTTTCCACAATTTAGCCTACACACGGCCAGTGTGAAAGAACAATTAATTTCCATAATATCTATACTTCCTCTACCTCTTAAGTAGATACAAAAATTAAGTATGTATTTTATAAACGCTCTTTAGCTATTATGGTTCTCAGTGTGCCATTCTATATAGGGTATGGAAGACTCCTTAATTATGCCCAAAGTTCTCATTATCGGGCTGCGCCGTGGCCGAGTGATTAGACCGCTTGGCTCTCACTATGGCAGCCCGGGTTCGATCCCAAGCGAGCGCAAAGTGAGATTTGTGCTGGACAACACGGCGCTGGGCGGGTTTTCTCCAGGTGCTCCGGTTTCTCCCACCAGCATTCCACTAATTGCTCCATCTTCATCTTTCCTGTCGTTTCATCTTGCCCTCATTCTGTCATCCACTTCCCTCACTCTCATACCAGGCATTGGACTGATCATCCATCCTGGATTCTCTTTCTTTCTCACTGATCCAGAGATTCCGTTCCTCAACCCGCATAAGTATTTAGAGGACCAAGGCTAGTTGGTCTAGCCTTGGTTCCCAAGGTCGCGAGTTCAACCCCGACGGATGTCGATAATTTTTTCGAGAGTAAAAAAAATTCATTAGAAGGTAAACAAACCCATTAGTTTGTCATAGATTTGGAGCACGTAAAAGAATTTCAAACCTAATGAAGATGCCTTTGAGCAGCGATCTTTCAAGTTCAATATAGAATTCGACACCGAGAACCACAGCAGTTAGAGAAGGTCCATAAATTAAAAAAAAAAAGAAAAAAAAGAACTGAATTTCATTTTTAAGTAGGCTTAACAATGGCCACATCTTTAAGAGCTGGTTGGTATCTAATGGCTTTGACATTCCATTTTCTTTGCATATCCAAGGCATAAAACAAATCGAATAAAACTTCCTATTTGAAAAAAAAAAAGCTATAAGCATTCTTGAAAACTCAATAAATAACAAGAAATAAGGAAACAAGGAAATGGTTATTTTCACACACACAAATACTTATTTGCTTTAAATTATGTGCTTTGACGTAACATACATTCTATTGGGCAGTAAGTTTTTGTCTATTTCTTGCGGTTTACTAGCTATGCAAGTGTTACAATCAGAAGAAAATAAAATTTTCCGAAAAATCTTCCATGTAACGGGTAGTTTGCCTTAGGAGATTTTCTTGATATTTTTATGTTGCATTCTTGTGAGATTATGAACTTAAATACCAAGTTTAACCAAATTTTCGCTTTTAAGCAGTACCTATTGTTCACATGCACAGGGACACATTTACACACACAAGGAGCTTTCTACCTACTATATATGTGGTAGAGAAAATAGAAACGATTAGCAACTTCCTATTTGAATAAGCCACAAATATTTGAAAATTCAAAGCATTATCAAGGAATATCTAGGATATTATTAAATCCACAAACAAATTGATATAATGAAAACTTCAGATTTTCTGAGTAGTACGATTTTGTTTATCTCTTATGGCCATTCAGAATGAAGGAAACTTCTGAGAACATTCCCAGGAAATTCAAGACATACATTTTATTTCACATGAAAATATCTTTCATGTATGAAATTTTAGTAAAAATCGTTAGAGAAATTTTTGAGCATATCATGATTTTTGGAGTTTGTTCCTTGCATATCTGAAGATGTCATATCTGAAGATGAATGAAATGGGTGTAATAATGCTCAAAGGATTCCAGAGTCCATAGAACTTAGAGTTACCAGACATTCATCTTTCAGGTTAAGGGAAAACCTCAGAAAGAACCTTATCCAGATAACTCACCCTGACCAAGATTCGAACTCGAGACTTCTTCAACGTGAGACAGACCTATGCTACTTAGGTTGAAAATCTTTGTGTTGCATCCTTGGAAGATGCTGAAGTTAAATATAAAGTTTGGTATCTAACCAACTTTTGGCTTTTGAGTTATATTGTTCACACACATGTAACATTATTTTTATTTAGGGGACCTCAAAACACGTATTTCGAGTAAAATTACGATATCCAATTTTTTGTCGGAATGCAATAACTTTACCTACTTGTGTAAGCAGTAGGGAAAGTCAAAATGAAGGCTGCAGTGATAAATTAGAATGTAACAATGCATCTTATGCTGCTACAAATTGCATTATTATAGTTTGTGTTTTTGTTATATTTTATATAGGCAGGTTTTATTTTATATATATTTTCCCACACATAAAGGAAATGAAATAGTCTGTAATCTATGAAATTTCACACAACCTCTAAAAACACTATAGCAATTATAACAACTAAAACTGAGATTCCATTTCATTCACTGTTTCCAAATATGTTCTTTTAACCAATTATATTATCTTTACAATAACATGAACACATGGAGATTTCAAGCTTTCTCATTAGCGCCTGGCAATGATATTGACGTTCTTGTAAGCGAAAATTATCGTGGACTGCCCTATTTATTAAGCTTTCGAGTTAGTGTTTCTTTTACTTTACTTTTCTACGTGAATGGGCCTTCTGTTCTCATTTGTTTATTGCAGTCTTTTACACATTAAATAATAACTTACGGGATAGACAATTTAAACAACTTATGAAAGTTAAATCTCAGTAACCTACTGGTTAAAAACACTCTAAATTCAAAGATACATGCTGTGGTTGCATGTAAATGGAACGCCTAGAAGAAGAAACAAGAATATTACTTGTAACGTGATTCATGGACGAAGCTGTTATTTTTGTAACCTCACTTGTTTCCAGCACATGATTAGTTCTAGAAGCTTCCGTTCAACGCCCTTGGCAGTAAAGGGAAAGGCGCTACAACGTGTTTACGATTCTTTCCTCTGAATACGCATTACAAAATATAATTTAGAAATCAGGAAGTATTTTCCGCCTGGTTTCATTACCACAACATACATTTTCATTTCCTATTTTTGGATGGATGTCTTAAAAGGTATCCGAATAAGAATGTTCAGGAAATGTGTACACGACTTCAGCCAAAATATTTCTGGTATCTTTTATTTTGGATAAATAGCTGATATTGGTGAATAACACTTTATACTCATACCGCCTAAATTGTGAAGTGAGATTCTCTTGAAGAGGAAGTAATACGTTAGTGTTTGTTTCTTTATTATCATATATAATTTGGAACATAAATCTCGTAAATATTCAAAAGGTCCTGGATTATACCATGCACAATTTAGTCAAATAATATAGATTTTTTTTTTTTTTTGACGCTCTGCATACAAACTATCTTTACTCATGTAACAATTTCAACCAGATATGAAGTCTTTTTGCGCATTTTATTGAAACAATTATTCAGAAAATCTTCACTCCATATTTGCGTTAGCCCGCCTCGGTAGCGTAGATAGTAGTGAGTCTGGCTCAAGTTCAAGAGGTCCCGAGTTCGAATCTCGGTCAGGGTGAGTTACCTGGATAAGGTTTTTCCAGGGTTTTCCCTTAACCTGTAAGACGAATGTCGGGTAACTCTAAGCTCTATGGACCCTGGCCTTATTTGAGCATAATTTCACCCATTTCATTCATCGTCCGATATGACAACGTTGGAGGATGTAAACTAAAAAAAAAAAAAAAAAAGAATGAGAGAAAAACGATAGGCGGAAAAGCAAATCTATGTGTTCTGCCCTGTCGTACGCTTCTTCTTCTTCTTCTTCTTCTTCTTCTTCTTCTTCTTCTTCTTCTTCTTCTTCTTCTTCTTCTTCTTCTTCTTCTTCTTCTTCTTCTTCAACACTCCGAGGACTTCAAAAGAGTACTTGGGGAGATGCAGAGACTCTCAGATAGAGTACCCAGGTTGATTTTTCTTTTGTTTATTTTGTTGTAATTTTACGTCCTCCAACGTTAAGTCATATCGGACGGTGAATGAAGCGGGTGAAATGATGCTCAAATGTGTCCAGAATCCATGGAGCTTAGAGTTACCTGACATTCGTCTATCAGGATAAGGGAAAACCCCAGAATACACCTTATCCAGGTAACTCACCCTGACCGAGATTCGAACTCGGGACCTCTTGAACGTGAGGCAGACATGCTACCATCTATGCTACCGAGGCGGGCACCCAGGTCGATGCCTGGTATGAAACTGAGGAAATAGATAGCAGAGTGAAGGTGAAATGAACAAAAGGATAGGTGATAATGCAGAAATTGGGGTAATACAAGAATTCGGTAGCAAAATAACAGAAAATTTTGATTTTCATTAATAAAGTCTGATGAGTTACATTTATTTTTTCTACTAAAAGCTCTTACTTAAGTTTACTTTTCTGTCTGCTTCACGTTAATCAAGATAAGATCAATACGCTTTAATACAGACCGATTTTTTTTTTTTTTTTTATACAGTGCCATAATTATATCAGCGCCACCAGTATGCCGGAATTTTAACCTGCAGGTCTTTTAAACGCCAGTAAATCTATTAACATGGGGCTGTCACTTTTAAGGACACTTAAAAATATCGGTTTGGGCTCGGTTTGAACCTGCGAATTTAGTATCAGCGCCTAACCGTCTGAGGCATCCAGCCCGACTCAAAATAAATTGCGTTGTAGATACAAGAGAAATATAGAAAACCGAGGCGAAATGTTTAAACGTTAGTCACTATACACTGAACTGGAAATTCCAAACCTTTTTATGACATCGCGAGAGACAACTGAATAGCGATCATATTACAAATCAAACCCTGTATTAACGCATTTCTTTGAAGAGGCTGATAACCAAACATGTTATTTGTAATAAATGACGTGCTTTATAGGCATTTTGTAGTTTATGTGAAGTACGCTATTTTGTGTCTCATTAACTTTACTAGTTATACAAAAATTATTTCTAAATAAAGAGAACTTCATATGCTATTCCAGAAAATTCAAGATATAGGCACAGTTTATTTGTCACACTTAAATATTATTATTTTAGTCAAAATCATTGAAAGTATCCTTGAGAAAATAAATTTGTTTCACTTCCCAAGTACGTGGTAGAAATAACTGATTTATTCCTGAGATAAATAAATGGACATAGTCTGTTTTATAGTCATACTGACATCACAGCTAACGTATTTATAGCAATATCGCGGAACCAACTCCTATGACATTATTGACTAAATTGATAAGAATCGGTTTACTGAATGGAAGCTGGGAGCAACGAATTCTACACTTGCTAATGAAGAAAGCGACCATTGTTGAATGCATAAGTGTACGATGTGGTGGGTAGTTTTCTTTAAGTAACATGAACAAAATAAATTAACTACTAAATAATCCATTTTTACAGATAAGGTGAAAGTAAAATACATGGGTAGACGTGCTCCTGATCTGCACATAAATACAGAACAAAAAGTGAAAAGGTTGACCAGTAGGACAAACAAATGGCTCTGGGATGTGAAATAAAAATGCTTTATTCTGCTTTCCATCAGTAAAAGGTGTGTTGCATTTAGTTCATATGCACGAAAAAATTAAAAAAAAAAATTAAGGCACAGTACCTAGTCCACATTTGATCAAATGCTTGAGAAAAAACATCACTACTGCTTAGTGGTTGTATTGTACCTATTACATAACGTATCTGAGTATCATTTCAGTCGTTTTGCTCATTTATCGCTCGATATCACCTACCCATTTAAAGGACATTAATTAATTAGAAGAATCATCCAAGTTTCAGCTGCCATTGATACTTAAGACTATAAATTTATTGGTTTATATTCCCTACTCCTTGTAATACTATGTATAAATGTTCCAAAAGCAAACACAAAACAAAGAACTGTGTGCATTTCT
This sequence comes from Mantis religiosa, assembly GCA_030765055.1. Lineage (NCBI taxonomy): Eukaryota > Metazoa > Arthropoda > Insecta > Mantodea > Mantidae > Mantis > Mantis religiosa. Next base: position 143,957,947 of record CM060949.1, read on the forward strand.
GCATAAAAATTCTATATATTCTACTTAATGTCACTCACCTGTCATTTGCAAGTCATTTTACATACCACTGTGATAAACGTTCTGAAAAAGAATGCCAATCGGTTATCACTTGAAAATATGGTTTTGTAAGTTCTTCCTGATGTTTTTAATAAAGAACCAAAAATCCATTATCAGTATTCTTGAAATAAAAGAAAGGTCGAGGGTTATTCTCCACTACTTACTTTAATTAAACCAAGTGGAATGGCTCAGGCGGTAGACCATTCGGAAGCTGGTAGTTTCGATTCCCATGTCCGACCTTCTTGACCTGTAGGACTTTTGGAGCTTCCCCGCGTCACTGAGGAAGTGTAGCATTCCGCTCAAAACTTCAATATCGCTGTTTCTCCGAAATATGCATTTGTATGTATAGAGTCAACATGAAAAATTCAATGCCATGGCCGGTATTTAAAACACGGATCTCCTGGTTCAAATTCCGGCCATGGCATTGAATTTTTCATGTTGACTTTATCCATAAAAAAACAGTAGCCTATATACGGCTAGTGTGAGGAAATGATTAATTTCCATCAATTAACGCCTTTGTATTCATACAAAGTGTGTGCGTGCGTTTGTGTCACTTGATATATTACGTTAAGCTCCCATAGGAGAGGGGATCGTTACTAGAGGAATCTCGGGCCGAACATTCGAGTCCCTCCCTGATAGGGAGTTGTTCGGATTGGGTTGGACTCGAGGGGGCAGTGGTTCCCGATACCCGTGGGAGATCGAGTACGTCTCCGGACGGGGCTGAGGGAAGCCATATATTCCCGCGTACTAACCTGCATAGCTAGTAGAAGGTGTGCTAGATCACCAGGCGGCCCTACCGCGGTCTAATCGGTAGCCTTCCCCTTTGGGGTTGGCGCGCGTAAGTGGCGTATCCACTTCCATCCCGTCTTGAGTCCACAGGACAAGATGGCGGGGGGGACTTGTTAGTCTCTAGGTCTTGCCCTATGGAAAGCCCCACGGAGGCGCCGGGCGCCCTTTTGGGACAGCTCGGTAACTCCCTGGTCTGACAGGGGAGGGGGTCAGTCTTCACTTTGTGTGGATTGCCCTGGTAGATACCCTCGAGCTTATTATATTACGTTAAGCCTCTTTCAGAGATGTGGCACCATTATCAAGAAAGTCCTTTCATCCCAAATTGGTCTTTCTATGGAGGTGTTTCGCTATTTTTGATTTTCTCAAAGATGACCCCAACGATTTTTTAATTAAATTTCCGTGTGTTTTATGTAGATATTTGCAAGACAAATAAAATGTTTGCTTTTATACAAATAGTGAAACATAAGGGATAAAATGCCCAGCGGGATGGTTCAGGCGATTTCGTCTGTGGTCTGCATTCGGGAGGTCTGCATTCGATTCCCGTGGCTGACCTATCTGACCCATGAGTATTTTCGGGATTTTTTCCCGTGTCGCCAGGTGGATACTGGGTAGGTTAATTATACCCCCCAAATTTCTTGTCCCTCCGTTGCATCTCCATTATCATTTCACATGAGTGGGATACCAGCTCTACTGACCTGCCGGGGAGTTTCCAACTGGTCAATGGTAAGGACCCCGTCCTCTACACTGTCGCGGCTTCTTGGGACGGTCATCCTCTGTCTCCTCTGGGCTCATCCTTCCTCCAGGAGGTGCCCCACTTGGGGTCATAGCTACAATAGACCAAGTTTGGACTTCCGTGCTGAATCCCCTCCGTAGCATAGTCCAGTCCAGCCCAGTCCCAGGTGTAAGTTTCATTTGTCATCAAAATATCTTAAACATGTGGTGCTTTAATCAAAATTTTAGAGCCATTTTTGATAAAATAACTCTTTTTGAAAAATGTTGTAGGGGTTGAGGAATTTTGAGTTATGTACTCACACATACGCATACACACATGGAGTTTTTTATACACAAGTGGCCCCAAAACAAGAATTGCCATGAGATCACAATATACTACCCCTACTTAGTGCACGTAGTAGAAAAAGTAATAAACTTTTATACTTAATGTATTTTGTAGAAGAGTGGGTAGAAAAATCATGTGAATGAAACTCATGAGACCTTTTATGCTTATAAAATCTCATTTCAGATAGAAAACCTTTGCTGGATGAAAACTAACGTACGTTTTCTTTCAAGAATATGTGTTTAGTTATGTGTATGTACATTTGGAAATAGGATAGATGCAATCGGAACTTTCTCGTCGTTATTTTTGTTGTGTTAAACTTAGCATTATTAGAAAGTGAAATACTTAGCTACATCATTACTGTAACAAAGGGGCGCTTGTATGTCGTCATTTGTTTATTTGTTGAAAGAGTGCTATGATGCACAATCTGCAGTATGAGAATAATTATCTGTTTGCTAATGCAAGTTACACAATTTGGAGAAGCTTTTTGCATGATAGTGCAAAGTAACTATCACTTCATGCAATATTAAATGGTGAAATATCTCTTATGTATAGTACAGCGATAAAAACAAATGAAAATGCTACTGTTTATTTGGTTAGCTTCTCGCAAATACCAACTACAAACAACATGCTGTGATAGTTTCACATGGATTTCTCTTGCCATTGTCGTTTATGTTTACATCTTTTCTATTAGTGTTCTTGTAAAAGCTACTTTATGTTGGTGAGATAACACGTTTCCAGTGCTTGACATATATTACGCATATTACTTAAATATTTTTAATTTCATATAAGTTGGTCCTTTTGCCCATATGAACCTCTGATTTTAATCCCAAATCAAGAAGAAATTTTATTCAAATTGCATCTCATCAACGTCAGTCAGAATTTATTCATTGACCAGAATGTGGTGTGTATGTGTATAGGGTAATATAAAAAAGCTATTAATTAATTTTAATAATTTTTTATCCTAAAAAGCCCCTTATTTCTGGCGGACATGTCTCTATAAAATACATAATTTTCGATTCATTCATTACTGAAATACCAAATAAGAGTAAGAAAATATTCATTGTGAATTACATAGAATGAAAACACTTGCTGTATTCTACAAAGAATGTATGTAAAAATAAATATCTGTTGCATTTTATTTCAATCTAAGCAAAGAGAAGGTAGAGCTTAAAAACCGACGATCGCATGTTGTATTTATTTCGCTAAAGGTGATTTATCAAACACTGCAAATGTGTGTATTGAACCAGTGTCAAAAGTCTGAATAACCTTTGTTTTCATTCTCGTAGATACTCAGTGACTTGTAGAATGTCAAAAGCTCTCAAACTTTCATCCAAGAAAGTTTTCCTTTATATCCTTTGTATTTGTAATACGTTCGTTAGTAAGTGAAGTTAAATCGATACCATTATAAAGACAAAAATGGAAGAACCTCTCCGAAGTAAGAACAAAGAAGAATGAATTATCAAAAGATTTTTATCACATAGATATCATTATGTATAGACTAGACGAACTCAGGATTCGCCTGAGGCATTCACTGACTAGATTTGTTGTGCATTGTTTCCAAAATCAAATGCTGCGAAGTTTCATGGACCTTTGGACAAATTAAACAGCGACTAAACAACGAAGCAATCAACGTGCGACTGCATAAAATAACAAAAGCAATAATAATAATAATAATAATAATAATAATAATAATAATAATAATAATAATAATAATAATAATAATAATAATAATAATAATAATAATAATAATAATAATAATAATAATAATAATAATAATAATAATAATAATAATAATAATAATAATAATAATAATAATAATAATAATAATAATAATAATAATAATAATAATAATAATAATAATAATAATAATAATAATAATAATAATAATAATAATAATAATAATAATAATAATAATAATAATAATAATAATAATAATAATAATAATAATAATAATAATAATAATAATAATAATAATAATAATAATAATAATAATAATAATAATAATAATAATAATAATAATAATAATAATAATAATAATAATAATAATAATAATTAATAATAATAATAATAATAATAATAATAATAATTAATAATAATAATAATAATAATAATAATAATAATAATAATAATAATAATAATAATGATGATGATGATGATGATGATGATGATGATGATGATGATGATGATGATGATGATGATGATGATGATGATGATGATGATGATGATGATGATGATGATGATGATGATGATGATGATGATGATGATGATGATGATGATGATGATGATGATAATGATAATAATAATAATAATAATAATAATAATAATAATAATAATAATAATAATAATAATAATAATAATAATAATAATAATAATAATAATAACGAATTACTACAACAATAATAAACTACTACTGAGGTAATTCTCTGCTAGATCTGAAACAATATTTTGGGATGATGTTTGGAAGGATTATGATGCGATGATCTCCGTCTTGAAGCAGGATTATTTGGGATGAAGGTGGATGCAGATTAATTTCTCACCTTTGGTGACGATCTTGAAGAAGTCTGGAAGTTTCTCCTGCAACTCTGGATAATTAGGCGCATCTATAATTGTTGAGCAATGAGATCTTTTTCTTTCCCAGGATCGTGGTAACGGGGCTGATAAAGATCGTATTACTATCTTTAAAGAATGATAATACTTTTCTTGTTCAAAGATGGAAATTTAATTGCTCATAAACAATTTTAAATTCTTTGAAACAATTATAAATATTATTAATGTAGTCTTTTTACAGCCAACTGTAGATTCCACGGTGAACTATTTCTTTTCTTGCGCACACCCTACTTATGCATATTTGATGTATACACAAAATTGTTTCTGCACACACTCTTACCCCTAAGACTTTCAGAAACAGAAGAACAAAATCGTTTTAAAATAATCAACAACTCACCATAATCCGTTGCCATGGTTACACCATTAACCACTTTACATCACTTCTTTATTTTATTATAAATATCTTTGACTATTCCTAACAACATAAAGTATAAAAATAACTGCTACAGATCACAATAGCTCCATATATTCGTTTCCTTAAAAAAAAAAAAAAATAATAAAATCTATTAGCCAAACTAAACGGGAGAAAATTTTCATTTTGATGCGCAGAAAGAAAAAAACTATGTTAGAGTCTGTGTCTTCTATCAAATTTCATGATTTTTCATTGCTAGTTTTATAATTATTTTGAAATTTACAGTATTTTAACTTTTTCATGTAAGGAGTTTAGAATATTATTTTAAGTATTATAATACTTGAAATAATTGTAGAAAAAGAGAAGGGCTTCATCTGACGGAAGGAAACAAAATATCAAATTTAGGAATGATCATCAGTTCTCACATTTATTTCTTTGTCAGACTAAGTCAATGCCATTAGTATTACACACAAACTGTTCTGCTAAACGTAGATAGCACAATTTTGTAACCACGCCTCGGTAGCGTGGTGGTAGCATGTCTGCCTCACGTTCAAGAGGTCCCGAGTTCGAATCTCGGTCAGGGTGGGTTACTTGGATAAGGTTTTTCTGGGGTTTTCCCTTATCCTGAAAAGACAAATGTCGGGTAACTCTAAGCTCTAAGGACCCTGGACTCATTCGAGCATTTCACCAATTCCATTTATCATCCGATATGACTAAACGTTCGATGGCGTAAATTAAAAAAAAAAAAAAAAAAAAACGAAAACGCGGTTCATTTTTCAAATAGTGAAACGCAATAAAATGAAAAATGTTCAATAATTTCAGAACTCAAAATCAATTGTATTTTTCACGACACCAACAATGACAATGTTCTCTAAGCAAATTTGGCTACTAGAACTTTTTACAGAAACTGTAACGTGAAGCCAGGCTTGATGACTATGTAATTGCCTTCCTGTATCTGTTGTATTGGTGAAACATTCGGTCGTAATATTGACTTTAACTAAGGAAATTACGAAAAGTGAAAGAAAGAAACAACCTTCAGATTTATGAAGTTTAAACCCTGGACATCTTTGCCAGCTTTAGGTGCTACCGTCATAGTGATATTGTTTGGCGGGTTTTGTTTGTCGCCACTTTTTCGTAGAACTAAGCGATTATAATTTGTTTCCATAATGGCAGTTTGTTTAAAACATTACATTTATATTTTCCATGTGCAAGGTATAAATAAAAAGATAGTTTTCAAACATATTTGCTTAAAGTATGCTGTTTGTTATTATCAATTTTAGCAAGCATAAAAGTGATCGACTTTTGAACGAAGAAGCCTTCCAGGTGTGTTCATAATAGAAAAGACAAACTGCGTTCGTTACTCATCTGTCAACGGACATTGGTGACGCATGAAGGTTAAATTAACTGTCTCAAGCAAGGGTTTTCCATTCAACTTGTTTTGTACACCATTCTGTATACAAACGAAAATGACATGTTAGACAAGGAGGAAAGAACCTTGGCATAGGATGGCGATGATGAAAGTTGGATGATAACGCACTTTGTTGTCCGACTGTACATTTCTAGGAATTACCATGTAAATAGTGGTTATTTCGAAGCACCTGGTGTTTGGACAGTCCATTAGCGTTGACAGTATATATGCTGAGCCCACAAGGTGGCTCGAGACAGTCCTAACGAAACATCACAAGGTTCAACATGGCACTAAGGGTACGTATGGTCAATGGCACCATCAATATACCTGATTAGTTTTAACTATAGATAGGTACTGATAATTATAATGATCAGTACTATCAGGCCATCATTTCTGTTTTTATATTTTTATATGTGTAAGCTATCAGCTTTATTCTCTCTCTGTACGTATAAAACCTACATGTAGTTGAAATATTAATTTTTATAAAAGTTAGGCAAGAATATTATGTTACATTCATATGGAATTTTCCATCCATTATCGTTTATTTTTAATAATTTCTACACACTATTGTCACGAAAGCTTATTTTTCTAATTACTTCATGCTAATCAAGATAAAGTTTTACAGAAATAGTTTCACATAAGTTTGTTGCAGGTAAAAGAGGGATACATAAAACCGAACCGATAGAAGTTTATAAAAGTGGCTATTAGATACCTGCCGGACCTTACAATTCTTATTCTTTGCATGACATAACACGAAACAGCTAAATAGTGGTCCCGGTCTAAGGCCGGGATTTGGCAGCCTAAAGAAATATTAAAAATGGTCTTAGTGTTGACTTTATAACCTTAAAATGATTAAAATAGCAAATCTAAAATAGCAAAGAATGCCCTAGAAACTATTTTCATTTGTTGATCTCCTTATACATTTAACTTTTTATCACTGAATACTGAAATACAACAGTTACAGAGTTTAAGTTTTCGAAGTTGAAGGACTGTTTATTGCCAACTAATGCGAACCTGTACATCAACAGAAAATACTGGGGCATGCTTAAAGCACCAAATATTGCGCGTTTCCGGCTTTTCTCCATCGGAGAAATACCTTTTGCTTCATAGCACATAAGAAATCTTGTCAGTTTCTAGGAAATACTTGTATTTACTTTCGGTGTGACGAAATACTCAACCATAAGCTAACCATTAACTCTATAAAGACTGATTGGAAGGCGTGGCGCGACCCTCAAAAGTACAGATAGATTCACCTCTAATTCCTTTAGAGCCCAGTCTATCTTAACAATAAACGTGAATCTTTTAACTGGATGAGTTCAAATGTTTAACAAATAGATTATATTTCCAAAAGGTTTCCGAGGACTATTATATTTTGAGGTTCTGAAACTTGATTCTACAAAAAAGAATGTCTAATGCAACCAAACTCGCGGAAAATGACAAAAAAGCTAGAATTTGTACTTAGAAATTACATATAATATGCAAAACATTGACCTATCAGATAAAAAGTATGGAAATGAATATCAAATTCTACTTAAAAGTGGTATAATTTCACTCAAAATGTTGCCCTCCTCTGTAGCGTATATAAGGTCTGCCTCACTTTCAAGCGGTCCCGAGTTTGAATCATCAGGGTGAATTATCTGGATATGTTTTTCTCCGGTTTTTCTCTTTATCCTATAAAATTAATGTCTGGTAACTCTAAGCTCTATGGATCCTGCACTTTTGAGCACCATTTCACGTATCGTCGACATGTCATAAGTCACATATCCACTTAGGAGGACGCAAATTAAAAACAAACAAATAACAAAACAAAAGGAAACCTCAAAATTTTACGAGAAACATATATTTTCCATATAGTATTACTACAAAAAGTATATAAAGTGGTCGAAATCCGGGACCAATTGACGACACTTTAAAAGTTACAGAAGTAATCAGAACTTCTAACCAATAATAATGGTTTACTCAGAAACGGCAGATGTCTCAGAAAAGACCATTTGAAATAAATTGTGTGGTTTAGGTATTCCGCATTTCTTATATACCTAGCACAATTGTGTCTACCTCTTATGATTTACCCTTTACACAAACATATGACAATTCTTTTCATTTAGGAAGATTTCACAATTTCGGATACTAACTTTGTCATGTTAATATCTTAAGTATATAGTATTTTAATAAAAAATCGCTAGAACTATTTCTAGAATGTGAAACAATCTGTCACGTAAAGGGTAGTTAGGTTGGTGGACTCACATTTTCTAGAAATTTGATTCAGAAGGCCTTAAAGTATTTTTTTCGGCAAAAGTTCGAAAACAAATTCTGGGGTGAAATGTAGCATTTACTGTTTACGTAAAACAGAAAGCAAAACTATTTTGTTGGATTTAATAGGCCTCAAAACATGTATTTTTCGTGAAATTTCCACTTCATATTTTTAGGTAGAATGCAGCACTCTTGCCTGCTAAAGGTAGCAGGCATTCAGTTGAAACCAAATTCAAAATACCTATAGTTTATACCAGAATCTTTAAAATGTACTATTTTAGGCAGACAACTATCGGTAGAAATGAGTTCAAAAAGAATTACAACAGTGAAAGTTTGGTTGAAACCTACACAATGTTAACCGGCTGGCCCCGTAGCTCAGGTGGCGCACCTGCCTGCCGTGCTAGGGTCCGGGGTTCGATTCCCGGAGGTGGGGGTGGGGATTTTTCTCCGATCAAGATAATTCATCTTCCCCAGAATCTGAAAGTGTGAATGTGTGCGTGATCTAATGATTACAACCCAACAAATACGAGTTAACACCTTCGATAAGTCTCCAAAGGAGAACGGCCGCCGACATGACCATAGCAGTTAAAAGCGGGGTTATACATAAAACAGTGTTAACCGGCGTTAAATGGCAAATAGTTTCCTAAGTTTTGTATTAGACAAATGACTGCAACGCTTTGAAGAAAAAGAAAAAAGGCAACAAGTATAAAATTCAGCAGAAATCGCTGAAGATTTAAGGACTATATGAAACAATCATTTAATATTTTACAATTTTAACGAATAGCATTACTTGCGTCACACAATGATCACCTAAAACTTAATGCTGTGGGTACATTATTGAGTTTGTCCTGTTGTGATTGGAAAGGTAAAGGCTAGACAATGGTGGGGGACATCTTGCACCCTGAGACCAGGGTAACGCTCCCAGAATGTGAGGGAACCGCTGGAGGCCACAGGTTCACAGGTAAATAGGTCCAGAGACGTGCGCAAGTCCCTAACAAATGATGAGTTCTTCATACCGGCACCAGGATGAAGGGAAGGGTTCCGGTATCCACCAGGTGTCATGAAGACGTAACATCATTGAAAAGCATTTACAATGTGCTAACATCCGCATCATCTGTCCAGCACTGCCCTAAACCGCGATCCTGAAAGCAGACTTTGCATAAGTGATGAAAGGGCACCACAAAAACCCGTCACAGTGCGCAGTTGACAGGAATTGAATTAGGATCTCCCGAATGTAGATCGCACAGGTTAACGCAGCGCCATCTCGTCCGGTTCGTTGTACTAATAGCTCTTTTTGCTAGCATGCAAAGTAATAGGGATCGACTCTCGGGCAATAGGGAAGACATTTCTATTCTGAATTAAAGAAGCATGCATACCATTTCACTCCCATACTGGAAAAGCAACGGTAAACCACCACTGCCTTACCTTGCGTAATTCGTCTTTCGAGATTCATAGATATCATCATCAACATCGCCTTGTAGACGTTTTGTGGAATAGATATTTAGGTTTCCATAACAATTTAAGATTTGTTCATTATTATAGTTATTTAAATAGATAATATAAACCTTTTAGTTATTTAAATTGTTAGTAATGCACATCTTATCATATAATTATAGTAGCAATATAGACCACTTAAAAATAATAGTAACCATATTTCAAATTGTAGGTCTTTTGTTTAGTCTTATTGGAAAACGTATTATACAGATTGAGTTTTCTTTTCAGGATTATAACAATAAATTGAAGATTTAACAGTGAATTCAATACTTTTTGAGGGCATGAGCCATAAAACAGTAATGCCAATTTATAAATTACTAAAATTTTAGACAGTATTTATAAAGACTAAGTACTACAATACAAATATACTGTTTTTATCAAAGAACATATTCGTGAAGAGAGCTTTGCCTTTGCCTAGTTGACCTAGGTCAATAGTAGGTTGACTTTCTCCAACATCTACTACTGTCAATTTCTTTTAGCTTTGTATGTCTATAATGTTAATTCAGCAAGCTTCATACTCTTTCTTTATTGTAATTTCAATTGTAGCTTATGTTTATATTTTTATTTTCTCGTCTCTTATATTTCATCTTATCTGCATATAGCTGAATATAGCAGCTTATTTGAAGTAACATTCAAATGTTTTAATGTAAATTAAAAATACCCAGTATAATGAATGTAGAGTAGATAGAGATTGTACACTTGCTTATGATAGAAGACCCATACATGGCAATGAATACCTTCTTCAGTTTGCTCTATGATATCTTTATGTGAGTTAAATATTAAAAATTTAAGTGTCTGATTTGACATTACTTCTTAGATACAAGAATCACATACTGTCAAGAAAAGAACATTAAGAATTTATTTGTGAACCTGAGCTAAGTTACAATTCTTTGGTTTCTTCATCAATAAAAAAATACATATTAGTTGTAGAAGAAATTTGTTTAGGAAATATTATTTAATTTCATTTGTTTTAGGTTTTAATATTGTTCCTCGCAGTGGCCTGCTTAACAGCAGCAGCTCCAGCATCATCATCCCAGGAGGATTCTTCTGAGTAAGTTGCAAATTTAGTGAAAGATAATGTAGTTATAGAACAAAATGTTAGAATAATCTATTATGATGCAATAGAATTAATTTAAATGGACTATATATATTTGCAACAATGGACCTGCCCGCCTCTGTAGAGTAGCATGTCTGCCTCACATTAAAGAGGTCCGAGTTTGAACCTCGGTCAGAGTGCATTATCTAGATAAAGAAATATCTGGGATTTTCCCTTATCCTGAATGATGAATGTCTGGTACTCAAAACTCTATGAGCCCTGGGCTCATTTGAGCACCATTTCACCCATTTCATTCATTGCCTGATATGTCTTAATGTTCGGGGACGTAAGTTTTTTTGTATTTTTTTTTAAGTTGTACATGCACATGAAAATATGCACAGTTCAAGAGGTACTACCAATGCTGTTGCTCATCCCATTGAGTTTAGAGGAATAGTGCAGTACATTTGAGATCTGTAGATTTTAAATTGCCGCTTGAATGTTATGTTTAATAAGCACTCAATGAAAAATAAATCTAATAACTCTGCAAGATAATTAATATGTTCATATATCCTTATGTTCGTATATAGGAGCCACTACTATTCATTTACATAAAATGAACAAAATATAATTGTATTGCATGAATACATTCACATGAGGAGAGTCTGATGTTTTATTTAAAAATTAAACATAGTACATTTCTCCTGCAGAATGAATGCTGTGTCCATAATTAAGCCTTTGACAATTTTCTCATATGTGTACCTATTTCAAAACATTGAGTGTAAGGCTTCCAAAAATTAATGTTCTGCAAAACATTTACTGAATCTTAAGGTATGCAGAATCACTTGAGCCTACTAAATAATTAATTTATGCATTAATGACTTATATTAACAGGGAATCCACAACAGTTGGATATCATGCGATACCAGGAAAAGTTCCAACTACATTTGTAACTCCAGAAACTCACAAATCAAGGTAAGTCCTTGGACAACTGCACCATTAAACTTATAGTTAAGAAGATGAAGCGTTTATTAAGTAGCTAATTTTTACTTTCCTACTAGTTACCTATAAGTGGAGCCTCCACAAAATTTGACACCTAGATTTCACAGAAGAGCAGATCTTTAGATTCTCCAAATCCACAGGAAAAGGACAGTATTTTTAGAAAATGGTCTGTGTAATTTGTGTGTGTGTGTGTGTTTGTGTGTGTGCATGCGTGTGACCATTATAATTCATAAATAAATATAAAGATGATGAGTATGAAATTTCATATTTAACTTAAAGGTTGCAATACAACAATTTTCAAGAAAACTTACCAACTTTTGCATGGAAGATCTTTCTTATTTTATATTTTATTAGAAATAATACTAAGAATGTTTATGCAAGTATCAAATGTTTCAGATATTTGTGTGACTAATAAAATGTTTACCTTCAATATTCTGTGAATAGTCCTCTTTTTTTAAAATGAATTTCATGTAATTTTATATGACTTAAACTGTAAGAGATAGACAAAAACTTACTATATAAAAACTATACATCTCTAGAAAAGACTGTTTGTTAAAAGAATGCTTCTGTAATGTTCAGAAATTTGTGGTGCAAATCACAGATTTATACCCATTGCAATTGAAATAACTTCTACTAACGGTTTTCTAAAGTGAATTTCAAATATATCTGAGGTTTCAAAAACTGAAAATAGATTTGATGAAATTTAGGTCCTTGTTAGGTTTATGTTTAATTATCCAATTTACATAATAATCTTAGTTATGGATTTGAATTTTCAAACAATTTATACATTTTTCAAATGCCTAGTTGACAACTTTTTTTATTGTGGTCATTCAAAGAGTGGAACTTCAAAAACCCATCATATGGTTATTGCTTAAGCGTCCATTGTAACTACAATAAAATGTGTAATAAATGTGTTCCTGCATTATTTTTGTCTCAATGAACAAAAGTAGATATAAGAATGAGATTTTCATATACAATTTTTGCAGAATAATGTGTAGAGAAAACCATGTAAATATAGCACATCAAATCTTAGAGATATTTCATATTTATATAACATATAATATAATGCTTTAAAATTACTATGAAACTATGTTTTTATGGTTGCCTATGCACATCAATGGTTATCAATGCACATGATAAAAAATTCATATGTCATTGTAGTTTGACAAAACCATCATATTTTATGAAAATATTAGTACTTAAAAAAAAACATTTAAAAATATTGCTGTCCATTCTCATAACACAAGAAGAAAAAATAATCTTCATGTTTAGATATGAAGAACATTTTTACTTTCCCTACTTACTTATAGAAGTATTGCACTCCAAAAATTTGATGTCAAGATTCTGTTGAGAGAGATGCACGAGAGCTTTTCTTGGATTTTATTTTCAATTGTAATTCTTGAATATTAATATACAAGATGAAACAGTGAACTGTGTATAAAGACTAAAATAGAGTCATACCTTTTAAAACTTGTAACTTCACTCACATCGTTGACTCAGTTTTAGTCTTTATACATGAAATTAGCTTGGCTAATGCTTTTATTTATAACTTCAAAAATGAACTATGTTTCTTTATTTACAGACGTGACACCACCAGCCATGAAACTGACCGTCACACTCTGACCAAACCAGCTCCTGCCCAGATTGGTAGTCAACCACAGCACAGCACGACACAACAGCATAAGTAAGTATTCATGAATGGAAAGTATTCACTGCTAAATTTTTTCTTTGTCGCTTACCTATGATAGGCAGAGAGAGTATTATGTGCCATATAAAAATTCAATATTAAGATTTTTACTAGAAATATATTTTGAGGTCTGCTGAAACAAAAAGTAGAACTTTCACAAAAGAAAAATCCATATGATTGAACACATCCAGGCCTACAAACAGCCTAAAAGCCTGGATAGTTTGTTTAATCATCTAGGCGCCAGCTGTGAAAACTTCAGACTATACAAAAATCCATGTCATTGTGAAGAACATAAAACAAAACTTAAATTTCATTTAAATTTAAATTTTGCTTCCTATGACTTAAAGATTTTTACCAAAACTCCCCCATTACAAATTATTTTCAAATGAAATTATTTTTCGAAATTTGTATTTTCTCAAAAATGGATCAAATAATTTTTGTCGTAATACCATATGTTTCTGATATTTTCAAGACAAATAAAATGTATATCCTGAATTTTCTGTATACAGCATGTGTTGTCCTCTTCATTCTGACCAAATGAATTTTGTACTCATACAAACTAAGAATGCATAGAAGAAAGAAAAGGATATTGAGTATAGAACAAATAAAGGGTTTATAGGCTTTTTCAATATTTTATCATACATTTTTACTTCCTCTATTAAGCACTTAATAATAAGTAGAAGTATTGCATTCCACCAAAATTTTAAACTTGAGATTTCACCGGAAATGCATGTTTTGAGGTCCCTAAACACTACCCCAAAAAAGCCGTTTTAGAAAAAGGTGTATCTGTGTGTGAACTTGTGCACATTTGTGAAAAGCATAACTAAAGAATGGAAAGTTGGTTAAAATCCAAAATTAGTATTTCAGTTCAGGGTCTTCCAAGAATGTGACATAAATTTTCAAGAAACTTCTGCCACCCCAAAGTATCCTTTTTGTGGAACATTTAAAAAAGAAATTTAATTTCACAAAAATGCACTAATGATTTTGATAGAAGTACTGTATGAGATATTTTCTTGACAAATAAAATTCATATCTTGAATTTTTTTGGAACGGCTTCTGAAGTTCTCTTCATTCTGGGTGTGAGGCATAACTGGTAAATAGTAAGAGATGGACAAAGCCTTACCACACAAAAACTGTAGATCTGTTAAAGCACACAACTTATGATAAATATTTTTTTTTTGTGGAACCAACAAATCCTGAAATATTCCTTGTTATTAAATTGAATTTTCAAATACTTCTACTTTTCTCAAATAAGAATACGTTATTCATTTTCTTATCCCTTGGCCATTCAAAAAGAACAGAATTTCAATGTTGTCATAATAACGACCAGTTTTTAAAAGATTTGTCTATCGTTTAAGTGTACTGTAAAGGAAATATATAACATAATTATATTTACCAATTATTAAATTTTAGATGAGTCGTATTTTTTACACATCTGCTTCACTTTCGTACCTATTTTGAGGACATGTTTCGCAAATCATCGCTTGAATCTACGGCTCTTATGCGACTCGCATAAGAGCCGTAGATGCAAGCGATGATTTGCGAAACATGTCCTCAAAATAGGTACGAAAGTGAAGCAGACGTGTAAAAAATACGACTCATCTAAAATTTAATAATTTTTCGCTTCACTGTGGTGTTCCAATACAGTTAAATCTCGATATATTTACCAATGTTTATCTTGATTAACATGATATATATAGAAGAATGAGCATTTTTAAAAATAGTTTGGATAAGATAGATTTTCTGGGCTAATGCTCTTCTCTGAACCATTAAAACTTTACCATATATCATGCTTTGAAATATTCTTGCCATATTTGTATAATATGCCACAGAAAACTTCCATGCCAATCTTGATTATGCTAGTATTGTGACTCAAAAGCAACTTGATATTACAGGTATTTAAACAAATCTAATCTTAGTTTAACTAAGCAGAACTTTTAGAAATTAATCTCATTGAAAATAAATGAAGCGTAAAAAATATACTCAGTTTTAAAGTACTTGTAAGAGTCCATCCTGCTCCAGCAACTTAAAATAAAAAAAAAGTCATGCATGCATAGCTGTTCTATCTTATTTGCAGGCGCAGTGCAGAAGAGACTCCCAAGCCTGATCATAGTCAGCTGACTAAACCTGCTCAGCCTGTGGCATCCAAAACTGGTCAAGCTGACACCTTTGACATAAAGCACAAAACCAAGTAAGTACTTCTCATGCTAATTATTAGAAGGATTATAAACAGTCAAAGCTTTGGTATAATTGAAATTGTCAGTGGATTGTGACACTTAAATTTCATTTACTAAGTTTTCACTCAGAATGACTTTTGAGTATGTTTTTCTATTGTCAGCTGTCTATTAGAAAAAATAATTTGTACAATAAGACCTGAAGCTTTCCTGGCAACGAATATGCTCACTTTCTTCTTGGGCAGCAAGCCAGGTGAAAAGGCAATTAGATATCGATGTTTTGGGAGTAAATTTTTTATAAATATATTTATACATTTTCTATATATTTTTAATAAATATCCCGATGATGGGAGAGATGCACACTCCCGAAATGTCGATATCTAATCGTCTTTTCACCTGGCTTGCTGCCCGAGAGGAAATTGAACAAATTTGTACAATGAGATACACTTGACAAGAATCATGGAGAAATCTGTTCAAAAGCTTGATAATACTAACTTTGCCATCTCTATTTCCATATATATTGAAGAAATTCATGAAGCAAACTTTTCTGTATAGCTTTTAATGTCAAGGAACAAAAATCAAGAATAACTTAAAACAACCCATGCTCACCTTAGGAAATTTCTTATATACATTACAAAAAGGAAAGGAGAGAAGTATTTAAATCATTATTAAGTAAGTAATCTTTATTTCCATCTCAATTACAAATTATTATACATTTACATACTTATTACTACACTGAGTTGCTGGTTACCCTTGGGCCCAAAAGACTCAAACTCTGCCTACCTCAGTAGCGTAGATGGTAGCATGTCTGCCTCACGTTCAAGGGGTCCCGAGTTCAAATCTCGGTCAGGGTGAGTTACCTGGATAAGGTTTTTTCTGGGGTTTCCCTTATCCCTCAAGACGAATGTCGGGTAACTCTAAGCTCCATGGACCCTGGATTCATTTGAGCACCATTTCACCCAATTCATTCACCGTCCGATATAACTTAACGTTGGGGCGGACGTAAATTACAAAAAAAAAAAAAAAAAAAAAAAAAAAAAGACTCAAACTCTGAGGTTGTCGAGCTAATGGGTCCCTATTACCAACTTATCTAAAACAACTTCTTCTTCATTTTCATCAATTAATTTTTCCTAGTTTTTACACTCATTAACTTCATTGCTTGGATTTCTTTTGGTAGCCTTGCCCATTCTTTCTTCTCCATAAGCAACCTAGTTTCTTTACATTAAATCATTATTAAAGTGGTTAGTGATTGGTTACTGTCTTTATTACTAGGCGTGAGACTCCAACAAAAGAAGAAACACCTGAAAACAGACCTTCTGTGCAGCCAGTCTTTCCATCCCCACCACAACACGATGACACATTTGACATAAAAAGGAAGGAAAAGTAAGTTACTCAATTATTTCTTGTAAGGAAATAACTATTAGTTTAATTCAGTATATTATAATAATTAGTGACTAAGCTTTGCTTATCTTTTAAACAAATTAACTGACGATGCAAACAACAGGTTTGGGAAGCTAGTGTTATGATATATATCAATATCAAATATAAGTAAACTTTAGTTACTAATTATCATAATTTATTGAATTATACATGCTTCACTGTCAATAACTTCATGGTTTTACTTTTATTACTTTAATGTTAATCAAATACAACCTTCTCTAATATATTCACAAATGCAATACGAAAGGAAAGAAAAATGGAGTTAATTCAGAATAATTATTGACTTTTTACTGTACTTATTACTAGGCGTGAAACTCCAACAAAAGAAGAAAAGCCTCAAAATGGACCTTCTGTGCAACCAGTCTTCCCATCCCCACCACAACATGATGATACTTTTGATATAAAAAGGAAGGAAAAGTAAGTTTTGCAATTATCTTTTCTGAAAACTATGATAGCATAGTTTGAAAGCATTTGCAAATGAATTCAAGGTTTTAATAGGAGATCAGATTATAGACAATGGTCCTGGGTTCAATACCTGGTTAGGGTCTGGGATTTTTCTTTAATTAGGTTCATTCTCAACCCTCCATGAATCTAGTGTCTTAGACACTGTATTTTATCTAATACATATCTAATTTCACATTTTTTTCAATTTGAAAGCAGTAATAGGTTCAGTTTATGACCATGAAGATCACAAAAGACTTTAATTAGTACTTTTTTTGTAAATATGTTAAACATTTTATAGAATATTAATGTATTACTGGAACATTTTCTTTTCCTTTTTGTCTTTGCACTTGGTAAAAGGAAGTTCCAGTTCAAGAGTCATATTAAAAGATTTTTTTGTAATATCAGTATATTCATTTTTAAAACATACACTTATATTAATTCTTCTTCATGCCATTGCTTTTTGGATTGATTTTTCTCTCCTGTCTTCCTTTTTTCTATCACTGTCTTCATTGAAATTGTAACCAGAACTTCTGCACATATTTTCTTAGAATTTAAATTCATTACAATCAACATCTGAGTAATCAAAATAGAAGGGAGAAATTAGTGGTAGTTATGGTTTAACTGAACCCATTTATTGATATTAACTTTAGAACATAATAATATACAAACAATAATTCTTTATTACCTATATACATTAGACGTGATACATCAAGTGAGGAACATGTTGATCGCCGTCCTCTCACCAAACCATTCCCTGCACCTAGTAGCAGTCAACCAGAGCCATCTACACAGACAGAGCACAAGTAAGTTTAAATGTGCTGGATAACTTTTATATCCTTCTTAATCATTAGGAAATAAATTGAAGTATTGCATTCCACCAAAAATATGATACCGACATTTCACTATAAATTTCTCTGAATCAAAACACATATTTTTGGAAATGTGAACTGGTATGAAAAACCTGACTGCAAATAGTTTTATGAACAACCTCTAATTTGGATGGCATTATTACAAAATTCCTTGAAATATTGCATAACCTATGTATTTATTTTTAAAATGTTCACTTTATGTTGATTCTTCTTTATGTCTTCTTCTGGATTGTTTTCTACCACATTTTTTTCCTATCTTTATTTTCACCTTAATCATACATTTTCACAAAATTAAAATACGCTACAGTCTATATCTGAGTCTCAAACTAGAAGGGGGAATTTGGTGGGAGTGATACTTCAAGTGAGCCAGTTTGTAAGCATTAACTTCAGAACATAAATCTAGACATTCCATCACTGAAAATATAATATTATTAATCTAGAGATATTTTGGTGTAAAAACAAACACACAAAGATTAAAGAGGAAAGAAATTACTTTTGTGAAAATATTTTTGTACTGTGTATCTCAATTTATCTCAAAATGTCAACCTCTTAAAGCAAATTATAAAATATATAGATGTAAATCTAAAGGGACTTAAAAAAAATGTGATTTACCTTCAATTTTTAAAATTAGCCATTACTATTCATAGAGATTGTTGCCATAATGTTATTCATTTATATTTTGTAATATCTAGCATAAGCTTAAATTTGTTCATATTGTCTTACCAGACGTGACACATCAAGCGAGGAACATGTTGATCGCCGTCCTCTCACCAAACCATTCCCTGCACCTAGCAGCAGTCAACCAGAGCCACCTACACAGACAGAGCACAAGTAAGTTGAAGTGCAGAGGGATAACTTTTATATCTTACATAATCATTAATAAGTAGATTATAGTATTGCTTTCCACCAAAATTTTGGTACTAAAATTTCACTGTATGTGTACCTTTAAGACTCTCTGAATCAAAAAGCACATCTTTAGAAATATGTCAGTACATTTGTATGTGTCTTGTTCTATTTGTCTGCCTGTCAATCTTTCTATTAAAAGAATTAAAAGTTGCTTAGTTACCAAACTTTGTTGAATGTTGATTATGTTTACACTATTCATTTACTTTTGAGATATTAGAACATGTTTCGGGAACATTCATCCTCATTCTCAGCTAACAAAAGACCAGTTGATGCAGTTGCATCATGTTGTGCTCTCCTGATGGTGGAGGTTTCTAGTGGCGATGATATGAACTTTCTAAGCTTGTCCATTGCTGGAAGTTCAAAACTCATAATTCAATCTTTGTTTTTGGTGATGCAGATATTTTCCTATGCTGAAAGTTTATTTGTGATTTTGCTCTCCTGAGAAAATTGACTTCTGGAATAAGATCATGGTGATTGTTCCAAAAGTGTGCTGTTATAGCTCAATTTTCCATCTGTTTGTATTTTATGCAACAGAGGTATTCTTTTAGTTTGATTTTCAAGTTTCTTTTTGTTTTGCCTTTGTATATTTGATAAGAGTGTGCACAATTTATTTGATAAATATCTCATCTCTCAACGAGGCAGATTCTGGCTAAATTTTGTATGCTGCATCTGTTTTGAGATGCCAGAACGATGTGTTTTCTGAATAAGTTTATAAACTATTGATCTGCCCAAAATTGATATATGAAGTTCTTTTGTTGAACAATTTATTTTTTAAGTTTTAATGTGTTAATCATCCTGGTGTGTTTAAGCCTTTTATGTTTGCTAATCTTTTGTATATGGTGCTAGGACTAAAACTATTGATTGATGCTACACAGAGAATAGATAGAATTTCCTTGTTCTATTCTTCTTTGCTGTGGGTAGTGTTAAGTATTCTGTATATTAAACATTGAAGACTACAAGATGGTAGGATTTTGGGTTGAGGTCCAGGTCTTCTTTTCCTGCTTTGTTTTTTCTATCACCATCTTCATTGAATTTGTAATCAGAACAACCATAATCACTTTCTGTATAGATTTTCACAAAATTAAAATTCACTATAACCATTGTCTCAGTCATCAAACCAGAAGGGGGAAATTGGTGACTGTGATGTTTTAAGTGAAGCAGTTTGTCAATATTAAATTTTGATAAATGCTGTAACCTAGATTCTGGCACAGACAATATAGAATTAAAAAATATAGAAACTATGGATATCTTGATGTAGGATTAGGATTTCATTATGGAGGGGATTTGGTATGTAGGCCATCATGCTGGGACCATTGTTCCTATGCCCCCAAGTGGGGCACCCCTGGGAGGAAGGATGAGGCGAAGGAGACAGATGGCAGCCGACCCAGGGAGCCACGACAGTACAGAGGGCAGGGTCCCTGCAGTTTACTTAGATAGAGACTTCCCCCCACAGGCCAGGACAATGGACACGCTCCCCTACTGTGCGACGGCAATGAGCCCAGCAGCCGAGCTCCAAAAGTCTCAGGCAGGCGATCCGAGAGCCAAAGGTCTCTGGCTGGCGGTCCCGAAATGGTTCCAGCAGAGGAGCAGAGACCGGCAACCGACCTAGTGGAGGAGGAAGTAGTTTTTTCAGAGCATGTCATCCTGCCATGCACCATGGAGACACCCGCCAGCACTTCTACCCTGAAAGAGACCATCTGATGAGAGATAATGTGAAATGGTAATGGAGATGAAATGGAGGGACAGGAAATTCGGGGATTGTAATTAACCTACCCAGCATTCGCCTCGCAACCCTGGAAACCCCCCAAAAAACCCATGGGTCAGGTGGTTGGCCAAGGGAATCAAACCTGGGCCTCTCAAATGTGGGCAACAGACGAAACCGCCTGAGCCATCCCGCTTGGTTATCTTGATGTAAGAGACAGACATAAAAAGATAAAAGAGAAAGAAACTACTTTTGAGATAATTGGTATACAGTTGGACAATGTTTCTCAAAATGTAGATCTTCTAAAACAAATTGGGATAAATAGTCATTGTATAATGAAGTGTAAACCTAAGAGCACTCAGAAAGGTTACTTTAAATTTTTAAAATTAGTTCTTGCTATTTATAGAGATTGTTGCAGAACATTTTATCTATTTTTATATTTTATAATATCTAGCATGTGCTAAATTTGTCTTCATATTGTCTTATTAGACGTGATACATCAAGCGAGGAACATGTAGATCACCGTCCTCTCACCAAACCATTCCCTGAACCCAGCAGCAGCCAACCAGAGCCATCTACACAGACAGAGCACAAGTAAGTTGAAATACAGGTGACAGCTTTTATATCGCTCTTGATCATTTTAAATTTTCTCTTGCTGCATGTGTAGTATGCATTTTCTGTTGTATTCTGTACAAAGCTATTAAAACAGCTATAGTCAGTTTAAAGCTTATAGGCAGATTAACATTGCTTAGTTAGCAAAGAATTAAAGGCTGTTGTAAATTTTATTTTACCTGTACATTCATGCTTTATAGATTTCAGAAAGGTCAGTAGGGTAGATGCCGTAATGTGGCAAAAGTATAGTTATCCTTTACATTATGTTCTGTGGTGTGATCTCTAAGCTCCTTCACAATGGTAGAATAAGCAAGTTATGGATATACACTGATAACCATGTATCCACAAGTGAAGCAAAGTGAAGTAGGAATGAATTTGTATAAAGCAGTAGTAAAAGAAAACAAATAAGTTTTATATTACTGCATTGATCATTATAATCATAATCGATCATTAGTTTATCATTAATAATCATAATTAATTTACCCATTTGCAGAAGATGTTTAAAATATCCTCGACCACAAATCTACATACTACTAATTGTTTTTTCAACCTCCCATTCTGTTGAGGATCTATATTAGCACTTTTAAATTAATATTCTTTAACACTTTGATTAAAATAACCATTGTCTCCTAATTGATGTAATTTATCACTGTAAATTTCCAATCATTTATTGTTGTCAAATTATCTTTATAGACTACTGACTTTACAGCACCCCATTAGAAATAATGAGGGTATGCCTCTTGCAGCATAGTGAACACAGCTAGGCCCATGAAATTTATTTACTTAATTATAATTATTACCCCAAATGGTATTCTAAAAGTTGGAAGCTACTTTGCAAATTTTTGCTTCACTTTTTCTTGTATTTAGCACCTTCTTTAAAACAATTATCCACTAAAGACACAAACTTTCAAATTAAAAGCATTTTCAACTAAAACACACCTGTACACTAGCAGAGAGAGCCTGACACTAACTGTTGTTCTTAAAATAGGGATGTCGCTTTAGGAATGTATTGTAAGTCTATCATGTCCTTAACAAAAATGAAATTGAGTTTTATTTATGGACACTATTAATTGCTATTGTTCTGAGTATCTAATTTTATATTGGGCATAAAAAGCTACTTAATTTTGCTCAGAGTCTTCTTTATAAAGCTTAAGGTTCTTTTTTTGTTCTGTAAATCTAAAATGCCAGCTTTACTTACCTTTTCAACAAAGCCATGCTAAGGATATTTATGCCATACTTCTGCTGTGGTTGAGCACATGACCTTGGGAACCAGAATTTAGCATGTGTCCTTAAAAGATAGTAACCAATTGCTTGCTATCAAGTATTTTGAAAATGCACTGAAGGCTACTGACTTGGAATTTATGGAAACTGTATTGTAAATTTTATAGCTTTAAAACAAAATTGAAAAGATTAAATTATTATTAACAATAGCGATACAAAATTTAATGCAAAAAGAAAAACAACAGTCACAGTTCAAATGCCAGCTGCTTAATTATTTGTTTATTCACTGTGCTTATGCTTTGTTTACAAATATTGAATTACATCTTCTTCCAATACTTCTTATTCATCGCCTCATGGTTGTACGTATAAAGGATTTATTATAATAACAAAAAGTAATGCCCTAAAATTTAGTAGCCATTTCTGTACTTTATCCAGGACACATTTTAACAATACTTCTAAGATATTTAGTTCAGTTTTTATAAGTATATCCCTGTTATTTTTTTGTATTCATATATGCTTATTTCAATTAATACTTTTTAAAAAAATACCAGCCCAGATTTATTGTTTTTAAGTACCCTGTGCTATAATTTAAATCCTTGTGCAAAAGACTATTTTGCCCTTCTCAGTCCAGAAACTAAATGATTTAGTTAATAAACTAATTGATAGTAACATGAGAAAGGTAGAGAAAGTAGATTCAATTTCTTTTTATTTGTCAAAGAAAATTAACAGAAGCGCAAGCTAGAGCTTAGGTTTGTGTCACCATTATCATTCATAATTTGCACTTTTCTGTTGTTACCACATCAATATTATTTTACTTTCAAATTTTGAGAGCAGATCTCCCCCTCAGGAATCAGTAAGTGTTCCTCCTGTAATGGCCTCCAAAAGTCAAATAACATAGATATAGCAAAAAGATGTTGATTATTGAATTATAATTGTTCACTCATCATTATTCTCAGGGTAGGCTTACAACTAGGAAGACAAACCTCATCAGTGAACAGTCTTAATAGTGAAATGATTTTCTGTTTTTAAACTAAGTAATAGAATAGCTAAAATAATCATATAAGCTGTTCTGAAGCATTAAGAGAAAGCAATCTGTAATGCTAAGGAGTATCAGCTTCAGATGAATAATGTGCATGTAATTCTCTGACAGACGTGAAACTACAGAGAAGAAGCCACAAACACACCCTCCAGTAGTGAGCACTCTTCCGGCAAGGCCTGTGGATGCATCTAAGCCCCAGCATTAATGAGATCAAATTTTGCAAGCTCCTCTAAAAGATTTTGTTTTGTATAGCTATCTTTGTAAATTGAAATGCTTGTTTGTCATTTTTGTATGTATTACTGTTGCATTTAATTGATGTATTTGTACAAAAGGTTTGAATTCATTGCTTTGTTCTGCTTCTTTGTTAATGAATGTTTGTTGTAACAACAATAAAAGTTTCTGGGAATTAAATAATGCATGACTTTGATTTTACTATGCATTCATTAGAATAGCCTTTTCTCTCTCTTGCAGTCTTGCTCAAGCTTTCTCTTTCTTTCTTTCTCCCTTTCCTCCTATAAAGAGATACCTACATTCCTTTTAGAGGGTTTAGAAGGTTATTTATAATAACTTGACTAAATTAAAATATTTTGAACGAAATGAACTGTAACACAGTTACAGCATATGTGTTTGATTCTAGATGCATAATTTAAAAATAATGTAACATGCTTTAAGATATTTCAGTTTTATTTATCTGGAGTGCTAAAAACTATCAAATTATAACAGAAGTTGCTAAATAATTATTTTTGCAAAGAAGTTTAAAAAGCGCCACATTTTCACACTCAGTAAGAAACTTAGGAGCATTTTAAAATCTTGCTATATATAAAAAGCTTGCTATAGGTGTGGTTTAATTTTCTCTGCTGCCAAGAATTTCAGAATTATTAAAAGTATTGATGTAATCATGAATGGTTGCATTGCAGCAATATAGCATTTAATTCATCACCATTAATTCTTCATAGAGTGTAGAATTTACAGAATTATATTAACCAAAATTAATAGCATATGCATTGAAGAAAATATACTGGCAAAACATCTCTTATTACAGTTACTTTCTGAGATGTCCTGCTGTCAATGCTATCCATAGACATGTATTCAAATGCATAATGAACCCTTTTTATTTTACTCATATAATTATACCTTGGCATGTTGAACACTATGACACAAATGCAAAACTGTTTTGAAAGAATGGTTAAAATAGTTTTACTTAAACTCTCTGTTAACTACTCTGATAGTTATTAAATATAAGAATATTAAATATTGTTTAGTATTGTAATCGTAAACTTACATGACTGGAGTCAAAATAAACAGTGGTAGATTCTTCTGAGTAGATAAGCCATAATCTGCTGGCAGTTTGAAGTCCAGATGTTTCGTCCACATCTTCAGTAAACATCATCAGTGGCATGGTACAAGCTTCTTACAAAGGTCCAGTTGTGACTGACACTTTGACTGGAAATGCAGAAGTATTTATAAGTGAGAGTGGTAGCTAGGACTTGATCTCTCCAGTGTTGGTGATCCTTGATTGGCTGGCATCCGTTTGTGATAGATATCTGTTATAGTGTGCTCAAGTATTGGAAGCCAGGCTTTGTTCAGTTTGAAGGCTTCTTGTTTTCTTTTGAAGTTGTTCGGGTATTTGTAGATTTCTATTGCTTCACATTGTAGTCTGGCATGATAGTGTTGTACTGAAGGAAAGACAGTTGTCTCCTTATATTGGATTCTTGCTAAGCTTCTGTCCATAAAGCATGCTGTATGACCACAGAGTTCTCTGGCTGTCCTAGACAACAGCATCTCCTGTTTTCCGTCAGTTGCTTGTTGACAGTGCATTGAGTGGTCCTGTATATACCAACTGCAAGAACAGGGAATTTTGCATACAGTAGCCAAAGCAGGTCTCTGGGATCTTTAGCAGAGATAAAAATTTCTTGCTTCTTAGTAAAGAAACAGTTCAAATGAACTAAAACAATAAACATAGAAGATTATTACGACAAACCTGATAGGTTGCAGTACTAGGGGAACAGTTAATCTGCATCCATCTTTATACAAATTAAAACAGTACAAACTTTGTGTTATCTGATTAGCTGATACACGGAAAGCAACAACTGTGCAGGGGAAACACAACCTGAGAAAAAAATTGCAGCACAGGTAAACAATTCTTACTAATTATTAATTCCACCATAACAGGAGA
Organism: Mantis religiosa; assembly: GCA_030765055.1. Classification (NCBI taxonomy): domain Eukaryota; kingdom Metazoa; phylum Arthropoda; class Insecta; order Mantodea; family Mantidae; genus Mantis; species Mantis religiosa. The sequence continues at coordinate 143,984,266 of CM060949.1, forward strand.
AGCTTGACCTAACCAGACCTATGGTAAAGATGAAAATTGTTACTGAGAATTGTGGTTGGTTCAGGAATTGAACAGGATTCCTGCATTGGCAGACTGACATGGATTGCTGAGGTTTTTAAGGCATAGAATTATGAATGAGATCTGCAGTTCAAACACTGTTAGGACCACCCTCCTTGACAGAGTTTTTAGGTTTTCCTAGGTCTTCATAGCGACAAATGCCAGGAATGTACTCTAAACTTAGACCTGCTACATTTGCTTCTCAAATTTTCTTCCTCAATAAACAAGCGCAGTATTGTTCACTGTGACATTTACAGAAATATGGAAAGGATTAACATTAATTTATGACCAAATATTTTGGCAACCTCTAGGTAGTAGAATCAGAATAACTCTTTTTATCGGGAGATCCATGGTTTAAATCCTGGCTGTGCCATTGAATTTTTGAAGTCTGACTCTACTTTCCATACTTTGTCCTGCACACGGCTAGTATAAAAGAACAATTAATTTCCATTAACTGACCTAATAGTATAAAAATTATTTGTGGTTGGTTTATTGACACTCGTCACTTACTTTTTCATATATTTATGAGAGACTAGTTTCAAAGGCCCTGGCCTCCATTTTCAATCTCTTCCCAACCTAATAGTGTTCTAGAAAATAAAGCCCTGAGCCTAAAATACTTACAGCACAGCAAGTTGACATTAAGGGAGTTGTCTCATGTGTTTATGAGAACTCCTAATGGTTTATTGAAAAAAAAAAAAGTCAGTTGGAGAATTTAATGTCATGTTGGCCATGGTAGCTCAATGGTTAAGAGCAACCGGATATAGACCGGAAGATCCGTGCTTCAAATCCTGGTTCTGACATCCAAGTCTGACTCTACCTTTCCATACTTTGTCCTACACACATCTAGTGTGAAAGAACAATTAATTTCCAACTATAATTTCTTGTTAAGTCAGGTTACTTAAGATAGCAACAATCTTAACCTTATTGGATGCCAAAAGCTAATATCTGACAAAGTAAGCTACAAAATATTTACACACATATGAAATTCATGTTTGAAATTCAATGCTTTGAATGCTTACATTTCCTGTTTTGTTCAGCCTGTATGTGTGTTATAATGCATGCATTTATGAATAAGTTGCTGCAGAACAAAAGAGCCTGCAAGAAACTTAGAAACCACAAAATACTTCAAAGTGTGATTATATTTATGAAAATTGACATGGCCTAAAGTAAATGAAACATAAAAAGTAACAAAATCCTTTAAGCTTTAAATTTAAAACATCTGCCTTACTATAATGCACCTGAAGTTTCATATGCACCAAGCAATGTTAATTTTCCATGAATCCACCCCATGTATATTTAATATTTTAGTGAACGTGCAATTAGCATTTGAGGATAGTAGACTTCCACGATTGAAATCCTGGATAGTGACATGTAGTACTTTAACCAAATGAGCAACAAAATCAAGAACAGATAAATGGCAGATTTTAGAGACAAGTAATTGTAATAAGTTTGAAAATCCAGATTTTATACTGATTTTATACTAACCCTTTTAGGGTTAGTTTTGAAATTGATTTAACTGAATGTTTCTCTATTAGAGAGCTTGTACATGAATACTTTCACTTTACTTAGGAAAACTTATGTAGCATATTTAAAACAATGTATGTGTATGTATATATGCATAAGTGTGGGTGAACACCATGACTTAAATATAAAAATATTATACGCAAAACTTGTTCTGCATTGTGGCATAGTGTGTTAGAGCAGTGTGCTTTGGTTCCCTGTCATTAATGCAGCTGGGATCCATCCCATCCCTAGGAGAGAGTGCAGATTTTAAGTCCCGGGTATAGGACCAGTGACCACTCAGCACAGTGAGTAAATTGAGGGGCTACCCTATGTAGCGAATCCTGGTCTAGAAAGCCAACTTTCTGGCTGGGGTTGCTGTGATGCTAACCACTAACCACATCTCCTACGCATATCGGTTGCATGATTGCCCACCTCTATCTTGCATATGTGGGCATGAGGCTGGCAGTTGGGTTGGCTACCTCTGGCTTGCTTGCAGGCTATTATGCCATGGGTTATGTTATATACAGCTTCTTACAAGGATGGGTCACAAAAATTTTCAAGAGAATCCCCTTCTCCTAAACTACATTTACAAGTAAAATATTTCTTTACGCTACATTTTCTCAATACTGGCTCTAATGATTTAGTTAAAATTCTGTATGCTTAACATACTTTCATGACAAATAAAATATATATTTAAATTTTTGGAAATAGCTGTTGAAATATTTTTAATTATGTGATTTTTTAATAATTTGTAAACTATAACATAAATCTATGTTTTTGTGGAGTAATAGACCATTCACAATGAAAATCCAAATTTTAACGGAGGGAAGCAAACATATGTTGTAACCATAAATGTAGAAAAACACTCATAATGGAAAAATGGAAGTGTAATTATAGCCAAACAGAAATTAGATTTGAAAGTAATGAGTCGGTTTCAAATAATAGAAATTAGATTATTTAAAATGGCTCCTAATAATGAAGTAACATTCATGCATGAATAGAATAGAATAGAATAGATTTGCATGTTCAAACAACAGTAGCCAATTTTATCCATGTACTATATTTGAAGAGAAAACGATCGTCTCTGAGATGGTGGGTTCATCCCCTGAATCAAAGAAGGATTTATCAAGGAGATTTTCATAATTTACTTTGTGAAATTAGAGATGATGATCCAGTGCAATTCTAAAGATAAATGAGAATGACTACTGTGCAATTTGATATTGTATTAAACCTAGTGCAATTGATGTCTAGATGTTATTCTTCAAAGCTTTGTCTTGATAAGATTTAACCATTTCATTATATACTCAGGCATGGCTCACACAATGCAATAAGTTTTTCATCAAAGGCAGCCATTTTCCACTGTTTTATGATGGGTGGATTTACTCGCTTTACATAGACGCAAATGTAGAAGCTTGGAGTTTGCAAGAATTTGCGTTTATGTCTGTGAAATGAGTTTCCGTTAACATTTGTCTTTTCATTATGAATGACCTCATTAAATTAGCTGGTTGCCAGCTTTTGCATTTATGTTGCATTTGCATTTACTTTTCATTGTGAATTACCCTTTAGGCAAATATACTAGATTTGTTAAAGCAAATAATTATTTTATGGCATTAACTGTTTCTGAATATTTCTAATCATTGGTTTGAATTTTAAGTACTTATTTAACTTACTGTTTTTATTTTATGTTTTTAAATTTATGATCATGTAAAAAAATATAAAAGCCGCCACATGATCTGGTTTTTAAAAATCTAAACTTTGGCCAATTGTGTCACCTTATAACTGTAACGAAATGTATAGATTTGTAGTGCAAGTTTATCTTGATTAATAAGAAGTATTTAAATAGAAGGCTAAGCTTTTAAAACAACAGTTTGTAGAAGAAGAGTTACTTTAAGTTACACCAGTTATTTTTTAATAGTAAATTGGCTAATTTCTACCACTTAATAATTGTTTAACATAGCATGATTATTTGTTGCAGATTTGATTCTGCAACTAATCCTCAACAACGAAGAGTGCGTTCTGCACGTGCTCAGGATGCAAAACATCTCAATTTTCCAGGCAGCAATTATTATCCAGGAAGCAACTATTATCCAGGCAGCAACTTACATCCAGGCCATAACCATCCAGGCAGTAATTTATATCCAGGCCACCACCAACCAGGCAGTAATTTATATCCAGGACACAACCATCCAGGCAGCAATAATCACTATCATCACGGATATCATGGCCATCACCACTATTAAGACATTGGCTTTTAATTGCACACCATGACAATGCAGAAATGCTTTCTATTGAATAGTATTAACAAAAGGCTTTAAAACACAGCACCCTAGTTTAATAATTCCAATTACTTAGCAGATTAATGTTTTTGATTTTTATTATATTTTTTTTGGATTAAAAGGGTATAACATATTAGCTTTATTGAATTGCATTAGCATGTAAAGGTAAAAAGTTTGTGAAATAAATTCAAAATCTTAATGGTGTCTTCTTTCTTTCAAAAATTATTTTCTGTGGATGTGTTCTTATTTATGTATATTTAATGTTTGCTTTTTCAGTTTTTAAAACTGATTTGGTACAGTAAACATTAAATTTGTCATTATTTCATTAATTCATTCTCATCAAAATTATTTGATGAGAATTATTTGTTCTGGTTATTTGCATTTTGGTATGAGCTATTGCAAACTCTCATATTGTGCTCTATTAAAGTTTGTTAATAATACAGGAGAAATATTATAATTAAGAAAGTATGCAAGAATAATACTTCAAGATTAAGAGACATGAATGAAAATATAAGCAAAAGTTCAGTTTTACTTTTACAAAAAGAAACAGAATTGATTGTCAGTTGTTTAAAAACTGGCTCCATTATATGCCGGCCTAGAAATTTCATACTCTTTTCTGGCATCAGGAGAAATGAATAAACATTGGCACTACTTTTAAAAAAATTAACAAATAATGAAAATTCAATCTAGTAACAACGACTTCCTCAAAATAGTTTATGTCACAGAGAAAGCTATTTTAATTAAAAAGTGTCTTTAAAGATGTATACACATTTTTCTATAATAAGTTAGTGTTTTTTTTATGCTTTACCACATAATTTAAAGTATAAAAAATTCCTTCTAATGAAAAGGATTAGCAGGTTACACATCTTCAGAAAATGCAGATACACATGTTAATTTTCATGTAAGTATCTTTAACACTTTTTTTAAAAATTATTAGGCTATTTTTGAGAAACTCTAATAATTTTGATAATTTTGAAAACTCATTCTTGTAAAGGGAAGTTTAGACTGCAGGAATTTTCTTAAATCTTATTGTTACACATACACATATGCATGTAAACATGAGAGAGTAATTTTAGTTAATTGATGGAAATTAATCATTTCTTCACACTAGCCATAAATAGGCTAAGGTTTTTGATACAGTCAACATGAAAAATCCCAGCCATGGAATTGAATTTTTCATGTTGACTCTATCTATGAGAGAGTAAATTAGAACATAAGAAATGCAGCCATGGAAGTCTGCCTGTGGTGTCGCATGTATTAAAAGTGGGCATTAACACTACACACACACAGACACACACACACACACACACACACACACACACACACACACACACACACACACACACACACACACACACACACACACACACACACACACACACACACACACACACACACACACACACACACACACACACACACACACACACACACACACACACATACATACACGCATGCATGCATGCGCGCGCACACACACACACACACACACACACACACACACATCAGAAATATATCAGCAAACAAAATGATATAACAAATTATATAACGGATTTCATGATATGCGTTCTAGACATTCTTGGGCTTTCAGCCAGGTAAGAAGATGCACGCTCCCAAAATGTCAAAGCCACTTCTTCTTACCTGGCTGGAAGCCCAAGAACATCTAGAACATATATGCTGTCAGGAAAGATTCAGCTCATATTTCATGAAATACATTTTGAATTGATTACTATAATGCAAATTACTATATTACGACTATGCTTACTTCATTTTGTTGACTCATTAAATATTTTTGGAAGGAAACATAACTAAAATTATAAATTATAATGATAAAAGAAAGAAAAAGAAGTATATATCATAACTGCTATTAAGTATATTTAGAATATCAGAAAACTAACATTAGATTACTGAAACATATTTTAAACAATTACAGAGTAAATTAAAATATAAGAAATGCATGGAAGTAATATTAGGTTCTATTTGCAGAAGGAAATATCAGTAACAAAGAATGGAGAATCTAAATATAGTATACTATTGCTATTATGTAATGGAACGTCTTAATAAAGCTAAGAAAAAGAAAGGAAAAAAAAAACTCACATAGCTACCTTTTTTGACAACTCCCTATTATTGTTCAAGGAGCAACAGGTATTTCAGTGAATTTCAATATTAAAATTTTTGTGTGGAAGGAAATGTCAGGTATATCACATATGGGAGGGAAAGTAAAATTTGGATTGGCATACCTACTGGTTTTTGATGCAAATTATTTTGACAACAGCCCAGCATTTATTTCCATTTGCAACAAAATGAAAACAGCATGTTCACATATACTCTTACAGCTAAGCTTGAGGTGTGTAGGAGTCTTATCTCAGTTGGCCATGACTTGATATCATTATAGTCATGCTAGATTAGTATTTGCTTTCCAGAATTATGGGGTAATAGATTTGCATAAGTAGGTATTTTTCTTTCCTGCTGCTGAGTCATTGTTAATTATATTTTCTTATTCTGTTTAATGTCATGCATTTTAGAATGGGTACATTGAGCTCAGAATGCCCCTCTTATCTTATGTTGGATGACGTAACAAATAATTTTTTGCATCTTTCACAAAGTATACCTACTCTTAATTTTAATTTTCTAGGTTCATTATCAATAAAGTAAGCTTATAATTTGATATTAAGTTTTTTCTCTATTTGTACATATTATGGTACTTGATTTCTAATAATTATGTTAGCAATTTTTGTTTTTAATTAGAACTTAGCATTAACAATCCTGTACATATTGTCAAGGTGCCGTTGAAAACTTGCCTTAAAAGGATTATTATATTTCTTGAATAAGACAACTTTAAGATACTCGTAAGACGATGTATAAATATCAAAAGACGAAATTCGCTTCAAATTGTTGTATTTGTCACTAAAATCGCTAAACCAATGCTAATGTACAATCAGCTTCTCTTTTATACAAATACAGCACTTCGAAATGTCTCTATAATAGTTCTTTGTATCTCTGTAGCACAGACCCTTCAAACAGTGTCGAACTATCTACATTTTTTTTTTCAAAATTACCGAAAAGAACAGAACCTTTAGACACTGAGGTGAAAAAATGCATTCCAGCAGTGTCGGCTACAAGATGGAACTACACTTGTGCATCGAGCTACTACCAGAACCTCGTGAGCTTTTTACTGTTGGTATTTTCACTTGTACCTCCTAGGTCTAAATCTTTGTTTAACATCCTTTAGAAAAAAATATATTTATTGCTTTTTGCAAACAAAAATGAATGACTTCAAAAACAGCATGAAAGACCTGCGTGAAAGTTTTGACAAATTAATTTAGTCAAGGATAGAATCTGACTTGCTATGAAACACCAATGCTTTCAAAGAGATCGAGACTGGATAAAGTAGAAAATGACACAAAATCATTGTATCAATGAATATTTTATGAGATCATAGACACAATACTTGGTCAAATAACCAACAGATTCTCTGATATAGACCAACTACAGTTCCTATCATTGTTGGACAGTGCTTCATATGCGGAATACGGCAAGCTTTTCACAGAGAGTGTGTTTAAGAACTTACAACGGGCAATACTTCAATATAGTGTGATTAAAAATGAACTCTGTTATTTGTACTTCTCCCCTGAATTTCAAAACAAAGCAATCCACAAAGTTCACCAAGAGTTGTATGTTATGGGACTCAACGGAGCTTTGCCACAGGCGTATAAACATCATTAATTAATTTGACTATTCCTGCCACCAGTTTATCAGCAGAACGGGGTTTAACAGCGCTCCGCGGAATACGCACTTATCTAAGAAACACTCAAGCTCAAAATAGATCTTCATCTCTGTCCTTGTTATCATGGAAAAGGGGTTGCTTAATAAACTTAAAAAGCAACAGCAAGCAACATTTGAAAACTATATCATCACATTTTGGAAGGGGGGGGGGGGAGAATCGGTGCATTGAACTGACGTACAAACAGACACTGCAAATCGTAGAGATTGTAAATACATTTTAAATAAGGTATGCCACTACAATTTATTTATATATTTGTTTGTTTTATGTTATACAATTGTATATACCCCATATAATATTAACCTGGAAACACTCGAAATTCGCGATTGTCACTCCCCAATTTATAAGTCTGAAGCAACTGGTAATACTTATGAATCACCCACGCATGCCACTGATGGGCGCAAATTTGTGAAGTGTGTGCCTATTGTTGGAACCATCAAAAAGAAGGAAATATTAAGCAAAATTCAAGTTTAAAGTCCGAAAATGTGCTAAAGAATCAAAAAGTGTGATGCAGCAAGGTCTGTCGATATAGAAAGAAGATGTAAGAGATTGGCGAAAGGGGGAAAAATAAAAATAAATAAATAAATCCGTGCCGTGGCTGAGTGGTTTGACAGTTTGACTCTGACCAAGACGGCTCGGGTTCGATCCGAGTTGACCACAAAATGAGATTTATGGTGGACAACACAGCGCTGGGGCAGGTTTCCTTAGGGATCACCGGATTTTCCCACCATCTCATTCCACCGGTGCTCCTTCTTCATCTCATGTATCCTCAGTGTCACCGCTTGCGGTGCCATACGTAGTAAAGGCGGTCGTTAAACACTATACATTCTGGCAAAAGAATGAAAATGCAATGAAAAAATGTCCTACAAGGAGAAGATTAGCTTGCTGGCCAGAAACCTATAGAAAATAGCGTTGCAGAATGGGTACAAAACAGAGGCAGAATTGTTATTATGCTACAAGAAATGCAGTTAGTGTTTATGCATTGAAGTGGGCAGAGCATGACAAAAGGTTCAAACCAACTGTTTCATGGTGTAATCATTTCATGATGAGAAAAGAAGCTGGTAATATGGCAGAAAACAAAAATGGCACATAAAGGAAAGAGTTTACACAAGTTTGTTATACGTATGAGCCGAAAGTACATTTTTCCACTATCTCATATAGGAAATACGGATGAAAAACTGATGAAAGTCAATGTGATAACCAATAGAACTGTTGAAACAAAAAGCATAAAAAAAACTTTCAAATCAGAAGTACAGACCACGAGAAGACTATTATATTGTAGGTAGATTTACAGTAGTATTAACATATATGACATAAAACTTACGGTCGTTTTCCAGCGGAAAATCTTTCCTAATTTAAAATATCTACCAGGATATTTGTACATTTTGACTCAAAGGGATTGATGGATGAGAATGGTGTAACACTGTGGATGGAAAATGTGTTGCGTATTCTACGAAATCAACCAAGTTTGTTGATGTGGGTTGCAGTCAGATAGGTAATTGAGAATATCAAAGCCAAAGCAATACTGAGATTGCTTTTACAACAGGTGGTTTGACTTCGATGCTACAACCTTTAGACTTCTATCTGAATAAACCATTTAAAAATTCACACGCGAGAACAATAGAATAAGAGGATGATAGTTGGCGAAAAGTCGTATTCGAAAGTTAAGAGCTATGCATCGCTTCATACAGTTTGTGTGATATCATGATGGAATATGGAAAAAGGGGAAAGTGGAAATAGTGATCAAATCCTTAAAAAGGTGTGGAATTTCCAATGCTATGTATGACCTCAATTTTAAATGCCTCTTTTTATGCGTCAACTATTGTTTTATCTCTGGAAAATACTGTAATCTTAATCAAACTCTATCATAATTATTTAATACAAGAATATTGTTGTGTTGCCTCAGTGAAATTTACTCCACACATTGATGTGATCCAAGTTAAAGTTATCAGTGGTTGCCATAATATTTGCAGACTTCTTAAATATAATAATGTCAAAATAATTATTGCCCAGTTTATTTTTTTAGTGCTTTTCCCCACTAATTAACAAAAATGTTCTTTCACGCCAAAACCTGATGGAGAAATGGCTACAATATTTATCTATTATGAATAATTTGTAAAATGTGAACAAATTCCTCAAGAAACTCAGTAAACTAGTTTCTTTCTTAATTTAACACCTGAAAAATGTGTCATGCTTTTGTTAATGATACCTCTGGAATGTGTACCAATCAATAATTCCTGTACAGGAATGCTTTTTACATAAGTGTAACCAATAATAGCAATAAAGGCCAAAGTAACACTTATAACTATAATCTATAGGAGGTCCTCTTTCTTTAAAGATCCTGTGAGGTACTGTGTTATAATATTATTCATTAAAAAGAACGTATACACGTGTATTAAGTAGTGTATGTTAAAAATTTCCTCTTTTTTAAAAATAGAATATTAGTGAGTTTATCTTTGCTGGTTAGATGAATAGATACTATTGCTGATAGCTTCTAATTTTGGCCTCGTACTTTGGTGTGCTTTGAAGTCCATTGTCACCACAGAACATAAGAACATATAAGTATCACCATTACTCCGACAAAGAAGTCTGTGCGCCAGTTGTTAGGGTAACAATGTAGCAAGCAAATTAGCTGAAGGTACAATTAAGTGATTTTTGTTAGGGTAACAACATAAACAAGTGAGTTGAAAATGTAAATAAATGATTTGTGAACATAAGTTCCGTGAATATAAATTCTGTTGATATAGTTCTGTCCTTTATATGATTATTAAAGATAAGTAAGTTTCAACCACTATTATTTGTTATATATACTTTGTGAATCAACTTAATTTTGGAAAATTTAAAATGGGAACAAGCTCTTTATATCTTGATGAAGAAAGAATGGAATGAAAATATGTCTAAAACAATGTGCATAGTTGTAAGCAAGCTTGTCTGGAGACTATTTCAATGTGCAGGTTTTATTGGTTCTGTTGAGCCTAAAGTACAGAGTATGGGCGTAAGTTTTCTTCAGAGAAAGATTGCCAGGCTAGAGTTTTCTTTCCTTCACTTGCAAGGCTTGCTTAATTCGGCATCCGTGTTACTTTATTTCATGAATTTCAAAACCAACCTCAAAGGTAGTGATGGTAAGTTATATTAATCAAGACAAAATTCCGAAAGATAGAGAAAAAATTAGTAATTGCACTCCTATGCTTATTTTGTGCCACAGATTGTTTGGTGCACATAAAAAGTTCTTTCCCTCGTTGAAATTTTAATTTTCTTTCTTTCCCGCCACACTTACATGCATTTGGTATATTTCATTTGCGAGATTTTACGTAAAAGAGAATTATGTTGGCACGTGCGTGCATTTGCTGTTGGCCAACATGTTCTAAAAGCATGGCGGAAATGCCAAAATAAAGAGAGTAGTAAAAATCATATTTTGTGTGGTTATTGAAAAGCTTAATTACCTTAACGGTAAAAATAACATCAAAGATATAGCGGGTCATTCTACATGAATTGATGACCATATAATTTTTCATCATGGTATTTATGCACTTCTGAATGGTGTAAAGAGGTTATTAACTTTTGATAAGAGTGCCGGTAGTAACGTACTTTCTGCTTTTTCTTACAGCTGTTTTACTCATTCTTCAAGTCGTTAGTGGGGAAGGATGTGGTGGTGGAACTGAAAAACGATCTCAGGTAAGTTTAATATAGCTGACTAATATTAATCTTGGACATTTAATTCAACGTAACTGATAGGTTATAGGTTAGTGTGCAGTAGGAAAATGTACATTACCAAAAGTATGTTACATTTGTTGAAAACAGTGTATGGTTTCGCAGTAGGAGTAATATAAAGATGGGTAAAAAAGGGTGCTTGCTAATTTTTATGTAACTTTAAATATCTTGATAAATGTATTTTGTGGAAAAGTATGCTACATATTAAAACTCAACACTGTTCATTTTTCTGTACGGTAGTAAAAATATGCTGAATGAAATATAAACATATAAGCAGCATTGCTTATCTAATGTCCTTTATATTCTCAGGCTTGTTTGTGATATCTCTGTCTCTTAACTTCATCTGTCACCTTTCCTGGAACAAGTATACATCATCCTTAATTAAGACAAGTTTAATATCATTTTGGTTTCAATGAGATCTCCATAAATTATTAGCACAATCCTAGAATCCAGAAAACCAGGATAAATGGTTATGATTCGGAACCAAGTGTTATTACTAAAGGTGTCCCACAAGATACTATACTTGGGCCATTGTTATTTTTAATATTAGTAAATGACTTGCCACATAATCTTAGGAAGAAATCAATAGATGCGCGGGGGGGGGGGGTGGCGGGAACAAAACAATACACATCAGTAATTAAGCGACACTTAAGTGAAAATTTGCAGAGCTCAACATGTGCTTTGAAGCAAATAAGCTATCATTAAACTCTGATAAAAAAAGTTTTATTCAGTTTAAAACAAAGCATAAGGTGGTAATGGAGTTAACAATTAGTTATGACAATCACACTGCAAGTATCCAATACAGAATTTCTTGGGCTCCAAATAGATGAAGTACTTAATTAGAAAAAACAAATAAGAGTCATGCCACCAAAGCTTAGCTCTGCTTGCTTTGTTTTAAGAAGTTAAAAAATTTGCTTAATCAAAGTACCCTTGACCAAAGTTCAGGATCATAAATGAACAAATCAAGAAATAAACCTAAAATTGGCTGGTGTTATAACGAGAGGCCCAAAAACATCTGAACAGGCTGCATAGTGTTTTTTTTTTTGCCCGTGACCTCAGTGCTCGTTTCCATCTTGCCGCTATCATAGCAAGGAGTGGATGATACCATGCAACATTTTTAAAACTACTTTTAAAGGCTTTACTTTCCAATATTACGGTAGGAGATGCCAAAATTGGCCACCATCTTGTCTGTATATGTTTGGTACCTTTTTAGGAAACTCCATCACTCACCATAGTTCACGTTGAGAAATGCTGGCAATTTCCAGACATATACATACATATATATATTTTTTAAATTTTTCCAGGGTGAGTGGGTTTGTCTGGTACCCTTTATGCTTTAAGCTACTCCAGAGATAGAAAGTGCAGGGTGTTTGGTTGGGTGACTGAAGGGCTACGAATCTCTACTAATAATTCTGTCCTGAAACACATTTTCAATTGTTTTCATCGAAAGATTGCCTGTATGAGCTGTTGCAGAGTCTTGTAAAAAATCAAAATTATGCTCCCTCTCTATTAATTCTCTAAAAAAAGGGAAAAATTATATACGTGTATATACGGTGTCAAGTACTGACTTGAAAAGAAAAATGGCTCTGTAATTCTTTCTCCACTAATGGAGAAATTTCAGCATTTCTAAGTGAATTACAAGTGATGTATACATAGTTTCCTAAAGAGGTGCCAAACATGTGTAGACAATGGTGGTGGTCAGTTTCAGCATCTCCTTCAATAACATGGGTAAGTAAAGCCTTTAAAAGTAATTTTAAAATGTTGCATGGTTCCATCTGCACCTTTCTATGATAGTGGCAGATGACAGCAAGCACCAAGGTAAAACACCATGCAGCCAGTTCGGAATGTACTGTATGGCGTGGGTAGCCTAGGTCATTGAGGTACAGGCTTATGAAATGGAAGTCTGTGATCCAAATCCTACCAGAATTGTCCTCCCTCACTGGGTTTTTTTACCTCCAGATTTTCCTCAATTCTCCAAAACTAATTAATCCGGGATAAGTGCCCTAATCTTGAAGTTGGAATGTTTCATTCCGAAATTACAATCCTAATTATTGTTGCATTTTATTTATCAGTGTAAACACTGTGGTGATATATGTAGTTAGAGCAGCCATTAAACTCTATTAAAAAGACCAGTATATGTATTTTGTATTTACATTTATTTGTCAAGGCTTAATAAAACATATTCTTAAATATTTGTTCTGTATATATTGAGTATAAGAATTAGTTCAACTACAACAAATATTATTAATACTAAAATTAGGCAAATGAGTCAACCTTGTATATACTTTTCTCCACTTACAAGATTTTTGATGAAGACTGGTTTCTGGGAACTTCTACCCTATCGCCAGTTCTGTGGTTGACTCACACCACAGAACTGACCATAGGGAAGAAGTTCCCAGAAACCAGTCTTCATCAAAAATCTTGTAAGTGGAAAAAAGTATATACAAAGTTGACTCATTTGCCTAATTTTAGTAACAATGGCACTCCACTTTCTGAAATACTTCTTTTTCTTCCATATAAATATTATTAATGTTTGTTAACATAGTTTTGATTTTTTCTTACAGTATTTGTGGTACACTTCATTCTGTAGACCAGTATCTCAACATCAAGCTTACAGATATTAGTGTCACAGATCCTGATAAATATCCACATATGGTAAGTTGTCCTTGCTAACTTAGTCACAATTTTTTGCTATACCTTTTACTTTCTTTGTCGCATGCCTATAAGGTGAAGAAGTACATATTTTGTGGCCCTCTGAATCCACGAAACAGAACCTTGGGGCTGGCCCTGTAGCTCAGTCGGTTGAGCACCTGCCTGCTGTGTGAGGGGTCCCACGGAGGATTCCCTGTGGGAATCTGGTGACGTAGGCTGCATGCATTCATTCTTCAGATACAGGTTGTGTGATAGCTATGTTTGTAAATATTGAAATTCTTTTTAATAGCAGTATTTTAAAGCTGTATTATGTCATTCAGAGGATAATCTAGTTCGATTCCTGGGGGAGGAGATTTTTCTCCAACCCATCTTTTCCAGAGAGTCTGGAAGTATGAATAAGAAGTGAATGTGTGCGTGATCTAATGATTAAAAATCCAAAGTACCAGCAACCCAAAGTATAGGGAGTCAGTATCATTGCCAATAGGCGATATGTTCCAAAGGAGAATGGCTGCCGATAGGACCATTGCAGTTAAAAGGCGCTGTATAAATGGGGGAGGGGGGACACAGAACCTTTGGTAAAAGTCTGCGTAGAAAGGATGGAGAGATATCCATATATGAGAAGTTGAATAAATCCAAAATTAGTATGTCTTATATAATCCATATATAACAGATTTTCATGAAAGTTGCCATTGTGGAACATTTTGTGTCATTTGTTTTATATTTTCAAAAACAGTTCTAATAATAAATTATGAGTTTGTAGGAACATTGGAATTACTTGTAATTAATGAACGACTAGTTTCAATAGCTCTTGCTACCATTCTCAAAAAAAAAAAAAAGTTTAGATATTTAGATCGTTTTTAGCTGTGATATTTTCAGTTGATCCTCTTAAGTTAATTTCTGTTTGAGAGAGGAGGCTTCTAGCAAGGAGCATTTCTTCAATTTTAGTTTTGTTTGTATATTTTTGCTGCATATTATTTACTTTTGTATGTAGTATTTCATACTGGAGAAAATGTCAGTTTAAATGTCTTGTCATAGCACTTAGACTTCCCAGTGGTAAACGTGAAGAAAGGTTGGTAAATATATCTGTTCTTCCAGCTAGGGCCAAGAGACCCTTCAGCCAATAACAAGAGTGGAGGTTTGAATGGTTGAATTAACATCTGTTATGTAAAAATTGGTGCCTGTTAAAAATGTTATTAAGCTCATACATAATGTATAGTAGTGCTCTTGCAGTTGAATTTCGGTTTCCATTGAGAAAGGAACATACCGACATGTTCTTATGTTTAAATGTGAAATTTCTAATTAAATGATTGAGTTATAATCAGGCACAGTTTATATATCAGTTTGTATATTGAGTTAATTACTAAATTTGGCATTAAGTTCATCTTCTAGGGATGTAATTCAAGGAGTTTCAAAATAATCTCTCCATCGTAAACTATGCTTTGCACGGAAAATTTATTATTATTTTTTTTTTCCTCAGAAATGGTCGTAACAGTTTTGATTAAAATTCCACATGTTTAAGCTTTTAGTATGATAAAACATATATCTTTGATTTTCTATGAATGGCTTGGAAATCCTGCTTTTTTTGTCTTCTGTCTAATTGTTAAATTGTAAGATACACAATACACAAAAACCTAGATCCTTTAAAGGACATAAGTCTTGTGAATTGTTAATTTTTATGGCATTAATATTTTAAAAATATTAAGGATTAAGTTCATTTTGAGGGATTATATATGAATCAAATTCAATATCTGTAAAGTCAGAATATTCATAACTTCAATATCATTGATGTTCAATAGTTTTTAATCTTAACGTGGGATTTGAATTCTTTTAATTTTTAAGTGGTAAGTCACTATTTGCTTTTTCTTGTGGTCATGCAAAGGACAAGCAATTTCAAAGCTGTCATACAATGATCCATTTATAAAATTCTAATTTTTTAGCCTACTCTATCCTTCCATACAACAGCATGTGTAAATGGTAATGAAGGTTTATTTGGATTAATATATAGAAGAATGAGCTCTTTTAAGCATACAATAGAACCTTCCGGATCAACTGGGACCAGGGCCAGTGTGAGTTAACGAAAATCCGATTTATTGAGAGAATGACAGAAAAACGATAGAAAAACATGTACAACTTCACCAAAATATTTTTAATGTTGTTTAGAAATTACTATCGCCACACATATATCTAAAAACACATACATTGTATGTACTATAATAGCCTATGTATTTGCAAGCACTTAATATAGCTACAAACTAGTCGGTTGTAAAAAAACGAAGTGAGCTTCTGCTGTCTCAATTTATTATATCGCTTATGAGGAGCATGATCTCATATCTGCTTTAACGTAAGAAGCTTATTTGGCAATGTTTCGGTTTGATACACATAAAAAAGCATCAGTTTCTCTATGTTTACTACTGCTTGTGTGTGAATCATAACCACAGCTAGTACATCAACACTTTCTGAATATGAATACCCTTCATTTTCATTTTCAGTAACACTGCATGATACAATAATGCCTTCCTCTATAATCGATTTACAACCTCTGTCATGTCGGTTTGCAACCAATTTTCAAGTTCTTCATCAACATCGGAACAGCAATTAGTATTTTTAAAAATGTCTATAAAATCTTCTTCCACACTTATTTTTTATTCTTCTTCAATCTTATTTTCTGGCAAGTAACACACACATGCACACCAGGCCAAAACTTTTTCCACAACTTTATCAGTTTCTCTTCCAACCTGATCCCAAGAAGGTAGGGTGAGTTCAATGAATTTGCCTGCTTGTAAGAGAATTCCAGTAATATACCTACTGAGAATAGCAGTTGGTAATTTGTAAAACAAGTCTTCATTTACTAAGCTAAACAACATAATTTCTTTTTCCAAAACTTATCTGGGGTATTCGGACATCCGGGTTAAAATGAGGTTTTACTGTAGTTTGTACAAGATTGAATGAGAAAGTTATGTGAATGCAGCATAGATTTTTGTTTCATACTATACTTGCTGTTTAGATCATATGAGTTTAAGTGATTCTTTCGGTTCAATATTATTTTAATAATGTGCTTTTAATAGCCTTTTGTGAACATGGCTTAAGAATTCATAACCTAGCATGTTTCACTTTGGAAATGTGATCATATTGGCTTGTAGTGTATTACTAATGATATTTATTTTTGATTGGTAGCTGTCAGTGAAAAACTGCTTCATCCGAGGCTCAGTTGTACGATATGTACAACTACCAGCAGATGAAGTGGACACACAGCTTCTTCAGGATGCTGCAAGGAAAGAAGCTGCAGTGCAGTCTCGCTGATAAACATTGTGAGCTCAAGTGAAAAGAGCATAAAGAAACTTTTTGTTGCAATTAAGTGATGAACACTAATTTGAGAGGTTGGTGTTACTGAGGACACATTTTTGTAATTCATATGTTGCATAGTCATCTTCAGTTTAATAAAAAATGATATTTTGTTTAAGTGAAATTTATTTATTTTATGTAAAGATGTTTTATACATCTTTGTTTCGTGTCTTAAGAAAGGTATTGTTATAATGTGTGCTGGAAACAAGAATATCAAAATAGAATGCTGCTTGCATTCTATTTCATAGGGTAATAGTAATTCACATATTCAGCATTTCCACGGATTATAAGAATATTTGGAAGAATTAAAAAGTCATAAATATTAAAAGCAGAAGCATTATTAACAGTGAAGTATTCTTCATTTTTAAGTTTGATTTGTGATACCAAACGTCATAAATATCAAACTTAAATTAAATCAAACTTAAAAATTAAAAAGTTACTGAATTAGTCATACAATTACATTCCAGATGATTAACCTACAATGGTATAAAAATAATAATGAAGTTATACATACATTTGGGGTTTATTTTGACTGTAGAGTAGAGTCTTGCTAATCTGAAGTAATGGAGTGAGAATATTTCAGATTTGGGATACAGAATATCACAGGAAACATCATAAAAGACCTGAAAAGAATAGCTCATTTATTTGGTGCAAGGTTTTAAAGTTTGTCTGATATCTTTAAAGGAATAACAATACATACATTTGGAGTTTTTTGTAGAGAATCTTTAAGCATTTTTTCTTCAGGATGATGCATCATTTTTGCATGGCAGTAAATGCCATTGCTTCAGTAACACAGTGTTGCTGTGCAATGCTGTCTCCAAAGCATTGAAACCGTCACTACATATCTTTGATGCTATACTAAGTTATTTTTCCTTGCCTTTTTCAATCATTTCATTCAACATTTCAATGAAAGAATGTAATAGACCGTCGGTGTAAACAAGTTAAATTGTAAATCCTTTTATGGAAGTGTTGAAAACAGTGTTGTTGTATAAATTAAGTTAATTAGGACTCCTAATTAACTTAAGTTAAATTGTACTATGGCTGACAAAGAATAAGAATTCAGCCAATAAATAAATAAAACAAAAATAATAAAATCACATCTTCAAGAGGTTAATTTAATGAAACCTTGGATTTGCTCATTGGTTTCAGCAGTACTTTCAGCATTTCAATGAAAATATGTAATAAATGAGTCAGATGTAAGCAAGTTGGTGTTTTTCTTCATAAGCTCGTGTAAGCAACAGTAAAATCATGGACTGAATATTGTTTTAATTAATTTGAAAACTCTAAATGGGAATTAACACTGTAAAATAATGTAATGGTTAAAAATTATACAATGAGTTGACTGAAACTCTCTGTACTTCACATACCACAAATTTTCTTTCAATGCGTTTCGCCTCCACTCGAACACGTTATCAAGAAATTGATAAATTGACAATTCCTTGATAATGCCTTTGAGTGGAGGCGAAGTGCGTTGAAAGAAAATTTGTGGTATGTGAAGTACAGAGTGTCTCAGTCAACTAATTGTATAATTTTAACTATCATTTTAACTACTTAACTTTGAAATAGAGATTTCGCTCCCAGATTTCTCCTTTCCATAAAAAGAGGTAGAAGTAGATATTGCAACTTCAACCTCATGTTCTGGGTGATGAAGCAAGAATTGGCATTTAAATAAATAAAATAAGAGTTAAAAAGTCCTATTATCAAGTGGCTTGCATTTAATGGAGCCTCAAATTTGCAAGACTTTATTAGATCTCTAGTTTCTATTCTCAAAATATTTATTTTGATAATACCTTGCTGCTCTATGATTTTCTGTTACTGTATATTGTACATATTGACTCCAGTTAAAACTATATTATGGAAAATGAAGAGATATTAAGTTTTGTATTACTTGCAAAATTACTTTTTCTACATGTATCAAGAACTGATTTCCTCATTTGTGGCTGCTGTTTGAAACAATCAATCCTTGAAGCATTTCCTCCCCGTAATTTGTCAAGTGTAAATATAAATGTTTAATATTAATTTATTTTCCAGAATTTAATTATGTGTTTCACTGTGTGAAAGTTCCAGTGATTTTAGATTATGCAACTGACATGTTAATTTAGATATGACTACTCCACTAGAAGTAAAAATAATGTGGAAACAAATAGCTTTTGAGAATCTTGTATATGAACCATGTTACAGCTTAGGTGGAAGGAATTATTGAGGAGGTGATATCCAATAATAATTATGCCTCTTGTGTTGGAAATGTAGAAGAGAATGGAAAGCTCCAATGCTATAGCGAGGATTTGAAGCATAAATCTTCAGATTACCAGGCTCTGCTCATGTTACTATCTGCAAATGTAAGGATGGTACAGAGTTTCTTCTGTGATGTAGTGGTGTGAGTGAATCTCTCCGGAATCTCATGGTTGATACATCTTACTGGGAATTTATTCTGTCTGCAGTCCTGTTTGTTCGTCATGCTGACCCATCAGGTTTTTTAAGTACTCTGTATGCTCTGATTAGTAATTCAGTTTTTATCTAAGTTAGACAAGTCTTTCAGAAGTAACCATGAAATTAAAGTATGGATAATTTCCTTTCATGGAAGTGTTGAAAACAGTGTTGTTGTAATAAATTTAAAGATGAGTCAATTAATGACACTAAACAACACTTTTAAATTTCTCGGAACATGGTGCTGGTTCAAGGAACTTGCTGAACAAATCTTTTTGGGGAATGTCGAAGTTGAATACTCTGTTCTTATTTTTTGAAATCAAAATTTGTTCCCATGTGGATAGTTCTTGTTTTCCTGTTGTGTGTTTAAGTAGTTTTGGTTCTGGATTTATGTTGTGCTTTTTTTTTTTTTTTTTTTTTTTTTTTTTCAAAACTGCACGGCAACTGCTGATTTTTCTAATTGTTAGTATTTTATGTTCCTAAAGTGTTCCTTTGCTCTTGTTTCTAAATTTCTTTTGGTTTTTCCAATATAAATTTGACTACAGTCACATTCAGTTTGGTATATACCAGATTTTTTAAAAATGGAATGGCATCTTTGATGTTTGAGCCTATTAGGATTTTTAAGGAGTAATGGCTGACTGGTGCTAGTTGAATGTTTTGTTTTTTGAAGATTTTTTTGAATTTATCAAAGGCCCATGGATGGAAACCACAACCCTCTCAGCTACAGAAACAAAAATGACCTTCAAAACATTCACTTACATTCCTCACAGTGAGAGGAAACAAAACAGTTGCGTTATACTACATCTTGAGCTTGCAGCTGCATACACTTGAAAGGTAATGTTTCACTAGTTTGCAGAGTACTATGCTACATATCCTCAATAAATGATGATGTAAACTCAATTTAGCACAACTGGCTAATTCTGTCAATGCTATCCAAATGTTTGTATCTTTGCTGTAGATGATGGGTTTCCTTTCTCACTGTTGGAGAAAATGCAGTTTATTTTACAAAGAGTGTGAAAAAGTGTATTATTAATAGACCACAAATCGAAAATAGTTATTTATGAAATTTGTCCAGTGTTTTTTTTGTTCTTTTTTTTTTCACAAGTGGGACTTGAGATAAAAATTACACAAGTATAAAAAAAAATCCAATTTTCCATAATTTTCATACAAGGTTTTAAATATAAACCTTAATGAAAATGGACAGTAAACAATTTTGCAAAGAAAATTAGAATATATTTTGTGAGATTTAAGTTAAGGGTCTTTAATGAGAATAAACAAATAAAGTACATATGGAGCATGTCGTAAGTTTCTGTTTAAGACATAAAATTTTGAAAATATACTTTCTTCCACTTGATATGCAAATATGCTGTATATTATGTTTTAGTTTTAAATAAATTGGAAGTTTTAGAAGGACCAAGATTTTTAATGCGTTCAATAAATGATGTAAACCATCTGTAGATAAAGTATACACTTTCAAACATTATTTTTCATAGGCATGATCAGAGTTGAAATATTCTTTTAGGTTTTGAAAGTTCTTTCTTAAATAATGAACTTGCTATAGACAAAATCCAAATATAATGATTCTTCAGCTACTTTCAGAAGTAGGTTATTATTATAAGAGAGCTGTGCTTTTAAGGTGATTAAGAAACATCAGTGCCTATAAAAACTTGGAATTGAATCGACTTAATACTTACAGTTTTCACCCACCAAATCAACTCAAGAACGTGTTTTCATAAGCTGTTTCTTACATTGTCGGCTGCTTTCAACTAGTTGAATGCCCTGATTCCTTTGAAGGGTAGAATCAGAACTAAATATTCAGTGCTATGGGATTTGAACCATGGATTCTGCCTTTCATAATTTTCCTACTTAGGGTTTGTGTGTGTTTGAACAATCTATTATCGATTGACCTTATACACGAAAATTTGAATTCGATCTAAATTGGCAGCATTCTCATAATGGCAGAAGCTTAAACTGTTTTGAGTAGGAGTTCATATCCATAAGGATTTAAAAATTTATAACCCAAGATTTTTATGTTTTTGATGGATTTTCAACCAAAAATCTAACTGCATTTAACTGTTGAAAATTTTTAAGCTTGATATTGGAGTTTGTACTGTTTACTCCAAAAAATAATGGGTTGCAGCTGATATATTTGTTAGCATGAATTTAATTTTCTGAAATAGTCTTTCATTCTGACATTGAAATTTTGTTTTGTTTTGTAAATGTATTCAGTCATAATCCAAATAGTTAATCTGCTTTAGACCAGATTTTTATTAAGATGTAATTTCCATCTTGTTCAATTGTAGTAAGTGTCCAAAGGAAAGTCTGTCTTCAGGCGCAAAAATGATAATTTTTTGAAAGTATTAAGAAATTGGTGTATAACTGTAGGCTGATAAGTGAATTTTCTGTGTGACATAACTTTTTAAAATTTATTAGATCATTTAAATGTTCACTTTTTTGAATTCGTGGTTTTTCCTGATTACCAAATGTTTATCAAAGCTCCTTTTACTCATTCTCATTCCTGTTGGTTTTGCTCTGTAGTTACTTTAAAAATTAAATCAGTTCTTCAGCTAGAAAAATCAGATTTTGCTGCTTATTGCATGATTTTTGGGAATCTACTAATCTATGAATGCAAATAATAAAGGCTTATAAAGTACATGCATTTGTAGTGGTAGCCAGCTTGTCAGGATATTTCTTTATTTGAAGGGTAACTGCCATAGGCGTACAGGAGAATGGAAAGTTCTTATACAAAGGCTTAACAGCATGTTAGGATATTCAACATTTATTCTCCATAAATAAGTTAAACATATAAATATTATTGTAATTTATATTTTAATCAGTAGTTATAGACTTTTTCTCTACAAAGTAGGTCCACCAGTTCCATTGTTATGATAACAGATGTTTATATTCTGCACAATAATCAAAATGCTTATTTCACTGTATTTCTTTGCACCTTCAGTCTATGTTGGTATTTTGCAACAAAACAGTTCATTAACATGTACATTGAAGAGTGGCATTAAGTACAAAAGCTTTCTCTGAATGTGACATGTTCTATGGTAAAAAGAAAATTATTTATCCATTGTTGGCCAAGATATGCATCTTGTCTAAATAAGTTGGCTAACAAAACTGCAAGATTATTCTTTTCTCCAGAAAATTATAGAAGATAATTTTAAACTTTCTGAATACCTTTAACTTTCTTATATTTGTTCATAGCTTATCATACCTTAGTCTTGCTAGAATTGTCTGGAGTTCAGAAGGAAAAAAAAATTGTTTGTTAATGACATCAATTGCCAGGATCATATCAGTGCCACCAGTATGCTAGAGTTTTGTGTCGCAGGATTTCTTAATTCGTCAAAGCTTGTCAAAGTTAATAATGCCAAGCTTTCAGCCATTCCAAGCTCCATGGCTTGGAACGCCAGGAACTGACTTTAACTTAGACACAGCTGATCACCTGTGAAGTTTTGATTAATAACACTTGCCATGAAAGTTTTAAGTGTAACCGATTTTTTTTATACATACCAGTAAATCTACTGTCATGGGGTTGTCAATTTTAAGCACAGTTAAAAACC
Organism: Mantis religiosa; assembly: GCA_030765055.1. NCBI lineage: Eukaryota > Metazoa > Arthropoda > Insecta > Mantodea > Mantidae > Mantis > Mantis religiosa. The sequence continues at coordinate 144,007,584 of CM060949.1, forward strand.
GTTGGTCTGGGCCGGATTTGAACCTGCAACCTTTGGATCTGGAGGGGAGTTCTGAAGTGATTTCATTATTAAACAAGATACAACTGAAGTAATGAGTTGGTATTCAAACACAACATCACTTACATCACCCTAGCCCCAATAAATAAATTCAGTTTAAAAAACTTATTATGCAACAACCTGAAAGACCCAGTACCTGAAAACAAGAAATCAGGTATATACAAAATAAACTGCTCAGACTGTAATAAGTTCTACATAGGAAAAACCAAAAGAAGTTTACAAATTAGATTACAGGAACATATGAGATGTGTGAAATACAAACAAATGGAAAAATCAGCAATAGCCCACCATTTTTGGTCTACCAGTCATGAAATTGTACCAAATATAAAACTATTAAAGCCAGCCAATAATGCAGCTGAGCTCGATGTTTGGGAGAAGTTGCTAATTATAAAAAACAAACAGTATACGTTAAATTTCGAATTGCCGCCTGAAAACTCTCTTTGGAAGTTCATCTCACAATCAACAGATGTCACCTCAAACAACCAGCTCACTTCAAGAAACCACGGATCCAACCAGTTGGATAGTTGCTGATGATGGGGACGAGCCGGTCTCCGAAACAATTGTTCAAGTAAGGATATTTTAAGTGATGTTGTGTTTGAATACCAACTCATTACTTCAATTGTTATATACATCACTGTTTCTAACCTTTTGCTTCAAATAAGATACAACTGTTTTATAAATAATGGGAAGATATATATAATTTCAGGAAAAGATTAAAATGTATAATTCATGTAAGTAATTTCAAGTAATTCATGTAATTACATCATCTTGCAAGGAAATCGGCTCCTAGTAGAAGAAATTTTAAAAAAGTTGCAAATATACCTAAGGAAAAGGGTTTAATTCTTGATATTTGTCAAGAAGAAATTAGACAAGTTGGAGACATTTCAATATTCTCAAGAAAATCTCTTGACAGCTGGCACATTTCAATGAACAAAACATGGTGACCTACCATACTTTTAAAACTCAAACCATACAATCATTATCCAGAGACAAGTCAATTTCTGCAACTGTATTTTGAGGAATTTTAATGATGGGGTAACTAGCCCAAATTTAATTATCTTGTCTGACAAAGCATGAGACCATTTACAATGTAATATTTGATGGAGAATTGGTACTCGTATTCGAGATCAGAGAAACCTACTTATTACATGATATGATAGTGACTAGCATAATTTATAAATGAAAAGTAGATCGAGTGCTAAACTTGATTCTACATATTTGAAGAATATGATATGAAGATTTTCAAGAAGATTCCCCCAACCCAAAATTTTCTTTGTGTGGACAGTTTCTCAGAGATATTGTATTTCTCAAAAATGGCTATAAGTAAAATAGTCTGCCATGTGTTAAAATATTTTCATGACAAGTGAAATGTATATTTTGAGTTTTCTCCGGAATAGTGCTGGAAGTCATTCATTTTCATTCAATTTTCATTCTGGATGATTTTGTATAACTGGTAAATTGTAATAGAGAAAACATCTTGTTGCACAAAAAATGGAGACTTGTTAAAGCACCCAGCTTATGTCAAATACAGTTTTTTTTTTTTTTTTTTTTTGTAGAGTTAGCCATTTCTGAGGTATTCCTTACTATTGGTTTGAATTTTCCAAGAATTACAATTTTTTCAAATGGGAAGTCTTTCACTTTTTTCCTTTTTTTCTCTCTGATCATTTAACAGAACAAATTAATTTCAGTCATTGCATAGTGACTAGCTCTGAAACTTGACAGTTGTATAACCCTATTGTGTTTTTCTAATCTCCTTGTACCTACAAGGATATATATAATAAAGCAATTTCTACATATATTTATCTGAATTAACATAAAGTAAATGGAAGTTAAATTTCTAAGAAGTTTGCTAAGAAATGGGTAGAGATATTCACTTGAATGTAAGGTTTCTACTTTGTCTGCCACGTATATAATTCTTGTTTCACATAAGTTTGCCTCATATCTCTTAACGCTCATATGACCTAATCACCTCTCTTTGGCTACTGTCGTGGTATAGACTGTTTTGCAGTAGAAGTGAGTTCGTTATTTAACATGATGATATATCTTAATATGTTTGTAGAGAATTGTCAAATGTATATTTTCGTAACCATATGAATTAAATATATTGTGTAATAGAGCTAATTTATTTGGAATGCATACTAATTCTTAAACAAAAAAAGAGTAGCGTTTGCTTCAAACCTGCCTCTTGGGATGATTCATGATAGCATGTGCATTATCAATAGTCATGACAGTTGTTTAGATACTTTTATTGCTGATCTTGCTTTGAATTGGATTTGTCATATATTATCATTCAATGAGTGAATTGAGTGTCATTATAACTTGTATTTTTGCATAATTTTATATATCTTCCTGGCAATTATGATGACGTTTACTGCTGGATTCCACATGGTATGAAAGCAATGCCTACGGTTCCGAAAGCATAACCAATTAGTGGAAAGGGGAAGACAGTGGTACATGGAGAGATGCATGTCAACAGAACAAGGTTATTTGAAACAAAGATAAGTAGATAGAAAGGTTTGCATTCTTCCCGAAAACTTAATAAAGAGATTTAATTAGAAATATAAATTTTTAGTTCTGAATAAGAAAAAGCATTTTTAGAAAAAAGTGTGTGTGTGTGTGAGAGAGAGAGAGAGAGAGAACAGCATAACTAAAAATGAAAAGAAAGTTAAATATGAAACTTAGTCCATAAGTTTTACATCTTCCAAGAAGTGACAAATATTTTCAAGGAAATCCTCCCCTACCCAAGCTAATCTTCACATGAAATAGTTTTGTGAAAATTTTCATTTTCTCAAAAATGGCTAGTGGTTTTAATTAAAATACCATATATTTGATATATTTTCATGACAGATAAAATGTTTGAATTAAATTTTCTGACTAAGTCCTCAGAAGTCTTCTTCATTCTGGATGACTTTTGCATGACTGGTAAACCATAGGAGATAAAAAATAACAAATATTTTGTTTCCTAGTGATATTGTCAGTTGCCAGGATCTTATCATTGCTGACAGTGTGCTGGAATTTTGTCCTGCAGGAGTTCTTTTACATGTCAGTAAATCTGCAGATTTGGAGCTGTCACTTTCCACAAAACTTTATGCAAAATATTAGATCTTGTTAGAGCACACAGTTTATATCTCTAACCATTTCTGAGATATGCCTTGTAATTAGTTTGACTTTCCCAATATTTGGGAAATTAAATTATTCAATTCAAGACTTAATACCGCAAGTTTCAGAAGATGGATGAAAGTTAAAGAACAGAAGGGGACGTATAAACTCCTGCTAGAAAAAAGATAAGAGATTATTTCCCTAACACTGAAGTCACTCGGAATTTACGTGTCAGTAAACAAACAGCAGTAAGGAAAGGTCATTTTTAAAATTGAAGTTGTTCAAAATGAGTCTTCAAACTTCAATGTTGGAATATAGGCTGAACCTTTAAGCTTTGCACAACATTGAAAGCGATGAGACAGTTATGAAGGTATATGCAGCTTCATTAGTATGAATAGTGCACAAATCAATTACCCACTGGAATTATTTTAATCCCTTGATTTTAAGTCTAGATTGTTTTGGCGAGTGTTGTATTTCAGTTAAATGTAAGTAAAATTTGCTTTTTTGTTACATTCCTTTTTGCCTGTCTTGAATTTACTTAACATGTTTATCTTAAGTTATATGTAATTAACATTGAAATACTGAGTTTTGCATATTTGGGATACAGACATTATCACAATTTAGTGTTCTTTTTCAAGTGTTTCTATTAATGTTAAATAATCTTGGATACTTTAAAAGATTTTCAGTTCTTTTCATTTTTATTTTATCAGTTCATTAACTTCTAAATACCATAGACAAATATTTTATACAATTTAATAATACATTTTAAATGTTTTGGCTTTTAGTTGAAACATTGCTGTAAAATATGAATTTTTCTCTTTAATTTTTAAAAAATTGGTCCTTGTGGGTTGTTATATGCTCAGATCCTTTGGTAAGTGTCCACAGGTAGCTTAGAAATCTATAATTCTTAAATACATCATTTTCAAAGAGGTTATTTGTGGTGCTGACTGATCTCTATCATTGAGATATGGGACTCTTGCATTTTAGCATGGCATTTAAAACAAGACTTGAACCTGGCCAAAATAGTAGTCACTCTTCAGGGAAAGCTGAAGTACATATATATAACGAATCTCTTAAGTGCACTAATTGTCTCCGCCACCATTGTCAGTGTACCAGACAGATGTATTCATTGTTCTGTACTGAAGTAAGAGTTCTGCATGAGGTACAGTTTATCTATCGGATTCACTTGCACTATTGTGGGAAGAAGTCCTTCTGAAGAAGGCGGTGGGTGTGGCGGTTGCAGGTCAAGATTCTGCAAAGACAATGTATCCGATCCACCTTCATCTAGCTGCTCGAAGTTGGTGCTGTCATCCAGTGAAATGTCTGAACTGCAGAAACTTTCACCTGAATGGGCTGGGTATGCATCTGAAACAGAAAATGTTGTTTTGTAAATGTAAAACTTTTTCATAATAAGATGAAAATTGAAATTCTTCACTTTGGATAAATAGGTTAACACACTGAATCTGAAAATAGACATTTAATTCTCATTATATCTTGACTCTTTTGCTACACCTATAATCGGCAGAGGAAGTTTTGGATATCACCTGAAAATTTTATGTAGAGTTTTCATAGGTAACGTAAGTTTAGAGGAACTCTGAATTCCTTCCCCCAAAAAGCATTTTTACTAAAAGGTTTGTGTATGTGTGCGCATGTGCATGAATGTACGTTTATGTATCTTGAGCTACACTTTACATGAAACAATTTTTCTAATTTTTGATTTTATCAAAAATAAATAATTTTTTATTTGGTTAAAAATGGTTTTAGTCTTTGTTTCAAATAACCTTGCTCCAGTGAAATGTATCCCTCTGCATATCATTGCCTTCTCCTTTCCCCTAACTGGCTAATGTTTTCGTAGGTGTGGAAACCTGCAGTAAAAGTCATAATAATTGCCAGAAAGATAGATAAAATCATGCAAATAAAGATGTGAAGGCATGCAAAAAACACAAGTTTTAATGAAACTCAACTTATATGTTGAATGCTGATGTATGAAAAATAGCAAGATAAGTTAAAAAAGTAATATAAACAACTATGTTACAACTACTGATAAATGCACGTGCTATTGTCAATCATCCCAAAAGACAGGTTTGAAGCAAAGGACCCTCCTCTTTTTTGTATTAAGAATTAACACATATTCCAGATAAATTAATTCTGTTACATAATATTGTCACCGATTGCATTATTGTGTTGGAGCCGCCGCAAAGCCAGAGCTGTGTGCATGGGCAAGAAAGAGACAGAGTAGCGCGCCGAGCTGGACACTTGCCGAGAGAGAAAGAAACAGAGAGAAGTCTGGAATTTTCCACTTTACTGATGCTGTCACGATTGTTATTGAATGGTCTACTGCATTCTAGAACAATGAGGTATAAATAGCGGCAATGTGTGAGAAGGAGTTGTGTAGCTCTGTGAGTTGTGTGGACATTTGAACTATACCGCAGTGATTATTTTGTTTGTTTACGTGTGGCGAGGCAACGAGACGCCTTGAAGACTGCTGTTTGTCAATGTCACATATTTTTGCTGCTGCAAGGGTTGTACAACGCTTCTGTTTACTGCAATAAAGAGTGTTTTAAATATCTGCAAAAATAAAAATAGTGCCAGAAGTGGGATGATTGACTTATGACGCCTGCCTGCTATACCTGGACATCATTGTCGGTAAGACATTCGAAGACCATCTCGACAACTTGAGCAAGGTGCTACAGAGACTGCAGGCGATCAACCTGAAGCTGAACGCGAAGAAGTGCCAACCGGAGTGGCCACAGATCCGGAGAAGACACAGGCTGTAAGAGATTGGCTTTGCCCGAAGGATAAGTGGGAATTGCGCAGTTTTCTGCGGCTGTGCAGTTATTACCATGGCTTCATAAAGGGCTTCTTCAACATCGCCAAACCCCTCACCCGCCTGACAGAACACCGGCCTTATTTGTGGACGGAGGACGCCGAAGACGCTTTCCAGCAGCTGAAGCAAACACTTTGCATTGCTCCTATTTTGGAATTCCCACAACCAGGTGGCACCTTCATTGTGGACACCGACGCCAGCAACCATTGCATTGGAGGTGTCCTATTCCAAGTCCAGGATGGCCACGAGCGAATGATAACCTACTACAGCAAGACTCTATCCAAGACAGAGAACTACTGCGTCACCCGGCAAAAGCTGCTGGCGGTAGTAAAGACCTTGGAGCACTTCGACAAGTACCTGTATGGTCAGCCATTCCAACTGAGGACTGACCACTCCGTTCTAACTTGGCTACTTAGCTTTAGAAACCTGGAGGTCCAGAGAGCCCTTTGGGTCCAGAGGATGCAAGAGTACGACTTTACCTCCGAACATCGTAGAGGAAAGAGTCACGCCAATGCAGACGCCATGTCCCGAAGGCCCTGCCCGGAAGAGTGCGGCCAATGCACAAGAGTGGAAGAGAAGGAGTGTGCCGCAGCTATCAGAGTGGCCACAGCAGTGCCTGCGGGCGGATGGGATAGCGCAAGCCTGAGGAGTGAGCAGCTGGCGGACGCCGACTTGGGGCCACTCTTGAGAGAAGGGAGGCAGGGACAACACCAACCTGGGAGGACATCGCACCCAGAAGCGCTGCATACAAGTCGTACTGAGCCCAGTGGGACTCACTGAAGGCCAAAATGGGCGTGCTGTTCCGGGTATGAGAATCACCCGATGGGAAGTCGCAGAGAGAACAGTTGGTACTTCCCCGGAGTAATGTCCCAGAAGTCTTGGAGGAAGTGCATGCGGGTACTTCAGGTGGACATCTAGGAGCAAATCGAACGATCGACAAACTCCGACGACGCTACTACTGGCTGAGGCTCCGAGCAGACGCTGAGAGATGGTGCCATCAGTGTAACGTGTGCTCGGCGAGTCGCAGCCCCCAGACTAGGAGCCGGGGTCGCAGGCAGCAGTAGAACGTCGGAGCGCTTTTCGAACGCATTGCCGTCGACATAGCTGGACCATTCCCAGTGTCCAACTGAGGCAACAAGTACCTGATAGTGGCTGTGAACTACTTCACCAAGTGGCCGAAGGTGTATGTCATCCCGAACCAGGAGGCGAATACGATTATAGACTGCCTCGTGGAGCAATTATTCTGCCGTTTTGGGGTCCCGTTAAAGCTCCACAACGACGAGGTCACCAATTTTGAGTCTAAGCTGATGGAGTCACTGGAAAGACTTGGGGTGAACAAGACTCGCAAAATACCTCTACATCCGCAGTCGGATGGCATGGTCGATAGATACATTAAGACCCTAGAAGAACATCTGAGGAGGTTGTGGCCAGCCATCAGCGAGACTGGGACGTCAAGGTGCCACTGTTCTTGCTGGTCTATCGCTCGTCAACACACATCACTATCCCAGCAAGCTTAATGTTGGGCCGAGAGCTACGCCTCCCTTGTCATATGGCTTATGGGAGACCCCGGAAGCGAAACAGCCAGCAACCGAGTATGTGGAGAACCTCGTGGACCATCTCCACGACATGCATGAGATGGCTCGTCAGAACATCCAGATGGCGAGCGACCGCATGAAGACCCGATAAAACAGGCAAGCCAACAGCCAAGGATTTCAGCAAGGTGACCTGGTCTGGTTGTACCGCCCTACCCTGACTAAGGGACGCTGCCCAAAACTTCAACAACCGTACCAGGTGGTAAAGAGGATTAACGACGTGGTTTACCGCATCCAGAAGGTGCCCCGAGGAAAGATTGGTGGTACACCTGTGTATTCTGGCCCGTTCGGTATGACCAGCCTTGAGGAGGGGCAGTGTCACCCAGGCATTGTTGTGTGGGAGCCTCCACAAAGCCAGAGTTGTGCGCGTGGGCACGAGAGAAAGAGACAGAGAGAAGTCTGGAATTTTCCGCTTTTCTGATGCCGTCGCGATTGTTATTGAATGGTCTACTGCATTCTAGAACAATGAGGTATAAATAGCGGCAAAGTGTCAGAAGGAGTTGCTTGTTAGCTCACACAACTTCACAACTAACTCCTCCTCACACTTTGCTGCTATTTATACCTCCCAGTCATTGTTCTAGAATACAGTAGACCATTCGATAACAATCGCAACAGCATCAGAAAAGCGGAAAATTCCAGACTTCTCTCTGTCTCTTTCTTTCCTGCCCAAGCGCACAACTCTGGTTTTGCGGCTGCTCCAACACAACAATGCATTGGTGACAATACGGTTATGCAAATATAAATTTGACAATCTCTTCGAACATATTAAGATATATCATCATGTTAAATAATGAACTCATTGTTACCGATTAGCAGTCTGTACCACGACAGCAGCCAATGAGTGTAATTAGTTCATGTGAGCTTTAAGAGATATGGGACAAGCTGATTTGAAACAAAAATTAATATTATTAATTAAAATGCCATATATAATCATTATAATGTATAGTAACCCATTCATGGACTCTCTCTACTGCATGAGAGGACTGATACTTGCTGGGAAAATTATGCAAATAGAAAGCATGCTAAAATTCTTACTTCTCAGTCAGCATATCTCTTAATGTTTCATCAAACAAAGTGGGCCCTACTATTCTTCTATAACTTATTGCAAACCAGACTCCAAGTTTAGGTCATAATGAGGCATTTCATACAACCATTAATACATTTGAAGCTTCAGATCCAGTATTAGAAAGACCTTCTACAGTTGTAACAAACAAATTGTTCCAAATTAATGATAAAATTGGTGCCAATTTTGAGCAATTGCTGTAAAAATTGCTAAACAAACTACTTCAACAAATTACGTAATGTTAGTCAATATTGGGCTACAGGAAACCTATGCTCTGGTGTGAAATGCGTCACTATGACTTGAAAAAATGGGAGCATGGTGTGCGACAAGTGCAGAAACATAATAGGACCGTTTTCATTTATTAGATCCATAATTGATTGCTCAAACACACACAAACCATGTGTAGGCAAACCTTGACACTGTAAATAATAAAATGGAAACTATAATAAAATCTTAAATTATAGGTCTTAACTGCTTAATATCTGTAACGTGCTGTGACTTTGAATTGGAGATTTCGTTGTGGCCTTCCAGAAATATACAAGTAAGTTGGGGAATTTGGTGTCAAACGGACATGTTTGTTAATCGTTAGAGTAGCAGTGCTAGAGCGGAAGATGTGTGGTTCATATCCTGCTATGGCATTGTATTTAGTTCTGATTCTATTTTTCAAAGGATCTATGTTTTGAAACTATAAGAGATATAATGATTGTGTGAAAGGTAAGGATTTTAGAGCCCTCTGGCTGCACCATTTCCTCGGCAACTCTCATTTCTCTTATGCAGTGGAGAAAGAGCCTGTAAATGCATTGCCATAGTTTTAATGGCCTTATATATGTTTTAGGATATTTATATGAGTGCAAAAAATCTTTATCTTGAGTTTTCTAAAAATAGCTTATAAAACTGTCTCCAGGAAGAAATTAGGTACAGTATTATGTAACTCATAAACTTAAACAAAAATGAGTTGCACCAAAAATTCAATCTCTTTAAAACACAGAATTTATTTAATGTAACATTTTTTAGTGCCATCAGTTCGAGTTATTCATTGTTATGGTTTGAATTTTTCATTACTTTGTTAAGTATTGCTAACTCATAGCTGTTTCTGGCAGTCTCTGGAAAGCACTTCGAATTGGAAGGTTAGCATATAGCTACTAGTTTGTAAACATTTAGTTATTGCTATTCCTCTGTATTTGAAATGTGTAATGTATATTTATTCATACCCATATCACAATTAACTAGAAGTACATAGAAGAATAAACTTTTTCAAGAGTAGCTGTTGAAGGTTATAAAAATTAATGATAGAGAAAACTATGTGAATGTAATACAACAAAAATATTTGGTATTTGTGTTTATCAGTGGAAATCAAAGCATGTGCCAACCATATATCTATTGGACATTTAGGCACAATTATTAAATAAAGTAAGCTTTTCACATACATTTTATTATTATACATTTTATTATTAAGTAGACCTTTTGTCTACTTACTCTTGTACTTTTATAGTAAAAATTGCAAGCACTAAGTATTTAAGTTTTCTTTCTTTAATCACCATTCATTCCCATCTTTGGAAAGGATCATACTTGTCAAAATATGTATAAAATATGACTATACAGTAACTTTTGCAATGTAAAATAAATGTGAATATCTTTTAATATATAAAAACTGAAGCTAGTGAAGCAATACAAACTATTTATTGCATTATAATGAATGTTTTATTTGCATTGAACCAACTCTGCTTACTTTTTCCACCAGGTGCTAATTAGGTAGAGGTAATATTACATTCAGCTTATAAATTCTATATAAAAATTTTACTGTAAATTCATGTTTTGTGATCCTTCCTCCAAATAAAGCATTGTTCGATAGATAAGTGTAGCACCTGTGCCATGTTTGTTTCACATTTAGACTATTTGGTTTACTGTCAAACACAACCTAAGCAATACCTACCATCTGGTGAATATGGAATGTTGGGATTCAGTGGTTGACTGCTTGATGCTGTGTAAGGCGTCTCACCAGCTTCTCTCATGCTGAGTCCATTTAAACCGAGATAGTGATCTGTACAAATAAAATATAGTGCAAATTAACTGCTGTTACAATTTTATATCAGACAACCAATTTACTTGTATTTTTTACTACTGGGACTCTTTTATGTACCATAAATCTATAATACAGGACCACTAGCTTTACTTCCCTTTCAAAGTTAGCCATGCTAAGGAATTTAACACCCAAAAAGATCTATCACCCTCTGCCAGGTTTGAACACAACCTCGGGAACCATGTTACCCCTAGATCATGACGGACAACAAAGATGGAAATAGGATTGAGGTAGTTCACTTAGCATCACTTGACCAATATGGGTGAGTCTTGCATACCATAGTCAAACTAATGAAATACAAGAGTTGCATACAAAGTAGTGATAACATTGCTGTAACATAAAACCAGTGGGTTGATGAGCTGCCATCTGTGTCAACAAATCGAAGGCCTGTTAAATTACTTAGTGCAGTGAGCACGGACAGTACTCTGTCACTCTGCCGCAGTGCGTAGACCATTGAACTTCATAGCAATAGTGCAACCACTCTAACATCAAGTTTACAAAGGAGCGTTCTTGGCTGAAACTGAAGTGGCACAAGGTCAAACTATGCAAGAAATTTTGAGGGACTACATGAAACTTGTGGTGATGCACCATTGTCATACAGCACAGTCACATGATGGGTTAAAGCATTCAGAGAAGGCAAAGAAGCTGTGAAGGATAACCCCCATATAGGACAACTCCACATGGAGAACAATACAGCTCAACTCCTTGCTTCCTTGTTGGATGTTGACTGCCAGTGTACTGCACATTCAGTTGGAAACAGAAGTTCAAGTATGCTATAAAACTGTGCTCCCCATTCTGCGCAACATTCTGCGTTATCGCAAAATTGCAGCATGTTGGATACTCCTGAAATTTTTGAGGAGCATGACACTGCTTTGCAGTTGTACAAGATTTGTTGGGCCATTACTAAAAGGAAGGTAACAACTTTCTTTGATGAATCATCACTATGGACAAAACCTGGGCTGCTTGTATGCATCATAATTGAAACGGGAGGCATTCCAATTCTCTTTGTCCAAAGGAAATGCATGCTACTACACAGAGTATTGTGAAAATGATGTTTATTGTGGCTTATGACAATGAAGGGGTAATACTGCATCATGTTGTACCACCAAGGGTGACGGTAGACATTGCCTAGTACTGCATGTTCCTGCATCACAACCTTCATCCAGGGTTCTAGCAAAAGCGACCACATGTCCACAGTACCCCATCATTCTTCATGACAATGCAAGATGTCACACCGCTGCTGCTGTCCAGGATCTCTTGCAAAGCTGTCAATGGGAGATTCCGGAACATCCACTGTACTCACCTGATATGAGTCCCTAGATTATGTTCTCTTTGCCAAAATGAAAGAACCACTGCGAGGGATCCAGTACAACACCAGAAATGAAATTATCCAGGCAATAGGATGATCGCTAAAGAACATCAAAAGAAATACTCGTAAATGCACAGATGATATACAGTGCCTTCCAAACATTAGGTCATTAGGTCATAAATAATGGGGGTAATTATATTGAAGGTATGGAGTAGCCCTGTCAATAAAGGCTTTTCAGAGAAAAGGAAATAGTTCTCATTACTTTTTATCCAACTCTTAAAATACAATCTTAGTTGAACCTAAGAAGGAGTCACACTTTTGAGGATGAAATTGGAAGCAACAGCTACTGAAGCTAGTCCTCAAATATAAAAATGTGACGAAATGTTAAAAAGCTGACTACAAATTGTTTTTTCAACTTATCTAGCTTGTTTATGTGTAACAGTGGCAGATCTTGTTCTTGCTGTACATACTTTACTTTGATCAGATTATGATTACAGTTACAGTAGGTGAATGTGTTTTGTTTCAGCTTCAGAACTATCATCCTTGGCAAGCACTGGGCATTAAAGGATTGACTCAGAATTAAAATATGATTCCAATCTCTTATACCATAAATGAGTGTTACTTACTGTGATCACTAGAAGGTTCTTGTTTTATTGTTTTCTCATCCTTGCTCTCCTTATCCTTGTCCCCAGAAGATTTTTGGTCTGCTTCTTGTTTTGCTTTTCGCTGTAGCTTTTTCATTTTTGCTCGCTGATTTTGAAACCATACTTGTACCACTCGAACACTCAAGCCAGTTTCTTTCGCCAATGCTTCTCGCACCTGCATCAAAAACATGAACTTGTAATTTCAAGAACATCCAATGCAGATGAGTGTCAAAACAGAATAAACTAGATTTTGAGTTAGGTAAAGTGTATAAGGTAGAGGAGATAATGCATTCTATTAAACAATTTCAAATCAGTATTTCATTGGATATATGTACATGCTTTGAAGCCTTGCTAAAAGAATCAGAAAAATGTCTGCATATATGTAAGCAACATAACTCAAAAGCAAAAAGAATTGGATGAACACCACACTTCTATATAAGTTCAGCTTTTTCCAGGGATGCAATAAAAAGATTGAAACAAAAATTGCTCTATCTCAAACTATGCTTTATATGGAACATTGTTGGTTACTTTTTACTTTCTAAAACAATGAAGTTAACAGTCTTCATTAAACAGCCAACATATCTATATGACAAACTAATGTATATCCTGAATTTTATGGAAATTGCATATGAAGTCCTCTTTCAGAAGTCTTCATTCAGAAGAAACTTGCTATAAATTTGATTAACTGGTAACTGCAAGAGATAGAGAAACCCTGGTAAATAACTACATTTAGATCTCTTTAAACAAGTATTTATTTCCAATAACTGTACTTGTGGCATCGGTAGTTTCCAAGTTAACTGTTATTTATTGGTTTGAATTATTCAATACCTACATTATTATTATTAGTTTGCTTTTGAAGTATTGGCTATTTTAAGCTATTTTATGCAAGACTTGGAAACAGTACGGAATTCAGTGCAGTATATAGCATCCCACTTTTGAATATTTAAAATTGGTCACCAGTTATATGTAAAACATATACGTAAAGTGTAAGAGTAAAATAAAATTAAACCAAATATTTTTAGAAAATAATAAAATTGTTTCTAGACACCAAAATGTAACAAACTAAACTTTAAACAAAACAGAACTGTGCCTGAATAATTAAAACTGTGAGAATTTGCCCCTGTAGGAGAAATGCCCATGTTGTGAACTGTTTAGTTCTGCTAGAGGAGGGAATCTATGACACTCTTTAGAAAACAGTTCAAAATTATCCCTGCATTCATATGAAACAGCACAACTGAAAAATAAAAAGTTTCATATGCTTACTAACTTGCTGAAATTGAAACCTATAAAAGTTACCCATGTATTTAAAGTATAATAATTTTGTGAACTATTTATGTTTAAAATGTGTAGTGCAGTACACATACAAATATTACATGCAAAATAAATGGGAATTCTGATTTATAAGAATCCTGAAATAGTAGTCAGTTTCTTTCTGTCTCACATGCTGAAATTTTCCTGATATCACAGTACACATGTATTAAAGCAAAGAATATATTTCCAAGGCAATATACAGATTCCTAGTTTATATTTTATGTTTCATAATATTCATTATAAATACTGTACAAAAAGGGAAATTACATATATCCTAAAGACACAGTACAAAGTAAGTAGTGGAGTGACTGCAGTTCATGCCGTCCATTACTGAATGTTTAAGCTAATTTACTGCGGGTTAGTAAAGAATACCAGTGATGCAACGCATCTACCAGAAGGATGACTTTGGGGGTAGCATCCTTGACCCGCATTCAGGAGAGTGTGATAAACATTCTTGGCTCATGGATTTTTTCAGCAGTTTCCCTGGGTCACTGGGTAAATGTTGGAAGGATAATTACATTCCTCAAATTTCCTGTCCCTCTATTTCACTTCAGTTTTCATTTCCCCCACCTTTTATCCTGGACTCCTATTGGTAGGAATTTTGGTGTACTTGCTAGGGAACCTTTTTTGTAAATGCCTATCCTCCGGATCTGGGGAAGTGCCTGGTCTCCAGGGCTGCAGGGGAGGTATCTCTAAAAGCCGCCACTGGGGAGTTTCAGTCTATAGTTGTTGGGGACCCTACCCAATGCTGTCGTCTCTCCCCAGGTCACACCACCTTAATAACCTCTCATCTTACCTCTCCCATAAGGGATATAGACATGAAAGTCTTCTATAGACAGAAATCCTCAGTCCTCTCACCAAACCCTGTCATTGAGTCAATTCACCTTGTTAAACGGAACAATGAAAATGACAGATAGACATGCAGGAAAGCCCTGCCCCACCATAACACTATACACCAATTAACGCGGTAAATTTAGTGTATAATCTTACTTAATGTACAACTCAATTGAATTTGTCCGTAGTGGAAAGTCGGCAAATAATTCTCCTTTGCTGTAAAGTCGTAAAACCTCCCCCGCTCTGAGACATTTCACTCCCATACCAAGAGGACATCTCAGTGCTCGCTCTCATCCGCATCTACACATTTCGGATACCTATACTCCCGACAGACACCAAACCATTATATAATGAATGCACCGCCACACGTTATATATGGGGGAGAAAGCAGTTGCATATCTTTTCTATTTTTTTTATTGTTCCATTTATACCCCGCCTTTAACTGTAGTGGTCATATCGGCGATCGTTCTCCTATGGAACGTATCGATGGAGTTAACTCGTAATCGTTGGGTTGTATCATTAGATCACGTACACATTCACACTCACACTTCCAGACTCTGGGACTTACCCAGCCGGGAATCGAACCCTGGACCCCTAGCACGACAGGCAGGTGCTCTACCGACTGAGCCACGGGGCCAGCCTCTAGTAGATTCCTTGTCTTTCTAAAGCATAATGTTGAGAAGAAATTAACGCAGTAACACCCTCAAGGATTTCACATATTTTGAGGTTCCTGAATGAAAAGAAGAGCAATTTTAGGAATAATCACGCTGTGTGTCTCTTTCTGTGGACAGTATACTCGAAAACGAAATATCGGATAAATACAAAACTTGGTATTTAAGTTTATTTTTAATAATATGACACGAATATTTAAAACAAACAGCGCCCAGCCCAAACCCAATAATATGGACTGGACTGCGAAGGGATTTCGCACGGAGGTCCAAACTTGGTCTATTGTACCTATGACCCCAAGTGGTGCACCCCTGGGAGGAAGGATGGGGTGAGAGAAGACAGAGGGAGGCCGTCCCAAGGAGTCACGACAGTACAGAGGAAAGGTCCCTACAACTGACCAGTTGGACATTCCCCGGCAGGACAGCACAACCAGCATCTCATCCTACTGTGCTCCGAAACGGCCCCCAACAGACCTGGTTCAGAGACTGGAGGTCGTCACACCGGAGGAGTTTTACCAAGAGCATATCATCCTGCCATGCAACGCGGAGACTCCCGCCGACACTTCTACCCTAAAAAAGACCACCAGATGAGATGTGATGTGAAATGATAATGGAAATGAAATGGAGGCACAGGGAATTCGGGGGATGTAATTAACCTATCCAGCATTCGCCTGGTGACCCGGGAAACCCCCCGAAAAACCCATTGTTCAGGTAGGTCAGCCATGGAAATCGAACCCGGACCTCCCAAATGTGGGCCACAGACGAAAACACCTGAGCCATCCGTTTGGTTAATAACATGGAACACATTTTGTTATTTTTTATTTCCTAGAAATTGTTCTAACCACTTGATTTATAGGCCATAGGTATATTTAGGATATTTATATGACAAATAAAGTGCATAAGCATATTGAATTTTCTGGCAAAAGCGAACTTCATTTGAAAGGAATTTTGCACACTTTTGCAAAATGGTTGGAAAGAACTTAGCACTAAAAATAAGAAGGAAAGATAGAGGAATATTGAATTTTGGGTAGAATGCAATACTTCTTTTACTTATTATTAAGGCAAGGCTACACTGAAAATTCCAGCTTCTATAATAATAAACCCATCATTAAGAAAATTTAGCCACATAATTAGAGCATCATTTTAAACTTGCATGGAAGTTTTCATGTTGCTACACCAAATGGTTTGGTGTGAAAATATTGTAAAAGTTACTCGCCATATAACATGTTCTACGCGTCAAAACATTTGAGCTTTTCAGCTGAATTTTTGTACAGAGTACAGAGTAATTGTAAAAGATCCAAATTTTTATTTTTTGGAATATTCTTGTAGCATTTGTTCTAAAATACTTTCCATGTGTTAGCTCTAAAACGTTTGAAAATTTTTATTCCTCAACAGCATATAATTTTCAAAACATGAGCATTAACAAAAAAGGCGAATGTGAAGTTTTTATTTACCTATTATGGACATATTCTGTAAGTTTCACCAAGTTAAATGAAAAACTTTGACGCGTGAGGCATTTTGTATACTGAAAAGTGTTAGAAAAAAGTTTCTCAGCAAATTAATTTTAAAGTGACGATTGTTAAAGGTCTCTTTAAATTGTCACGTGATAGCCTAAAATGGTGCAAATAATAAAAATAACACATCAACTATTACTACACACCCTAAGTTACCAAAAAATGACAATAAAGAAAATTTCCCGATTTTCAGTATTTTTCGGCAAATTTTCAGTGTAGCCTTGCCTTAATATAAATAAATTGAAGATAAACTACGTTTCAGAGCTCTCTGTATATATGTATTTATTTTGAATCCACAATATAAAATGTTATGGCATTGTACTTGCTTTATTCAAACTCATATCTATATATGAAATTTCAGCTCACAGAGACAGTGGTTTGTTTCATCCTATTAGGAAACTCTGATATGATAAACGCTCAAAACGCACAAAAATCACACACATAGGAACATAATTACCTTACCTTTCGACAAGGTTTAGGACTAATTTCGAAAGAAGCTTTGAACTGGCGTCTCTGCGCTGAGGTTAGTATGGTTCTTGGCCTTTTTGGGCCCCGTCGTCCGTCCCTCGGCCTGCTGTTCTCATCGATCAAGTCGTCTGCTGCAAAACAAATGTTTAAACTTTGAAATTATTTAAACCTTATCTCTAGTTTAATTATGAGAAGTTAAAAACTTCATATTGATCAACATTCAAAATCTGATACCAAAAATTAATAACATGAAGTCGTGACTTCATTAAGTATCCTAGAAACGGTAAGAAATATTGTGTGGCCGGGGAAGCCTTAGTGATCTTTTCCCCTGAGGTTTATGTGCTTACAAGGAGAAACCGAATTGATAGTCAAGTGTTTTATAACCAAGTCGTTATATATTAATCCCATACTCCTTCGTGGCATCAGAAGAAAAAAAAAGAATAACAACAGTACTTGAAAAAAAAGATAATTAAAGTACTCAAGCTAGTAACAACATATATCTCGGAAGCAGCTGGTGCTACAAGAAGGTTAAGATAAATGATGCATTTTAAAGAAGCTTAATTTTTTGTTAGTGGGCTTTAGCGTCTTATGTTCTACCAGTAAAATTCCTTCCGCATGAAGAGCACTTCACTATTCCCAGAAAATTCAAGATAGTTGAACTCGTTGGCCCAAGCTTCGACGGTCGATTCGTCGTGATTAAGATAAAGCCCTTTTCCCTGACGCTGGTAGCAATGCTTTGATTGACCACTTAACCGATAACACCACGGCGAGATTTTCAAACATCTTGCCCGAGAGAATAGTTCTGCAGGGAGAGTGGGGAGTGTCTCGCGAAAGGATAGGCATTTTAATTTTCATGTAAATGTTTTAAATACCTACATGGCACTTTAATCAAAATCATAGTTGTTCATTTTTGAGAAAAGCCAAAATTCTGAAAATATACCATGTAAGTGGTAGTTAGAGGTAGGAGCATTTTCTTTAAGTTCTTCATGTAGTATCTTTGGAATATATTTCCTTGGATACCAGGTTTGGTATTTATTATTATTTCATTTTTTGTTTTACTTTTCAGGGACACACATAGACCATTTTCAAACATTTCTTGTTTTGGGTTTAGTGATCTCCGAAACTTCTATTTGCGATGAATTCTTGGCATGGAATTTTTGAGTGAAATATAATACTTCCTCTGTTTACTTAGATTAGTAGTATTAGTAGATAGTAGTAGCAGCAGTAGCAGTAGAGAAAGTAAAGGTCATTCGCATTTATGTGGGTAATTTTTGTAATTGCATTAATAATATAAACTTAGATGAAGGACAATCTGACCGCACAAAGGAAACAGATATGGATTTTTTTTTTTTTTAGTTAAAATGTAGTATTTGCTGCCGTCAAAGTGAATTATAAAACGATCTTATCTCTGTAGCACTGGAGAGCAATGTTTACGCCCGCTTTTGTAGGCGATAATCGATAGATAAGAAGGTCGCGCATGAAGTAGGTGTCTTAGAGGACGGAAAAGAGAGCTATGCTTCCACTAACGTCAGTGAAGTTGAATTAAATTATGTTAGAAATGTTATAAGCAAAAGGGGATTCTGTACGATAATTACAGTGCTAGAATTTCGCCATTTTTACTTTCTTTAGTAAGTAAAGTAGATATTGCATTCCTCTCCCCCCAAAAAATTTGGATAGGAAAGTTTCACGGTAAGTACACGTTAGGAGCCGCCTGAATAAAAGTACAGTAATTTTAGAAAATGTCTGTGTGTATGTCATTAAACAACATAATTGGTATCTTCCAAATTGGTTTTAAGGGAAATTGTTCACCCCAAACTACGCTTTAGTAAGATTTTTGGAAATTTTCTAAGAAATGTTTCTAACAGTATTAATATATCGTATGTCAACAAGTAAAATGAAATGTTTATATTATGTGTTCTGTAAATAAATATCCTGTAAAGTCGACTTAATTTAGAAGGAGTTTTGCTTCATCTTGTATACTTATAGGTAAATTATAAATGACAGAAAACATGCTATATAAAATTTTAAATACACAGTTGTTTAGAATAAGGTTTTTATGTAGCGTTTACTCTTGTATAAAATAACATTAGGCTGCTTCTTGCATTTTAAGCACCATTATTTAAAGTACGTTGCTTAAACATTTCACTATCCCTATACTCTTTGTATCGATAACGAAATGTGTAACGTAATTCTTTCTGGAAAGGTCTCAATCAAAATGAAGTTGATGGGAAAAGAATTTCGCAGCTCTTCTAAGTATCCAGGTCAATATTAAACTGATAGACCAACAATGTAACTGGTTGTACCTGTACAGTAGTCTATCTCCTGAACACTCTTATTAAAAGTTTATACACGTTTTTCCTCTGAAGTTTATGCCACCAAGCGGACGCTTCAATACATTAAAAATAACCCAAATAAATCCCATTTTCTAGTCCTAACTGATCATTAGTGTGCAATAATGTTCATACAAAACCAAGATAATAAAACACAATAATAGACGAAATTCAAACCCAATTCTCAGAAAATCAAAGCATGCTACCTACATCTGAATTCCTTCCTATATTCCCCAAATGAACGAGCAGGCATGACAATAAGAAACTCGTCTGCACATACAGGAACCAGATATCAGACCTCGATGTGACCAAACATTTCAAAACAATGTTGTACCTAAGTGGTAATTCACTTAGTTGGAGACATCTACCAGTAAACTTAAATTGAAACATATCCAGTAATCTTACTCGCCAAGAACAAGTTCTCACCAGTTTTCTTCGAATCGGACACACTGACCCAAGCCACAACTTCACCTTTTATCCGCAGAACTTGCAACTATCAAACAAAACATAAAAGGAGCAAAAGATGCTATCAAAAGCTAATAGAAGCCAATATTTCAACTGTTTTAACATTTTAATAGTTGAAAATAAAGTATTAGCCGTCTAAAACACATTTTACTTTTAAAACCTTAAAGTTAGGATATACGTATTATCATTGATTCAAAAAACGAATATCTCATTTTAAACTACCCTTTGTTATTATACACTTCGTAAAGTAACAAAAGTACTTTGAAATCCTACGTGTTATAAAACAATTACCTATAGGTACACTTTTGCGACTTAACTGCACTCTGTAAACGAATCAAAAGAAAACTGTAACATAAAAATGTAATTAAAGGGTTAAGTTGTTGCGATATGACACGCAAATTCAAGCGTCAATAACAAAATTAAAAAATGTCGTACGAATTGTTAGTAACCATGTAGCTAATAGAAGAAAGTCATGAAAATGAAACACATTGCACATTTGTTAATATTATTTTATTTTTAATATAAATTGGTGAAGTGATTTAGCTGTTCTATTTTTTCTGAAATTATACACTGGTTTTATTAGCTTTTATTCCAAGCAGCCTAGAATTAAATAACATATAACTGAACAATGAGTTTTATAATAAAAATTTTGGGAGGCAGTGGAATAATATAATCAAAATGGTGATAGAATGCATTCGGCACCAAACTTTGAAAAGTTATTCCATAAGTACATTTTATTTCCTTTTGTATTATGCGGCATTCGATCTTTTACAGCTTCTTTTATATTTTTAATTAGAAGATCACGAAATCTGTGGTACAGTTTTGAATAATATATTAACAATGAACGGGAAAATGCACGAGAATAGTTTTTCTGAATCGAAAGAATAGATAAAAGAAAAGAATACCAGTTATTAATTTTTGAACTTCTTGCTTTAAAACTATCGATTAAATTCGATTCTAAATGACGAATAACGCATCAATGAGACCGTACATTGCCTAACAGGTGTTTGCGATTAATTATTCAGAGAGTCTCCGTATCCAAATGCACCCTTTACTGAAAAACGTCCTTTATTTATTAAAAAAATTGCATAGTTTTTATTAAATGTCATACGTTGAATCTATTAAACTATACATAGAGGATTATTTACTCTACCAAATATTGTATTTAGCTCTTATATTTAGCCGTACTGTTTGTTCTTTCAAGGTCAATAAAATGGAGTGTCAAGTCGACAACAAAGAATAGTGTCACTCGAACATCGGAATTCCCAATAGAACCAGCTGGCAGGTAGGGCAAGACGGCAAGCATTCAGGCCACGCGTACCCATTTACCTCGTGTCACTAACTGAGGGGATGGTTAGAAGAGTGGCACGAGCCCTGTACCGTCTCTTTTCCCTGCCCTGACGTCTGGAACCTTCGGGATGATTTTCCGAACCGCGAAGCTTCCAGAAACAGCGA
Source organism: Mantis religiosa (assembly GCA_030765055.1). NCBI lineage: Eukaryota > Metazoa > Arthropoda > Insecta > Mantodea > Mantidae > Mantis > Mantis religiosa. The sequence goes on from CM060949.1 coordinate 144,029,300, forward strand.
TCTTCCTATATAAGGCTGCAGTGGACGAGTCAGTTCAGTTCTTGGCGAGCAGCCGTGAGCAGCGCCGTGCTAGCGAACGGACTGGAAGACTGTGTAAGTGTATCAGAGGAGTTGTACGTAATTGTAAGTGTGGAGTGGACCTGTGACAGACGAACTGGTGAATTGTAATTGTGTGCGCTACGTAATTCTATGTAATCGGCAAGTGTTCCAACTGTAGGCTACACACAACATTCTGCTTCATATTTTAGCTTTATAACATGACTCAATGAAAATATGTCACAGTTATATCCCTCATAAAAAAGCGAGCAAGATACATTATTTACGAGGGAGAGGTAATTTTACAATTTAAATCATACATTACTGAATGATCGCGCCCACTGGTTGTCACTAGAGGTTATCACTAGTGATGCAATCAAAACGTAAACTGCATTTTGTTGCAGCCCAGTGGAGGGGAACTTCCATATGAAGGTTAAACATATAGACAAGCTCCGGTCTGTCATAGCTTATAGATATAGTGTATTCAAGCTATAGCCTTAATTTAGGGAAAAGTCTTACAATGCTATAGGTGCAATAGAAATCAAATGTTTTGTCATAGATGTAGTGAAAATCTGCAACACTTTGAATCAGTTTAAAGATGAAGAATGACCCAAAAAGGCATCCACTGTCGTAAAAAGCTTTCACTTCTTTAAATGTTACGGGCAAACGTAAACGTCGGCAAGCACGGCTGTGAAAGAACTTCTTGCTTATACTGGTCGGCAATCTAGAAAGTAATTGACATTTCGTACGGAGAGAGGCGACGTTGCCGCTTATTGCTGCCACGTGGAGAGCGCGATAGCATTATGTGTGTGAAGGTGATTCAGTTACGACTGCAATGGGTATTTTATTATTAGTACTATTATTATTAATTATTATTATTATTATTATTATTATTATTATTATTATTATTATTATTATTATTATTATTATTATTATTATTATTATTATTATTATTATTATTATTATTATTATTATTATTATTATTATTATTATTATTATTATTATTATTATTATTATTATTATTATTATTATTATTATTATTATTATTATTATTATTATTATTATTATTATTATTATTATTATTATTATTATTATTATTATTATTATTATTATTATTATTATTATTATTATTATTAATTATTATTATTATTATTATTATTATTATTATTATTATTATTAATTATTATTATTATTATTATTATTATTATTATTATTATTATTATTATTATTATTATTATTATTATTATTATTATTATTATTATTATTATTATTATTATTATTATTATTATTATTATTATTATTATTATTATTATTATTATTATTGTTATTATTATTATTTAATTATTCATAATACTATACACAAAGACAATAGAAAAGTCGTGGATCTATATGCAAACGCTAGAGCATGCAAGAACATATCAATGTAAAAATCATCGTAACAAAAGAGGCATACTGTGACATTTTGATGCTTATTGAAGTGGGAAAATGCCGCTTACATAATTTTTCCTGGGAGTTTCTAATTTATACCCCAATGTCTAACTTTCTTCTTTAAAATACTTTTCTTTCTCAATCTTAACCTTAATGCCCTTACTGATACCTACAGCACGCGAAGTCCTATCAAGTACCTTAGAGAATGGAACAATAGACTCCCCTTTCAATTTATCCTCGTCGAAGTACTCTCTCACAGAGCATATTATTTCCCGCGTATGTTCTTTAATTGGAACACCTTTACCAAATACAGTTTTATTTGGTTCCCGAGCACGTTCAGGTTTTCACTTGTCACTATATTTAGACATAATTAAACATTCATTAAACACAATTGCAAGTGATTACAACATGCGCTCAGATACACGGGCTCAGGTACACGCACAGATTAATAACGTAAACCAAGGCAAATTGTCACAAATAAAATGCAAAGTAACTTGCCAATATAGGATCTCTAACTGTTGCATACGTAAAGACAGTCTGTTTATGCAGCGTTATCAGCAAGAGAAACAAACACCGAGGTATTAAGATTACTGCAGCGTTTGCGTAACTCGCTCACCCGCAGTTCATGCTAAGCACGTGTTAGAATATCGGCAACCAAGGTTTAGCGTCTAACGTTGTCATGGAAACGTCTCGACTCTAATTGGCCATTTTAATCGTTACTATGACAACCGTTATGACGTACTCAACCCCTCTCATTTATTTAGACCGTTATTCCATGTGGTTACTAACTGTCAAACACATTGTAGTTTGGCAACCAGTATAGTTTGAAATGTTCTTTAAGCATACATATTTATATCATGAATAACGAGTAGAAGTTCTTTATATTAATACTATAAGATATGATGAAATATGGGAAATTTTCTTTAGTTCAAAGTTCGTACTTTTCTTTTTCAAGTTTGCTATCTCTGAAACAAGATTGAAATATCTTTCTATAAAAATATGTGTTAATCATCGTGCTGCTCTTAAAATTTTTAATGATAAACTAATCAGAGAACATTTAATAGTGTTGCAATCGTGATATACTGATGTGAAGCAGGCAAGTCTGTTAGAATGTAACATGGGAGAATAGAGAGCTAGTATTATAATAAATGAAAGTCTCGTATCTTTCTTTCTTATTATGATGAAAGTATATAAAATTGACATATTCCTTTATTTTTTTTAGCCACACCAAGTTGATGGTAGAAACGCAACAAAGAATACCTGAGGGGCTGGCCTGCTGCATCATGTAGAGTTCTTTCTCGAAGTCCTGACGGCAGAAGAGTTGTCCACTCCTGAGGACGAACTGCTCGCCCTTCTGGAGCGGCTGACAACACACCACGCACACAAAACACTGCAAGTGGAACACGTGTGCTTGTGCTCGCATCACCATCTCGTGAGGCAGGATGCGATCTGCACAGCGGGAACACTTGGCTCCAAACTTCCTGCACAAATACAAGCTTTCCCTCAAACTCCGAGACAAGATTAGCTGAAACAAAAACCTGTCTTTGGATAACATCCATCACAACAAATCTATTTGAACAAAACCCTCCATCTTGTCCAGATAATACGTTAAACCTATGCAGAAATACCAGGAGAGGGGCTATGTTACTGTAAAATTGGAGAACATAGATTTTACAACAGTTTTTACATTTACATTTAAAGTTATGTCTATTTATGTTTCCAAAACAACTTCATCATGGCATTCAAACCTCTGCCTTACAGCTCCCTTGTATAGTGCGATCCATATAAATCTGAACCACTTCAATAGACCATAACCTTTGAATTAATAATAGGACACACGTGAAACTTTGGGAGAATATAATACACAATTGGGAGATTACATTACACCATTTACATCTCAGAGAAAATGTTAGAAGTGTCCTCCACCAGCATCTATATATGTTTGCACTCGTCTCACCATGTTCTCTGAAGTTTTACGGAGAGTATCCTCGCCAATGTTTCTTATTTCGGTTGGAATGGATTCCCTGAGAACATAAATTGTCCGTGACCTATTCTTGTACATTCTATTTTTAGATCCCATGGAAGTAGTTTTAGTAAAATTAGGAAAGACAAGAAGAAATGGAATAATAATGGAAATAATAATAAAATTTTAGTATAGGTGTTTGGTTAAAGAAGAAGAAATTATGAAATTATGCATGAGACAGCAAAAAAGATTAGAGAACTCAAATAGCTGGTGGGCAGAGATAGGAAGAATTATGGAAAAAATAGAAATGGGAGATATATGGAGATTAGAGGAAAGGAATACAAGCGATGTGGGTAAATTAGTAAAATGCAGAATAGAAGATATAGAAAGACAGGAAATATGGGGAAGTCTAGAAAATATGAAATCATTACAATTTTACAAGCAAATAAAAAGGAAATTGGGGACGAGAGGCATATGTAGATTACTGCAATAGGCAAGAGAGAGAAGGGTTAGCATGGATGAGAACAGAAATAATATTTCTAAGAGGGATAAGAAGTAGGGAAAAGCGAATTTGTGAATTGTGTGGGGGAAAAGAAAGCATAGAACACTATGTAACAGAATGCGAGGAGGTTGCAATATGGAGAAAAAAGGTTTGGGAAGAAAAATGGAAGAAAGTAGAGAAGAGGATAGTAGCTATAAAAATGTTAACGGGCAGGGAGGAAAAGAAGGTAAGAAGTATTGGTGAGTTCTTGCAGAAAGTAAAAGAAAAATGGGCCAGAAATGTAAAAAATGTAAGAAAGGAAGAGGGGGAGGAAAGGGACCAATTAAGTAATCAAGGAGGTATGGAGGTTAAGAGCTACCTGGCAGGGCAAAAGACCAGGTTATCATGCAACCCAAGGTAGCAACAAGGCAAAGACAAATAAATGTAGCCAAAAGTTGTAAATTGTAAAGTTTTGGAATATGCACAATAAATATATCATATCATATCATTTTTAGATACCCCCACAAGAAAAAAATCCGATGAGGTTAGGTCAGGGGATCTGGGGGGGGGGGGGCTTTTGAGATTATTCGATTATCAAAGAAACTGGTTACAAGTTTCATGGTGTCATTAGATGTATGGCACGTTGCTGCATCTTGCTGGAAATAACAGTCTCTCAATTCGATATCATCCAGCTGTTCCACAAATGTCTTGAAGATACCTATACAAGTGTCTACAGTCGTATTAAAGAAAATGGAACCAATGGAATGCTGGTGGAGGTTATTTCCAACATGTTCTCTGAGATGTAAATAGTGTGATTTAATCTCTCAATTGTGTATTATATTCTCCCAAATGTCCTATTATTAGTTCAAAAGTTATGGTCTATTGAAATAGTTCAGATTTATATGGATCGCACTGTATACTTCAGCTAAACGTTAGAGCAGTTAAAACGTAACATACTTTTGTACGAAATAATAAAAGAATATTTCAGCTTAAATATTATTATGCACTTAATGCAAGGACAAAATAGATAAAATAGTTTATAAGATGTGGCAATAAAGAAAACGAACGTTAATCATTTACTATTTCTCATCACTTCGTGGGCGAAGCCCCGTGACTTTCCTCTAGCGCCAGACGAAGTTTCACTCATGCTCAGCGGTTAGTCTGCCCATGACAGTGTTAGAATCGATCGCGTTTCTAAGCCCAATGGGAACAATGTTAAGTGCTAAATTAGAACAACATATCAACATAAAATTCCTATTTACAAAACTCGGAGAATCTGCAAAAGAAACTTATAAATTGCTGAAGTAAGTTTATGGTAATTATGATTTATGTCCTATGGAAGTTAAATTTGGAGACGGTAGGGAAGACGTCGATGATCCAAAACTGGGCAATCAGTCCACTACAAAAACTAAAAGGAATGTTGAGAGATTGCTAAAATTATTCTAGTAGACCGCCGATTGAACATTCAAGCAGTGTTGAACGTACCAACATCAATAAGAAAGTGATAGCTTTTTTTTTGCACAGTACTATTTATATGAATAAATTGTACCTTAAAGTAATGCCAAAACTCTTCGCATCCGCGTCAAGCAGTATCAAGTGATATTCCTGAAAACATTGAAAATAATCTTGACTTCTTAAAAAAGTGATTACCTATGTGCGACGAAATTTGCATTGGAATGAGCCTCCAATTCCACGAAAACAAGAAACCGCACATGAGCACATCAAAATTCAAGCAAATATATTTGTTATTTTTACTACTTTTTATTTTAAATATCCGCTTTGGAATGGGTATACATTAATAGGTTGGTCTGCAGGTCAGACTGTGTGTTTTGAATAACCTTCCGTTAACGTATGCGACGAAGGAGGCCGTCTTAAGGATGAACGTTTTATGTGTTCCAGAAGGACAGTCTGGCCCCAGCCCACAACGCGCAATCTAAGAGAAGTTATTTATTAAAAAGTAATGTCCCAAAACGAAACATACTCAGCGTACTCAGCACTGTGAAGCTTTTTCTATATTTCCAAAAAAGTCAAGTCCATGCTCAAAGGAAGCTGGTTTGAATCCGTGGATGCAATGAAAGTTAAAGCGACGAAACTGTTCAGCAACATATCTCAAGACGACCTGCAGCAGTGCTTCCAACTGTGGAAAATTCGCATGGAACAGTGTGGGGACTGGGAAGGGGTGTGCATTGAAGGGGATAACATTACCATTGTGTGATTCTTTTTTCATAAAGTGTTCGAGCATGATATGAGTTTCTTTACTGCCACACCTCGTATAACTATCATGTATAAAACTTGGTTGAAGACGTATAAAAGGGAAATAACCAGGTTTGTTTAACAAATGAAGGAAGAACAATAAACAAGGTATGTGAATCTACTTACACATATAATAAAAGAGAATACTAATTAAACTATATCATTTTTGGAAAATAATTTTTCTTTCACACTAGTCCTGTGAAGGCCAAATCAGACTGAAAAATTCAATGCCATAGCCGGGATCAAATCACCTATCTTCCGGATCTTCGGTCTGAATCTAACTTTCCATATTTTGGCCTTCACACGGCTAGTGTGAAAGAAAAATTAATTTACATTAATTGACCTAATAGTGGTCTACTATAAGCCTCGGGCCTTAAAGTACTTACAACACAGCAAGTCGCCATTAAGGTAGTTGTCTCATGTGTTTATGAGAACTACTAAGTGGTTTACCGGAAAAATACGAATTAGTTGGAGAATTTAAAGTCATGCTGGCATGTTGGCCGTGGTAGCTGAATAGTTAAGAAAAGCTGGAAGACTCGTGGTTCAAATTCCGGCTATGACATTGCATTTTTAGTCTGACTCTACCTTTCTATATCATTTTCATTTGACCGTATACAGTAAAACTGGCATATTCTATTGACAACGAACTTTGTATTAAATATATGAATATATTATAAAGTGCAAGCAAGATAATATAGCTGTTTGAGGCGGATGTGCTGTCAGTTATTCTGGTCACTGCTGCGACCTCGTAACTAGCATAAATTACGATATAAATGTACAAAATAAAACTGCTAAATTGTGGCGCAATACAGTACCCTCTAAGTCGCTACTATTTACATATAATAGAGGAATTTCAACTCGAAACTTCGATATGGATTTGGAAGTACACATTTCAAAGTCACCTGATAAGTAAATAAAAAAGAATCAATTTTAGGAAAATATCTGCGTGGGTGATTATGTGTCTGTGGACAACTTAATTCAAAATAGCAAAGTATACACTTAAATTTTTAATGTCTTTTTTTAAACGGCTATAATAATTTTGATTGAAGAGTCCACTGTATATTTTAATATCGGTTTTTGTGTGACAAAATAAAAACGTACATATATCTTCAATTTTCCATAGAATCTATGAGATTCTCTATAGGTACTCTAAATGAAGTGCATAATTGGTAAATATAAGGGATAGAAAAAATCATATTACACAAAATATGTACACCTCGATAAAATATGTAACCTCGTTGTGTGAAATGAAGTTGTAGCATTATTCAAATTATTGTTTATTAGTTTAAATTTTCAAATATTAATAGTTTTTCATGTAGTGTCGTTATACTTTCTTCTTTCGGCCATGCAAAGCCATCATTTAGTGATTCAAGTTACAAAAATGTCACCGTTGTTTTAGTCTACACTATTCTTCTTTACATACGTGGAAGTGTAGGTTTATAATCAAAGTTTATCTCGATTAACGATAATACACATTTATAAGTATATTTTGTAGAAGCGTTAGTAGAAAAAGTCATGTGAATGTAACAGATTTTTAATATCGGAATAGATACCTGTAGTTATTTCGTTGGATATCGAACTCCATGTAATGAAAATAAAAACTTGGTAGCTGATTTTTGAATTTTGTATTTTGAATAGGAAATTAGGTGACAATTGCTACTTTAAAAGCGTAGAAGGGAAAATAATTTTCCCATTATTTGATAAATTACCACAGATTCAATAACAGTTAAAATGTTGGTAGAATGAGGGTAGAAGATATTATTAAGATAGGAGATTTTCTATAAAATTTAAGGGATAAGTGGATAAATGTAGAGAAGGAGCGTGAGAGAATACTGTAACAATAATAAATGTAGGTATTTTAGATGATCTTTACTATTCACCAAAAAAACTGACTTTAAATGAAATACAAATTAGTTTAAATCAGAAGTAAGGAAAATAATATATGAATATGCTCGAAAGCAAACTATTAGAATCGTAGGGGTACGGGTTAAGGTATCGAGGGTTGGTAAAGCAGTGCCAGATTTTTTTAAATATATGGTTCTTTATTTCTGTACTTCGTTGGAATTGTAAATAAAATATTAAATAGACTACGCACTTATAAATATTGTAATCAAAAACAGCATCAACGATTCAGTTCCAAAAGGAAAGGCAGGAGGGTATCTTGCTTTCTCTCTCACACCTGGTTAGGTCTTTGCTTTGCGACAAGCAACAATAATAAAAACGGCAAGTACAAGGAATGTGTTGACTGCCCAGGTAAAGCGGAAAGGCATTCCGATCGAAAAACGATGTGGTATGGTTCTTGGGCAGTTTAAATTCCTCGGCTAGTTTACCGATTACCTACCTACAAGAGGACCCCTCAGTCTTCTTCGATATCAGTGTGGCTTAAGTGTTGCAAAGTCCACGTTCAATTTCTCGTGAGTGCAAGACACTTCCAAAAACTATTAGGGGACTGAAGATAAAAACGTATTACTACGGGAAACCTTACGGAAAAAAATCCATAAAGATTTAACCAAAATACATGTTTTGAACTCTCATATTTAAAAATAAATATGGTTTAGAAAATTCTAATGTTTGATATTCGCATATCCTTCACTAATTCATCTACTACATACTCTACTTACCAAAGCTTATTTTTATCCTAATATTTTAATCAGGTAAACTTTTATTACCCACTTACAGGAATTATAAGAATAGTAGATAAAGGTAATACAGATTACTAAACGTTGAATTGCTACGTGATGACTTTGAAATCCCATGCCCTTAAACGTGACCACAAGAATAAAGACCAGCACTTACCATAATAAAAAACTATAATTGAATGAATTTATTAACTATATTTGACTACATTTACACACATAACAATTTCCTTTGTTTGGAGTATTTTAAATTTACCTCAGGGTCCCTTACAGCTCCCTGGTTAAAATGTGTATGATGACCCTATCCCCTATCCCATTTCCAATTCCATTTGGACGCGTTTAATTCCTACTTTTTCTCTAATCTAACCTGCTCTCATTCATATCTGTTGGTCCCTTTGTATATTCATTGTTTTCTATGCTGCGCTAGCTTTTTCTTATTTGCTAAATGTTATCTAAACCTGTAAAGTATTACCACTTATATCACTACATATTACTGTTATTTCACTGCAACTGTATTCATTTAACCTCCCATTTTAATACTTCTCACTTGTACAGTACCCCATTTCTTGCATTTTCTTTCCCTATTTCAAATTATTTAACTTCAATAACACCTTCTTCAAACCTTCTTACATTTAACATATCACTTTATCGAGATTTTTCTCGAAATTTCTCCTCAGCTTCTCAAAATCCCATTCTAATATCTCTTCCCAGTCTATAATTTGTACATCCGTATTTTGCTCATATCTTTTTCTCTACCTCTCATCAACCCATTTTACTCCCTCCTTTCTGCAATCTGTCCATAATAACGATATTTTTGCCTTGCTGACATGCGTTTACATCTCGATATCTCCTGCCTAATTCTCATCCCTTTTCTAAACTCTTTAATTCCCACGTTTGTTTCACTCAGTTTTTTTATCACCTCGATTCCCACACAAAAAAATTATGAATATTTTACATTAACAACCACATCTTGGAAATACTTAGCTCCACAACATTTTATGCTCCATTAATTTCGTGCTTTAATGAAACCAAAACTTTAGTGCAGTGAAATGTTTTGTGTCTCGTAGTTCACCACTTACATAAATGCCATACACTTCACAGGTTATTTAAGTAGAGATCCATAAATAAAAATGTAATTAAATTTTTTTCCACCTAAATTATTGTCACCCTGGTGGTAGGCTCGCGAAGCCGATGAAAAATGATGGCCGATCGTTACCGGAAGTGAGAGACAGTTGAGGCAACACCAACTTCAATACTCAGACCATAATACGAGAATCGATTGTAGGAAAAATGGCGGCGCTCGTGGCCCAGCTTGTTATGTTGTGGTTATATCTACAGAGTAAAGTGTCTGTTTGTTCACTTTGTGTGTTTGAAGAATTAATGTAATTCATATTACAGTGGCAATTAGTGACTAACGAGTTAGTTTATAGTTAAGTATTTAACATAAAGTGATAACGTTTACCTAAATATATACTGTGAAGTATTGTCGAAATGCATCGTTATTGTGTTCCCAGCTGCAATCTAATTATGGTAGTGCACCTCACACGACATTTAAATTTGCGAAGGAAAAATCGTAATGGGATAAGAGGATCAGGATCATACATCGTAAAGATTTTAAAGTAAATGACAAAACTGTAGTTTGTATTCATCATTTTGAACAGTGCTTTGAGGTTAAGGAAGAAATATTTCCCGTAAATGATGGTGAACCAATTCGTGCCCTTCGAAAAGTACAAAAATTAATAGATGATGCCTACCCCACGATTTTTAAGAATCAGCCATCCTATTACACATTAAAGCTCAACCAGAAAATACGAAATCCTGAAGAATGCATCCAAGACATTTTACAGAGAGTGAAGATAATTTTAATATTTGGTGTGCACAAGATGTTATTGACAGTTTTGAGTCCTTAAAAACCGAAGTGGTGAGGAGATTTTAACCCATTGATAGGCATTATTAAAGACGATTAGTTACGTTCTTTTCAATAACATTCAAGATCCCAGCTTCAATGATGTTCCTTCACTTAATAAGTTTCAAAGTATTTCATAACCTAGAAGCAATATTATGAGCGTACCAGTGGAAAATTTTAAATGGATCTTGCAGTGTGAGGGAACTTGACACCTTCAAACGTGTCAATTGGAGTAAACTGGACAATCTGGTGAGTTCTCTTAAATATTATAGTATAAGCAGCATGTCCTTGCCAGAAAAGGTTACCATGTAAACAATGTAAAAGAAACTTTAGTACTTGCTACAGACGATAGGATGATACAGTCCAATAAGATAAAGTTTGCTGTGTTTAATGCTTATGAGTTGTCATGCCTTATAAATTAAATTTTGATTGGAAGTATAAGGTGGAAAATGCATAGTACTGGTCGTGCTACTATATGTGATAAGCTCCTAGGATTTGTCATGATGCTCTTTGTTTATGTTATTACACGTTTTAGTTGAAAGTATAAAGTGATAAATGCTTAGGAGTTACCTCGCTGCTCCGTGATATGGATTATATTATGTCCATTGTGTATAGTTTCCTATTCTGCGTAACCAGAGCCGCTGGGCTTCGACGGGCGCCATCTTGGAATCTGTATTATGGTCTGAGTATTGGAGTTGGTGTTGGTTGAGGGTAGAGTGAGAGAAAATAAACAGTTTAAGGTTAGCTAGCAAACTGTAATGGTGACGAATGTATTTGCTAGGAAAATAAAGTGTGGTTTTTGTGTTTCGTAACCTCGTTTTATTATTTCACGAACCCACAAAGTCACACTGGTGTCAGAAGTGGGATAACAACATCACGGAACATTATGGCTATGGAATCGGCATTGGAAATGCTTTTGCAGAAGATGAACGAATTAACAGCGAAGTCGGAAGCGGCAAATAACAACTTGGCCGCGAAGATGAACGAGTTAACAACAAAAACTGAAGCGGCAAATAACAACCTGGCCGCAGAGTTGAAAGAAATAAAGACCGAATTGACCACAGAAATGAAGGCAGCGAACGACAGTCTGGCCACGGAAATGAAGGAGGCGAACGAGGTCCTCGCCGCCAAATTTGAGGAACAGTTGGCCGGCGTGAGGGATGACGTGACGGAGCTGGGCAAGCGGATGGGCCAAGTGGACGAGCGCGTCGAGGACCTCGCGAACCGCGTAAACAACCTGGAGGGAAAGGCCGATAGCAGCGTCAAGTCCCTGAACGCCATGGTGGAGGACGTCGTCGGCAGGAGACTGAAGGATTTGAAGGCTGACGCACCAGGACGCGACACAACATCGGCGCGCGTCATACCTCCGAAATATGACGGCGCGTCAACATTTGAGGTCTTCCGCCGCCAGTTCGACACAGTGGCCAAGCACAACAGATGGTCACCGGAGGAGGAGGCCACACAGCTAATAGCCAGCCTCCAGGGACGGGCCGCGGAAATCCTAAACGCGGTGCAGACAACGGCGGCGCCCAAGGACATCTGGGAGGCCCTGGAGAATCGTTTCGGGAACCACCGCTTAGCCGCAGCGTACCGCAGCCAACTAAAGGCAAGGTCACAGCAGCCGGGGGAGATGCTGCAGGAGTTCACCATAGCGATTGAGCAGCTGGCTAGCAAGGCCTTGGTTGACCTGCCACTGGAGTTCGTATCCCGGGAAGCCGCCTACAACTTTGTCGACGGGGTACGGGACACGGAGATTCGTCAGCGCCTAATGCTCGGCGATTATAAAAACATCCACGAGGCGCTGACAGCGGCATTAAGGATGGAGGCGGCCAAGGTAGCATCTATCCCGACGTCGAGAACGAGGAGTGTCCGCTACGCCGGAGACAGAAGACCAGCTGAGGGACGCCGGCGAACACCTAGTGGCCTGTGTTGGGGGTGTGGACAGCCCGGACACCTGCGGAGAGACTGCCCACGCCAGGAAGAGCAGCCGGAAAACGAGTAAGGGCCGTCGTGGAGAGGGGCACGTCGGCGCCATTACCACCATCCCCTCGAGTGACAGTCCGCGCCGTCAGCCGGCGGATGGATGAAAACCTCACCGCGGACGGCTGGGTAAGAGGAAAGCCGTGCCGCGTGCTGGTGGACACCGGGGCGGCCGTGACCATCATCAGACCTGACGTGGCGAAGGGTTTGTCGACGAGGAAGCCGAGCCGACCATACGAGCTTGTGACGGCATCGGGCGACACCATGCCTGTGGAGAAGGAGGCCCTGCTGGAGCTGAACTTGGGACGGAGTGCCGTGCGTCTGTGGGTGTTCGTCGCGAAGGTGACTGAGGAGGTGATTCTGGGACTGGATGCCCTCAGGAGCCACGAGGCGACGGTCGACGTCGGCAGGAAGGTCCTGAGGCTCAACGCAGAAGAGGTTATACTCCGTCAACCAGAAGAGCGCCTTGGAATTGGCAGGGTCGTCTTGAGCGAAGACGTGGTTGTCCCCGCGAGGAGCGAAGTGATAGTGACGGCGCGACCGGAAGGCCAGACAGCACGTTGGGTCCAGAGGCAGCAGGAGTACGACTTCACCTCGGAACATCGCAGAGGGAAGAGTCACCGTAACGCGGACGCTATGTCCCGAAGACCCTGTCCAGAAGAGTGCGGCCAATGCACAATAGTGGAGGGGAAGGAGCGTGCCGCAGCAGTTCGAGTAGTCACGGCAGTGCCTGCGGATGGCTGGTATAGCGCAGGCCTGAGGAGGGAGCAGCTGGCGGACGCAGACTTGGGGCCACTCTTGAGGGATGTGGAGAACCTGGTGGACCACTTCCGCGACATGCGCGAGATGACTCGCCAGAACATCCAGAAGGCGAGCGACCGCATGAAAACCCGATACGACAGGCAAGCCAACAGCCAAGGGTTCCAGCAAGGTGACCTGGTCTGGTTGTACCGCCTGACCCGGACCAAGGGACGCTGCCCGAAGCTTCAGCAGCCATGGCAAGGACCGTACCGTGTGATGAGGAGGATTAACGACGTGGTCTACCGCATCCAGAAGGTGCCCCGAGGAGAGATGTTGGTGGTACACCTGGATCGCCTGGCCCGCTACGAAGGCGCTGTTCGGGACGACCAGCCTTGAGGAGGGAGCAGTGTCACCCTGGTGGTAGGCTCGCGAAGCCGATGAAAAGTGATGGCCGATCGTTACCGGAAGTGAGAGACAGTTGAGGGTAGAGTGAGAGAAAATAAACAGTTTAAGGTTCGCTAGCAAACTGTAATGGTGACGAATGTATTTGCTAGGAAAATAAAGTGTAGTTTTTGTGTTTCTTAACCTCGTTTTATTATTTCACGAACCCACAAAGTCACATTATACATAGTTTTGGGGGAGGAATGTTCTCGAAAATATTGGTATAGCATCCTGGAAGAAGTTGAAGTTAAACACCAAGTTCGCTATTTAACCTAATTTTCATTTTTAGCTAAGCTGTTGTCACACAGACGTTATTCCAAATCTTTTGCTTAATTCAGAAATACTCACAACATATTTCTGGCCAAATATCGGTATGTGTTTTGGATGGGGTACAATACTTTCTTTATTTATTGTACAGAAGTGTGAAAATTATAATACTCAAGTAGATTTTCACGGTAAAATGGTTGTAAGTTGTAATTTTAAAATATTTTAATCAAAACCTTATACAAAACTTACCAGCTATTTGTCACTATGAATATTCGTATTTATCCAATAGAAACACTACATTAGTAATTTTTTGGCGAATAATCAGTTTTCCAACCCTTTGCCACAAGTCTACATAGAAGAAGAAACACACAAAAAACAACACAAATATATACAGTTTAATTTCAAAATATAGTCTTGAATGTTTACAAATAATAGCAATTACTAGTTGAAAAACGACTAAAAACGATAATTCAAAATATATTTTTCGCAAAATTATATTTTTCAAGGAAGAAAACGTTTATTTTTGTCCATAAGTACAAGATAAAATATTGATTCTTTGCTTTCATTCTGCTTTTGCATATAGGCGGCCATATATTCAGATCATCGAGAAATATGTATTTTATTTCAATAACAGATACTGCCGACCTCGGTAGCGTGGCGGTAGAGTGTCTGCCTCACGTTCAAGAGGTCCCGAGTTCAAACCTTGGTCAGGGTGAGTTACCTGGATAAGGTTTTTCCAGGGTTTTCCCTTATCCTGTAAGGCGAATGTCGGGTAACTCTAAGCTCCATGGACCCCGGACTCATTTGAGCATCATTTCATCCATCCCATTCATCGTCCGATATGACTTAACGTTGGAGGACGTAAATTACAAAAAAAAAAAAAAAAAAAAAAAAAAAAAAAAAAAAAAAAAAAAAAAAAAAAAAAAACAGATCTGCCCTGAGCTCTAAACAACTAAAAACTCTTTTGGAGTCTAATAATAGTTTCCACATTTCTGTGGGTAACAGAGAAATTAAAAACGAAGAGACCGCACATGGTCGAGTGATTAGGCTTCTGACTTATCAACTACATTCAACTTCCGGGGGAGTACTTTTTCTATTCTCTCCAGACTCCGGCAACATGAATGCGGAGATGAATGTAAGGTGTTCGTTATAAAAAAGGTTATTAAAATTAACATTTAACAGCTCTAATTTGAGAGAGTACAACGCTGTAAGTTAGTTGTTTCTTAAGTCAAATAGCTGTTTTTAAAATATCCTACCTAATAAGTTCATACAGTTTGTGAGCAGATATGTAGAAAGTTTGTGATTGTATTTTGTCTTTTCTTCTTTTCTTTCTATACTGATAGTTTATTACCACTGTTGATACTATTTCTGCATGTTTCTAACCTTTTTGCTTAATCTCAATTAATGCCTGAGTAACGTAACCTGGGTAAAGAAGTAATTTTTATATGTGTAGTGCAATTAATAACACACACGTGGAAGAATAACGTGCAGAAATGAATCGTAAAAATAATAATTTTGAGGTTAAAAATGCAATGCTCTTGTTATTATACCTTGCATCTGTGACTATGCTTCTAACCTCAACATTTTTATTTTGGTACTGTCTTAGGGCTATACACTTTTCTGCATATTTTCCCCATCTTATATATAAAGTATATATGTGAATCTGTCAAGGGTAGAGAATGTCGTGTAAGTGCACTATATCTGAAGGCAATGAAGCTAAATTTTGGGCACATAGCCTGAATACACCCAGTAAAAGAAGCAACAACATTTAAAGTTAGCTGACGTACCTGTCATAATCGGCCTTGCAGTAAAGTTTTGCATTGCGACAGTAACAAGAGTGACTGAGTAGGACTCCACATTCGCTGCAGGCGAGGCAGTGTTCATGCCAACTTGCGTCTGCTACCCTCATCAGGAAGCGATCGTGGATCTTCTGGCCGCAACCCTCGCACACCTCATACGTCTTCTCACACTTTATGGTGGGCGCCCCGCCGCTTCCCCCGCCTCCTCCGGGCTCTGCAAACAAATCCATAAAGCTTTCGTTAAACATGCTCATCATTTTAAACTCCATCTTTGCTACCTAAATTTATCTTATAGGAAAAGCAGCAAACCCGAGACATACCTCGAATTCAACCTTTGTCATTTAACCGATTTGTCATAAAAGGTTATAAATGTGTAAATATTGCAAGGTAGTAAGAAGCGAGCACCCATTTAAACGAGATAAAATGGATAAGTACATCATTAAATAAATTTTGAAGTGTCTGACATACCTGAATTTCATATGCTCTCGTTTTGTAAAACACAGTTACAAAGTTTAAATAAAATAAAATTACAAGCGTAAGAGAAGGTATGCGTATTTTGTTTTTATGTTATAGCATTTATAAACTTTCAGTTCAATTATATATTGACATTAAAAGCAGAAGTGAAAGACATAATAGAAACACAGAATTAGCCCTAATTCCAAGTTATGAAGAAAATACTAACGATTTATGAACTGAACATGTAGTAAAATGTTAAAAATATTTTGGAAACATCAATGTTGTCATATTTGCTGTTGACTTCTACTAAAGTTTTGACAGTTACATTGACTTATTTAATTGTGACTATTATATTTTATACTCTATTGTATAGGTAAGTGGCACGATATATGCCCGCCTCTGTAGCATAGGTGGTAACTTGTCTGCCTCACGTTCAAGAGGTCTCGAGTTCGAATCTCGGTTAGGGTGAATTACCTAGATAATTTTTTTCCGGGGTTTTCCCTTATCCTTAAAGATGAATGTCAGCTAAACTCTATGCTGACTTGAGCATCATTTCGTCCATTTCATTCATTGTCCAAATAAGAGTTAATGTTGGAGGACATTCATTAAAAAACGTGTAGCATTATATATAAGAGAGAGCTTTCGTTTTTAACTTTTCAGAGGATGCAGGGTTTACGGAAAGAATGCATCGTAACTATATAAAACGTAACCATCACTATTGTAATTTTACTAAAATGTCATAATTTCGCTAGCCATTTCTGACCAATAATAAACGCAGGTTATGATCTTGCACACCGGATGCGGAATGAGTAAAACAGATTCTTTTAGAAACTTCATAGCAAAGATCATTAAACATGAATCTTGGAAGTAAGGCTTGCAAACGAACGAAGGCAAAAAATGATGCTTTGTGCACACGAATTCCGTAACTGAAGCGAGTCTAAAGCCCCAAAAGATATGAAACCTGTGAGAAATATTAAAACGACACAGAAAGCCGTCACCAAAGTGGGACACTGGGACCTTCTTCACACCACTGCCATCTCCAGGGAGATGAAGGGAATATCGTTCATTTCTACTGCTCTACAATAAAGGATCCCTCTCTGCTAGAAAGAAACAGAAAATGATTTCTTTGAAGATGAGGCGCTGATGCGAACATCAGCATTCGTGTGTAGAAAATTATACCGTAGAACCGTTCAGTGTAGTAATTGGCATTAGCTGATGTAGTGTACGTCTTGAAATACTTATAGTTTAATCTTGTAGAGCTTTAAAAACATCATGTTTTTTTATCAACATACATTTAAAATGTAAAGCTTCTAGTATGTTTTATTGCGGGAAATTTAGGCTTTATTTGGGGTATTTTATTTAAATAATGTTTAAATATTCGTATTTGAAAAAGTTTTCTTTTTTGATGTTCTAAAAACTTGAATATTTAAATCTTTCACATTCATTGTAGCTATTCTACCATTCACTGTCACCTAAGGCAGAAAAATCATCACATTCGTCTAAAAATTGAGCTTCATGGCTTCATCAGTAACACAGTTTTGAGGTTCCTTCAATCACACCCCCATTCCAAAAATAGAAATGAGAAGAGAAATCATTAGTAGGTCTGCGCATGAATCTGTGTTTCAAGACATGCCATGTATCAGTTAGGCGGAACTGACAGGAAACTATTGTCAATAGGTGTGGGCTCCTTAATTGTGACTCTTCTCTTTTCATAACTCGGCGGTAGCAAGGAGTTCTAGGGTATACAGACAATATAAGTTACATAATCTGGTTCACTTGCTTATTGAAATTGCTATTTTATCGTCTACTGCCGATTGTTTTCTCAATATTCTCTCCAGCATCCCAAACATAGACGTAACAATTAATATTATCTAACGTGCATTAAGACGTCTGAAGGATTTTCGTTCCAAATCTGCGTGTTCCCTGTATCATATCTTTGGCTTAGTCTACCAGTAATACAATGAACTTTATCCATCGATACATACTATAGGTATTTTTAGTTTTGACTCGTTTATAAACAACTTCCCATTTATTCTAGTTTTCATTGGCGTTTGTAGGCAAGCAGGTATCGCGTAGCCGAATGCCCCGTTACCAGAATATCATTTGAATGTTTCTTCCTACTGCGGGACCATGAATTCATCTCAACAGCCGTTAGTAACGTATTTGCAAGCTTTTAAGAAATACTTGAGATTCGTATTTTGGTAACAAAAGGTTTCTATAGATATGCAAAGAGTTTAGCTGTGGCACGTACTTTACTATTTTATCCTAATATTGTATTGACTTCGCATTTCATTAGTGGTATCATGTTTTATATTTAACGAATTACTTTATAGTTTTGTGAGGCCCATTGGTATGCCATATACTGTTTCAGATGGAAAGGAAAATATTTATAGAATTCCTCTATAATTATTTACATGAACGACATGATATGATCGCATTAACTAATGGAGGACATTAATATGAAACAATAAAAAGGAGTTTCACAAGTTGTTTTTAGCAATTGTTGCAAACCTCTGCCGCTGAGCTCCAGCTATCGTACCATCAGCACCGTGCATCATGTGCAAGTCAATGAGCTCTGCCTTCTTAAAGAGAAGTATGTTATAAGAATGACAGCAGATACTCAATCCTAACCTACAAGACTTGGGAATGAAATAAATGAAGAGGTTATAAAGACAAATATGGAAGGTTCTTTCCTCTCCTTTAAATTATTTACTAAGAGATAGGTTAAGTCAAAATTTAAACACCCTGTATAAAAGAAAAACAATATTCTCGACAACCATAGAACTGTAGCCAATGACATATGCAATGTGTATGTTTACGTGTATTTAACTTACACTGGTTTGCACTCAGTGGCTTTATAAGTCTGGTGCGAGACAAATCCAAAGTAACATGAGCCATTGAGATATACCATATTTGGTATGCGAAGGAGGAACGGTTGGAAAATAGGCTCCCTTAAGAATTCTACTCTAGTTCGGGTAAACAAATGGGGATGGCTACGTGTGCAACATAATTAGTCACTCTTCCTTCTAAAAGAAAAGATGAGTAATAAATGAGTTACCTATAGTATTAATATATATGAAATCTTAAGTAATACGTAATATTCATGTATCAAGTGCTGTGGAAAGTGTTTAAAACCACAGAGAAAGGCTTCAGGCAGTGCTTATTTTTGCTTCACTGGTGAAGGTCGACTTTGCGGTAACAGGTTGTCTGAGATTGCTGTAGTCCCGCAGAGTAGTACTGTCGGAGAAGTTGCCCAACAATCAGGGGTAATATGAATTTTCTCTGAAAAGATATCAGCTGTTTTAATTTTGATCCTAGTTTACTAACCACACGCTGCTTGGTGTAAATGACACCGGCATGGTGTCATTTAGCTGAGGGCTTAAGTTGGCGATAGAAAATTTTGTATCTTTATTTATTACTACATATCCCGTTACATATTTTAATACCACATGCTAGATTTAGCTTATTTCTAAGATATTTATGGTTAATTACAAAATATATTACAATTTTCTTTTCGCATTACACACTATAAAATAATTAACAATATAACTTTACATGCTCTTGCACTTTGAAAATTAATTTAAAAACATATAAAGACGCATTTAAATGAAGTATGGTTTTAAATTAGGAGACCCTACCCTTTCATTTAATTTTCTACTTTTCTCCTTAAATACTTTCACCATCCCTTCATATATTAGATTTATGTTAATTCTGTTTGCACCAGCACATAGATCCTTCATTATTTTAAATCGATTAAAATAAAATGTTACTCTCGCATTCTATTCCGTACTGTGCTGAGTGTTCAGGAAAAGCACTGGTTAGAACATGTATAAACTTTTCATTTAAATTTTTTAGTACTAGAAATTTTAATTCTATGGCACTTGAATAACATTTCACTCAAGAAAGTAAAGTAAATTCAGATAAACAATAAATAGAATGGCTGTACATAAGATTAAAGTTAAGGCATCTCACACTCGTTTAAATGAAATTGGATGATTAATTTAACTTTTTAAACTGTGGAGTCTTCACTTCGACACCTGATCGTATTAAAGGAACTCGTTTGTCCAGTGCTGGCTACTCCTAACTGATTCTGTCCCCTCTCTATGTACTGGCTGATCAGTTGCACGAAGTTAATAGATTGTGAAGCCAGGAATTCCCATATTAAGGTGTGTTAGGAGTCTGCCAAAATACTATATACTTCAGCGAAAAGTGTCTTCATATAAGATTCCTTACATTAAAGTTCTAGTACAGAAGTGTGACGGTGATTTATAGACAGATTCCTTGCTGTTCGTCCGCCTCACTGACAATCGATTCATAATTTTTTAAAAAGAGTTAGGGAAACGGAAGCTTTTCTTGATGAGAAACGGATGTAAATCGTCCTGTTTTACAGAGGAAAAACTCGATGGCAGGGATAAAAGTTAGAACAAAGTCCAAAGGAATCTCTGAGAAAGTCTGCACAAAATTCAGGAATTTTAAAAATTTGCCTTGAAATGCCACCAAGCATTTAAAAGTGAAACCCTAAAAATAACACATAGGTATTTAAGGCATCACACCCATGTGGTCCTGCACTTGCATTGTTGGATATGATTATGACTGCTCTATTGATCCGCAGTTATTTATTTTAGCGTATAGAACAATGCTTTAATTACATGGTCATGAAGAATTAAGAGTGTTGAGGACAATTTTCTTAAAAGGCGTGAGAGATGTGTGACAACACAGGACATTTTCATATTCTATGACGAACTTATGTGATGATTTTATATAGTTATGATTTGCATGAGAAATATATGTACTTGAATTTAAGGAGCTCTTGAATATCCAGCTCCGCCAACAAACGGCGTGCTTGCCTGTGCCAAAAAATTTTCTATTAGGGCGGCCACGTGTACAAAGGAAGGTTATGTTTGAAGCCTCGTAGGATATTATATTATTTCATTTGCAGACTGGAAGTGATAATTATGTATGTTTGCTATATTATGGTTTTGATGAAAATATACAAATACCATCGGTCGCTTTACTTTTAGTTTCCTTGTATTCTCGCATATAGAGACTAATTATTTATGAAAGTGGCTCAGATGTTTAGGCGCTGTTCTACTGATCTCACCATCGTGAGTTCAAACCCATCCCAGACCGATGGTATTTAAACATGCTTAAAATCAACAATCCCATGTCAATAGATTTACTGGTATGTAAAAGACCTCCTGCAGGGCGATATTTCGGCACATTGGCAGCGTTGTTATCTTGCAGGCAATTGAAGGCGTCTTTAACAAACAAAATTATGCAATTCAACTAATTATTCAGGTTTCAGATTCCTTCTTGTTTGCGCTTAGCGTGCGTCAGTTGTTACCCATGACCAGATGGATTGGAAGAATTGGAATATTGAGCAAGACTTGTTGCAAGGTTAAATATTTGTAAAACCAAAGCCTCTTAGTTGTAAATACATTACGTTACTTCTATGGTATCGTAATGGAATATATTTTGTAGGATAAAAAGATAATTCAATTATTTTGAATATTGTCTACAGTGTTTCTTGCCCTTGGTCTGTGCTTGAGTGTTCACGGCTGCTTTGCCGACGAGGTTTCCTTCAGTTAAAGGTAGAAACTGATATGTATAAATTTATTGCAGACATATTTTATTTCTGTAAATGATGTAATGTACAGCATGCTTATTTATAAGTAATAATGCTGAATAGTTCCTCTAACAGTTGAATGCACTAAAACACATCAGATTACATTTGAAGTGCTTTATTTTTACTAATACCAAAATTGTATCTTGATGTCGAAATTAATATTTGCATGGCTTATCCGCTGATGGTGGTATGGAATTCTCGATACTAGCGACCCAGTGCATAAAGGTAATTGCGTCATCAGGACATAGACCAATGACTCGTATGACGACATCTTGTTAATTACCCTGCCAACTTAATTGGGAGGAGGGGGTGTGACGCATCGAATTAACCTTTCTCCACGTTGTCGACATTAAATGATGGACTAATTACGAACGTCGAGGGGTTAATCAACCTTTCCTGCCAAACCTTGTCCACAGTGCTCCACAAGATTCAGCAGGCGGCTTGATGAATCACGTTCAAATTGAATCACAAGTAGCGACCAAGAGCTTTGTCAGTGCACAATCACCTGAGGCCATACAATCGAATCAAATGTCACTCCATATGAAATACATCCGTGAGCTAGGGAACTTCCATTAAGATGAACTCTGGTCCTCTAATGTTTAATAGTGATAAAGGAACTAATACTGGTACCTCTGAACCGTTAAATGCTCTAACGTTAGACAGCTATACCAGTGTTCATGCTCTTAATTAGAACGCTCTGAAATATCAGAAATATAACTCAAGTACAAGGCGTTTATATAAAATGTATCCCACATGCGTGGTGTTTGGATTGAGTGGTTGGGTGTTACGCGACCACCCAAGAATGCACTTTTAAATTCGCTCCTTTAATTTAAAAATTAAAAGATGAGACATGTCCTCAATAGTGAATAATTAAAACATGTATATGTAGTCGTATAGAACCAATATCACCTTTAAATTAGAGACAACTTGATATACCTAACGAGTTTTGGTAAGGTTATTTCTCCCATCGATTGTTTGTATTTGGGGGAACAGTGGATCTATAGCTGTATCTTCAGATTTTTTACGTTTATGTGTGCATTTTCTGCACCAAGACTTATAATTTAATTAGTAACACAGCACATCACATCACAGGCTTCTGGTAAATACCAGTACACGTGGTGCATTGCAGGTAACCAGCATTAGTACCTATCTCAAACCAGAGTCTAAGAGCATTTAAATTACTAAAACCCTTAGCACATACAGCAAAGAACTATTCCTCCTCTTCCTGTTGTGGCACTACAGCCCACAAAATTCCTATGCCTGCCATTTCGACTACCGACTTCACGCGTATTTACTCAAGGCGGAGATGGACGGTGGTCCAACCGATACAGGAACATGATGTGGCCAGCATCACACATCGGCGCATCATTTTTTATGTGATGAAATCACCCATGTTATTTCTCTTCTTCTGAAAGCTGCTGGTCTCAAGTTAAAGTTGGCTTTCCTGTTCCCGTAGGGGAGGAGATCCGTCCCCTTCAGCTGCCGAGGTGCGGGCGCAGCGGACTCTTAGCACTCGTGGTACCTCTGAAGTTACTAGAGGAACCTCGGCCAAACTGCCGAGCCCCTCTCGTCGGGGAGCTGTTGGGATTGGGTTGGACTCGAAGGGGCAGTGTGTTCCCGACACCCACGGGGAATTGGGTACCTCCGGCCCGCAGAGGGTAGAGGGTTGCCTCATAAGTCCCGGGTACTAGCCTGCAGAGCTAGTAGAAGGTGTGCTAGATCACCATGCGGCCCACCTAGGTTTTTCGGTAGTCTTCCTGCGTGGTTGACGCGCGTAAGTGGCGTATCCACTTCCATCCCTTCTTGACGTTGTTGTCAACGTTTTTTTTTTTTTTTTTTTTTTCTGCACTTAACTAACTGGCTTTTCTGTACTTCTCCTGTAAACATTTGGACCGCTAACACACTTTGCCTTACTTACGAAGAAAGCAATACCGCTCGCAGTTGCCGAGGATCTAACAACTTGCATACGGTACAATTTTTATGTGAAAGTTCTGTGGCCGTATTATTAGACTGCAAAAGGCTTTTTTCATCAAAAGTATTTTAAAGTTTATTTAGATTCAACCCAGTCCTTACCGTATGCGGCTTGAAACAAACATCATGAAAGGAAAATTAACCAGTGAGAAATGTTACACTCTGTGTGAAATGAAGGAAGGATCGGAAATATTGTCATTAAACAATTCAATTCTGATTCATATAAACAACTAGAGATGAATGGCAGCACCTCGGTAGCGTATATGGTAGCATATCTGCCTCACGTTCAAGAGGTCCCGAGTTCGTATCTCGGTCAGGGTGAGTTATCTGGATAAGGTTTTTCAGGGGTTTTCCCTTATACCACAGATTCATGTCAGGTTACTCTAAGCTCTGTGGACTCTGAGATAATTTGAGCACCATTTCAATCATTTAGTTCGTCGTCCGATATGACTTGGAGGATTTAATTTAAAGGAAAAAAGTAGAGATGGCTGACCAATTAAATATGATTAACACTTGATCCAACAGTGAGGGATGGGAGAGAAATGAGATACTGAGTAATAAAATGCAGAACAGGCGTAGTATTTACATCATCTAGTTTTTTTTTAAAAGTAGACCTGGACATTAAATTCAGTATCTCAAGGTTGGTATTGGATAATTCAGGTTAAATAAGAATACCTCATTTACCTGTTAAAATGTTTATTTTATTGTTCTTAATTGTTCTTTCAGATAAGCCGTATGTAAGCTAAAGGTGAAAATGTAGAATCAAAATTCCATCTCAAAACAAATTTGTAAATAGCCTTGTGACTTACTATAAAAAGGGCTAGTTGGGAAGTTTAGTACCGTGTCGGTGTGTTGCTGTGATAATTTAGTCGGTTGGAGCAGCGATACGGTAAGTCAAAGATACGTGGCTCAAATCCGGTAATGGCATTGCATTTTCTGTGTGATACTGCAGTACACACTTTATTATTGTTTGTCGTCGACAAGCTGTCAAACCTTCTGTCACATTTCGTTTTCTGAGTCATAATTTTTGTCTTGGCTGATGCTGAGTACCTCAGATAAATATGTGAAGGCCCGCCTCGGTAGCATAGATAGTAACATGTTTGCCTGACGTTCAAGAGGTCCCGAGTTCGAATTTCGGTCAGGGTGAGTTACCTGGATAAGGGGTTTTCCGGGATTTTCCTTTATCTTGAAAGACAAATGTCGGGTAACTCCAAGCTCTTTGGATCCTGGACACATTTGAGCATCATTTCACATATTTCATTCATCATCGGATATGACTTAACGTTGGAGGACGTAAATTGAAAAAAAAAAGTTAAGAAATTAATTCGTTCGCCACATTATTTTACCCCTGCTCTGTAAGGTCACATGTTGACATTTGCCCGTGGCATACTTAATTCTGATGTCTATCGAAAAGTTTCACACTTTTTGGTCCAACTTTGCAATGCCAATTTAATGACTTCATGAGCTAGTTTCTTAATAACTATAAAAGTTAGAAGATGATATTTATACCAGGATAACGAAGATACTAATGGAATATTCATAAAATGTGGGAGTAATACTTTTTTTTTAAAAAAAAGATATGGTATTTAAAAGTAAGAATGTGATTATAGTGTTGAAGCAGTTATTTTAGATGAAATATTATAAAAATGTCAATATTTTAATTTTGTTATTTTAAATTTATTGAGAAAATAATTCATTGGAAATTATTAAAAAATTGTAGTAGAAAGAGAATGAGATTAAAAAGAACAGTTTATGGTAAAATAGTGACTGAAGAGGTGAAAGCAAAGGAATATGAATATTATTAATGTGTTTAACGTTGAAAATATTAGTATAAATTTCTAAGAAGTGTTGTTTGAATGTTAAATTATTCAAAAACTGATTTAAAGAAAAGATAATGAAGATTACCAAATATGGTCATGAAAGGTGTGCAACTAAAAGATGACGTGAACCAATGAGAAATTATTGAATTGCTATAGCAATTCACGTAGCTTAATTCTGCAAATGGACACCGTAGAGGGTGGGACCAAATCTGTGTAGAATCGTCAGGAAGAAATACATAATTAATGTAAAAGGAATTGCGACGCTACTGAAATCATGTAGGTATTAATTTTGTGTTTACGACGTGTTTATGTTAACTTCTGAAGGAATTAAAATCGGGATATTTAAAAAAGGAAATCAAACAATTAAATTTATTTAGTCAATTACTTTCATATCTTCCTTTCCGATACTACGTCTGAGATACGAACGAGGTTTTCACGCGAAAACTGCAGCTGCCATGGGTAACTACGAGAGGACATCGTGACTCAGAGCATCATAACCTCCGAGAAGAGGACGCTGCAGCATCCCAACACAGAGGTCCAGGAGCAATGCCTCAGCGCGGTACAGTATTTCATCATCCGAGTACAAATTCCGTCGCAGTATTGTATATTTTAAGAACTCAATATTACAGAACAAAATAAACAAATGTGGACTTCTATGGATAATGCTAAAATTTTCTTTGACAAAAGCTAACATAATGGGTAATTTGTTGTGAAGAATGTAATTTTGTAAATAAGTTCAAATAGAAAACTTTAGACAGTTCTAAATATACTTTAGCTTATCTCAGCTCCGTATGCTAGATTATATGAGCCATTCTCCTGTTGGTGCAAATCCTCCAGTTTTCTTTTAGTCGTAGGGATTTTCTTGCATTTTTATGAATATGCAGAAATGCAGGTGTGCTCAATTTTCATTCCTGTTTTTTAAATAAATGTTTCAATGGATATCCTTTATGAAAGTTGCCGCAATAACTACATCTGTATGTAACATTTTGTTACCAATAAAAACATTCTTTAAAAGCTTGTCCAGGTGACATTCTGCAAATATTCATCTGGA
The DNA here is from genome assembly GCA_030765055.1 of Mantis religiosa. Taxonomy (NCBI): domain Eukaryota; kingdom Metazoa; phylum Arthropoda; class Insecta; order Mantodea; family Mantidae; genus Mantis; species Mantis religiosa. The sequence continues at coordinate 144,056,155 of CM060949.1, forward strand.
TTTAATTCCTCAAGAAGGCACGTTTAAGTAATGTTCACATATCTCTGCTATAAACACTAGTTTCATTGTGGAAACGTAGAGTCAGATTGAAAAATTCAATGCCATAGCCGGGATTTGAACCACGGATCTTCTGGTTTCCGTCCAGCCGCACTACCATTTTGCTACTATGGCCAACATGCCGATATGACATTAAATTCTCCAACTGACTCGTATTTTCCCGGTAAACCACTAGGAGTTCTCATAAACACATGAGACAACTACCTTAATGGCGACTTACTATACTGTAAGTACTTTAAGGCCCGGGCCTTTTAGTAAACCACTATTAGGTCAAGTAATGGAAATTAATTGTTCTTTAACACTGGCCGTGTGTAGGCTAAATTGTGGAAACGTAGAGTCAGACTGAAAAATTTAATGCCATTGACCTAATAGTGGTTAACTATAACGCCCGGGCCTTAAAGTACTTACAGTATATTAAGTCGCCATTAAGGTAGTTGTCTCATGTGTTTATGAGAACTCCTAAGTGGTTTACCGGGAAAATACGAGTCAGTTGGAGAATTTAATGTCATATCAGCACGCTGGCCATAGTAGCACAATGGTAGTGTGGCTGGACGGAAACCAGAAGATCCGTGGTTCAAATCCCGGCTATGGCATTGAATTTTTCAATCTGACTCTACGTTTCCACAATTTAGCCTACACACGGCCAGTGTGAAAGAACAATTAATTTCCATTAATTGAACTAGTTTCATTGCCTCCGTAAGACAATTATTGGGAAAATGACGTGGTTTTTTGGACCGTACTCCTCGCGTTCTTAGTCTTTTAGAATTTACACCTTTGATTGAACATAGACTAAGGATATTTATTGCATGGCAGAAACACATTTAAAAACAATTTACTTTTCAGTACGTAGCTAGCAAGAGCTCTATAGAACTTTAATCGTCAAATTCTGTAGACTAACTAAAGAATGTTAATGTTTCATGATTTTTGAACCATCTTAAGCAAAAAGAAATGCCTCGGCGGCGGCTAAGGTTTTTTTCCTAGTACCAACTCTGTTTCTTCATTCACCTTGACTGTCGTTGGGAACATATTTACACACTTCCTTATCGTATTCTCCAGGAATGCGCCGATATGCATATCTTGCTTACAAAGGTTTGCGAATTTGCTCAGGGGGAAAGAAACTTGAAGCACCTCTAGTTTATTAGAAATCTTTCCTCTGCATCCTGTCTCTGCAGTAAGCAGGCAGACAGACGATCTGAAGTGTAAGATTTACTAGCCTATGCATAGAAATCTTATTAAAATTCTGATAAATGGAGAAACTATGACAGAAACTATTTACACTTATATTGTATTCTTCATTTTATATGGCAAAGCAAATTTACCTGGTTAAATAATACATTCTCAAAATCCTCCTTTGCGACATAGAGTCTTGATGCACAGGAATAGTTATTCCATAATGAAATTCCATAATTCAAATGACTGTGAAAATTACTACAATAGGCGCCAATTAGTAATTCGATTGCTACATTAATTTTAAATATTCTTAACACAAATAAACCTTATTTTCTTTCTTGTGCAAAACAAATTGGATGCCAGATACAAACATTAAAATTTTTCTGATTTATCTTCTTTTGAACTAACCTCTTCAAACTAAAGTACAGGTATAATATACTAAATAACGTTTTTTAAATGATAACGAATCTTTACTGTTAAATATGCATACTCGTATTATACAAACTACTTATAAATAGTTGAACTGCAACGACTTGACTGTTAACATATATCCAATGATTCGATTGACTTTGCATATTATTTGGGGTTTGATATTACATCGATGTCGTATACAGTCTCACGGTGTAGGTAAAATATAGAACTTTCTAAAACTCTGTTTTCAAGGAGCTATTTTTGATCAGAGAGATTACATCTTTCAGTTTACGTTAGCTTCAACTTAGCATCTTGATCTACAGAAAATCTGACGGGAGGAAGAGGTGAGATGACATATTGTCACCTAATTATCGGAAGGCCCGACCAGCTAGCAACCGGGTAGGCGACAGGAGGATTTTGGCCACGCCTACCCATTTATCTTGTAGCGCTAACAAAGGGAATGGTTGGAAAAACATCACTAGCCATCCCTTTCCCCCTCCCTACGTCTGGAACAGTCGGGAATATTCACTGAACCGCGAGACTTCCAGAAACGGCGATCTTCTCTATATAAGGAGCGCCGTGCTAGTGAACGGACTGGAAGACTGTGTACGTGCATCGGAGGAGTTGTACGTAATTACGAGCGCAGGGTGGACCTGTGACAGACAAACTGGTGAATTGTAATTGTGTGCGCTACGTAATTCTATGTAATCGGCAAGTGTTCAAACTGTAACTCGGTGGAAATAAAGAACATTTTGAGTTTGTGCAATTGGACTTTTAATTTCACGAACCCACAAAGTCACAATATACTAAGCAGAGGCCAGGGTCCATAACAGCTACAGATGGAAACTCCTCAGTGCCGGCTCGTATAACCGGTACTGCTCTGCGAGGTTACACTTTCCCTGGGGAACTCGGACTCCAATCCGGAGGACGAGCAATTGCAGCGAGAAAACTCCCTCTAAACATACATCAACATTTAGAACCCTGGAGAAGGACAACACGTTAAGAGAAAAGAGAAGTGAGATGAAATGGAGGGATAGAATATTCAGGGAATATAATCATCTTTTCAGCATAGGCCTAGCGACCCGAGGAAATCCTAAAAGAAACTTATGGATCAAGATCAGTCACGACAATCGAACCCATGACCCGGTGAATTCGGCCACAAATGTACAGTAGTACAGAAGAAGTATTGCATTTCACCAAAAAGTTCACCAGAAATACACTTTCTGAAGAAAGTCCCCCCCCCCCCCCCAGAACTACCCTTTACATAGAAGACTTTTGGAAAACTTCCTTTCTCTCAAAAATGACTAACGATTTTAACTAAAACACCGTATGTTAAAGAGATTTGCATGACAAATAAAATGTAGCAAGAAATTTTCTGAGAATACTCTGTGAAGTTTTTTTTTTTCCTTACACAGTAACTTTTGTATAACCTTGTGGTTAGGTTATAAACGAAAACGTAGTGTACAAAAAAGTAGATATTTTTATAATGTATAACGCACTCCAAATAACTTTTTGTACAGTAATTAATGTTTTGAATTGTTCACTACCTTAATAATTCTATTAAAGTCCTTTCGATATTCAGTTCTTTTCTCGCAATTGGGTGGAAACACTGTGGATTTTTAAGGGCAGTGTATGATGCTTTGTTCTTAAACAGTTGACTGTCACTGTTCTCTTGTATTTTTAAGGTGAGGTTATTTATGCAAATACTTATCTGAATTAAATAAAGTAAAATTAATTTTCGTAACAATAGTTTGTATATACAGTAATAAACAAAATAAAGAAAATAGAGTAATAAGAGATATATTTTTTAAATGTGTTATTTATGTAGACATATTTTAAGAGTAATTTATGTAGATTTTCTTATATGGATTTACTTAGATTGTAATTATTGATCGTGTTAAGAGAGATTTATACGTTTCAGACGAGTTCTTTTTATAAAAATTGCTCGTAAAGGGGGAGGAAAAATGAAAAATAGCAGGCAACTCCAGGAAACCTTGCTTCGTAGAGCCGACGCTCGTCTGTCTGTTCGCGCGTTCAACGTTAAGAAGAAATGAAACGCGTGCAAGCGTGCGCATTCATGCAGATTCCTTTATTATCGACTGAATAGATCCTTTCATTCGAGAGAATGAAAAGGAATGTAATATCGACGGGATATTTTCTCCCCCATTTTGGTAAGAAACTGTGTGTTAGGCACTGCAGATCATTAAAAAGTGTAAAGAGATAGTAGGAGCGCATACAGATACCTTAAGCAATAGGGCTTTATGTTCTTCTGCGAAGTCAGAGAAGTACCATATGTTTAAAAATGAAAGCTATAGTAAAGTTAGGGATGTTCCTAATATCTCTCTTAGCTTAGCTAAGTTACATGAAGATTTTGAGGCCCCTTGAATCCAGAAATACTGGCTTTAGAAAAAGAAATACATACTAAACCAAATATGTATTATATTTATCACTTAAGTAGCCATCTTATACATATTTCATCAAAATTTTTAATCATTTTTAAGAAAATCAAAACTTTTCATGTAAAACTACCAAGTGTGGATTTATGACTTCCGTTTTTTGTTATACTAGTCACACACATGCGCATCATACATACAACGAACACTCGCATACGAAATTTTTCTAAAGTTTTTAACTAAGGTGACCTTAAAACGTGTATTTCCAGTGATATCCTTTATGAAACGCTTGCTGTAATATGTAAAATGCTTATTAACGGAACAAAAATTGTATGACGAAAAAATAATTTAAACAGGAAAAAGAGAAAGATAAGAAAAAGTTAGGTTTTGAAAGTTTTAATTTTCCCCAAAATGATCTCACGATATTGATTGAAATACCACGGTTAAATTATTTATTACAAACAAAATATTAAAATACATATTTTGTTAGACTTAACCAAGATAATTGTTATTGACTTGTATTTTACAATACGTATAGGTACTTTTCTTAAATAGGAATTACGTTAAGTATTAGTTATTTTTACCTCTTGTTCATGTAGAGAGAAAGGAATTTTATAGCCATCACATAGTGACCAGCTCTTAAAGTCTGCTATATTCCTTTATTATCCTTGTACCTACAAGGAAATGGGAGATAAGTCAATTTCTGGTAATGTTTATCTTGAAGAATAAACGTTTGTGTAAGTAATTTCTTCATGAGAAGAAAATGTTATATGAACGCAACATTTCATAATTTTTTTCTCGATATTTTGCTGGATACCCTTAGGTGAATGCCACATCGACATTTAAAGTAAATATTACAAAAACTGATATTGGTTTTCTATAACTTTAAATTTAATTTTACAATTAAAGAATTATGTATTCCACAACGTTTTAATTTTCAATTAAAAATATATTTTAATGTTTGTTTTTATTTGTTACATTTATACCCCACTTTTAACTCCGATGGCCATATCGGCGGCCGTTCTCCTTTGGAACATATCGAAAGTGTTAACTCGTATTCGTTGGGTTTTTAAATCATTATATCACGCACACATTCTCACTCTCATTCATACTTCCAGATGCTGGGGGAGATGGGGAATTATCTTGGTCGGAGAGAACTCTCCACCCCCACCGCCGGGGATCCAACCCAGGACCCCTAGCACCGCAGGCAGGCTTTAATGCTTTGTATTATATCTAGGTATACTTATATAAATTAGGTAAAACACGGAAAGAAAATGTTTTTCATTTTGAAATTTGAGGTTTTAAGAAATTATTTTTCAGCACTTTTCATTTTTCAAAATGTTCAACGATGCAGTTTTCATGCTTTACCTCTGTCCTTTTTTACATAGATTCCCAATATGTATGCAACTAAACTTATACAATTTATTTCTTTGAACAGTTTTTGAGTTATTTACTTTTAGAACTATATAATGCCTGAACAAGCCAGAAATTTAAAATGTGAAAATTTAAAAATTATTTTCTTTTTAACTAAGGTTAAGTATTATGTCTCACATTTGTGAGGTAAGTGACACAGTATTGTGTCGGATTTGGAATAGGGTAATAAGCTACAGTTTTAAAGTCTAATAACTTGAAAATAAAACGGGTATTATTATGAAATGTAATGATGAATATTAAGTAAAATCGAACATAAATATGCTGAATTGCGTGACAACTTTAGAAAATAATATTTTGGGTGTAGCATCTAGCCTTAGGTGTTTGTAAACAGTAAGAAGTTAAAGAGCTGGGGAGAATGGTTGAGCTCCATCATGTCGACGTTATTTACGCACAGGAAGTGTTCCATCTGCAACTGTAGCAGTAATAATGGACCGTAATAAAGTTGAGACGCACCCACCACCTCTGTTAACTTAGTTTGCTACTGGGTCATCGATCAGTCTGCTGGAATGTTGTCACCATGTGCGGGCAATTACATGCATATCCTTGGCTGATTATTGTGTCTACTGCTAGCATATGACAGCTTTAATGTTTACATCATCGTCCTAGACCACTGTGTGCGTGACAAACACGTCGAAAGGCCAGCGTCGCTCTTATTTCTACTACTTTAGTAACGCGGCTCAGTTGGTAGAGCATCTGCTTCTTGTGCAACGGGTCCCGGCTTCGGCGTTAGGAATTTTGCTCTAGCCAGGATAATTTCCTATGCTCAATAGGCTGTGATATAGAGAAAAGGCACTGTATACTATTGCCGATATCACCAGTGCAGTTAAAGGGAGGGTATAAGTGCAGGGATGAAAAATAAATTGTATGTTTTAATGTTCTCTATATTTTCACTTATCCCTTGTGGTTTACTAGTTATACAAAATTAATTCAGAGTGAAAAATACTTCTTAAAGTTTACGGAAAAATTACTTTTATTAAGGCAAGGCTACACTGAAAATTCCAACTTCCATAAATTAAACCTACCATTATGCAACTTTAGCCACATAATTAGAGTATCATTTTAAACTTGCATGCAAATTTTCATGTTGCTACACCAAATATTTCATTAATTGTTAATTATTCTTTGTGAGAATATTGCAAAAATTACTCGCTATATAAAATGTTCTACGCGTCAAAAATGTTGAGCTTTCAAGATGAATTTTTGTTTTCGGCTAGTACAGAGCAATTTTAAAAGATCCACGTACTTATTTTTTGGAATATTCTTGTAGCATTTGTGTTAAACTATTTTCCATGCGTTAGCTCTTAAAATTTTGAAAATATTAACTTTTTTAATCCTTAACACCATATAATTTTCAAAACATCAGCATAAAGAGAAAAGGAGGAATGTGGACTTTGTTAGTTATATATTATGGACCTTTCCTGTAAGTTTCACTAAGTTAAATGTAAAACTTTGACGCGTGAGGCATTTTGTATACTCAAAAGTGTTAGAAAAAAGTTTCTCAGAAAATTAATTTTAAAGTAATGATTGTTACTTTTAACGATTGTTAAAGGTCTCAACATTTTCGGCGAATTTTCAATGTATCCTTGCCTTAACCACGAAAACATCTCAAATGACTCAAAATCATCAATACTTTTGAGAAAATGAAAAGTTTCTGTTGCCGAATGTCTTGAAATATTTCCCCTTAAGGTAGGTATATGATTCAATATTTCATTTCTCAGTTACATTATTCACAAACTCACACACTCAAATACGCGGACACGTAAAATCTATATTGTTTTAAATTATGAGAACATGTTCATTTTCGTTGAAATTAGTAGGTATATGCAATTTTTGGGTGGAATACAATACTTTATGTAGCGACTAAAAGGGACAGAAAAACTGAAAAGTGAGTTTTGTTGATTAATAAATGTTTAACCAAAAGGTTTCAATGTTGTTGTTGTTGTTGTTGTTTTCAAATGCTAGGCTTTGGCAATGAAGCCATTAGCTCTCTTGCTCTCCAATATTTCTGTGTAGTGGGGCCGGCAGGTAGGACATCAAAGGTTAAAAGATGTTCTTCAGTCATTTCCTCTTCTTTGTTGCACAGAGGACATTTTGCACTTGTATAAATTCCTATTCTGTGTAAGTGTTTAGCCAAATAGTCATGTTCCGTAAGTAATCTAAAATTTTCTACTGCAGCTTTACGTGGGATTTCTGTAATAATTTCTGGATTTTTAATTAAAATGTTCCATTTTTTTATCTTTGGCTTTCTTAGATATTAATTGGTTGATATTGTTTTTATATTTGCTTTTGATTAATATTTTTATGGATGTAAAGGGTAAGTTTTTACTTTTGTTCTGAATTAAATTTGCACCTTTTTTGGCAAGAAAATCAGCTGATTCATTTCCAGCAATTGCACAATGTGCAGGTATCCACTGTAATATAATTCTTTTCTGTAGTTTTTGAAGTTGTTGGATCATTTTGTGACATTCTTTAATTTGGATTGACCTCATTTTATATGAACTTATTGCACATAATACTGCTTTAGAATCAGAAAGTATGACAGCATTTTTGAATTTATCTATTCTGTATAGAAGGTGTTGGAGTGAAATATGAATAGCCGTTACTTCTGCATCAAAATTTGTTGTGTGGTATCCTGCTGGTTGATAGAATGAGAACAGTGCAAACTTAATTCCTGCTCTTGAGTTGTTGTCCAAGTTAGATCCAGCTGTGTAGATGTGTAAGCATTCTTCTGGTAGGTATCTATTGTTCACAGTTTCTAATGCTAGTGCTTTTAGTACAGGTTTGGAAGTTTCAGATTTTCTATTTGTTCTAAATCTAATTGAACATTAATTGGTTCAAAGGTCAGTGGGTTTTCTTTGATTAAAATGTTTTCTTTAGAATTAGGAAGATTCAGATCTGCTTTTTAATTCCGTAACTTTGTGTAGGAAAAAAAAAAAAAAGGTTTCAATGTAGTAAGTAGTATTGTCTTATTTTAGTGTTAGGATAGGATAGATCCTTACGGAGGGGATTCGGCACTACAACCAGTCTTATGCCTTGCTCCAAGTAGGACATTCCCGGAGAAAGGATGAGGCGAGAGTAGACAGAGGTCGGCCGACCCAAGGAGTCAGAGGACAGGGTCTCTACTATTGACCAGTTGGAAACTCCCCGGCAGCTCAGTATAGCCGGCATCTCACCCGCACTAGGCCGGCCCGAGACCGGAGACCGTCCTTCTGAAGGAGGAAGTGTTTACCAGGAGCATATCATCCTGTCATGCAGCGCCGAGACTCCCGCCAACACTTCTACCCTGAAAGAGACCACCATATGAGAGATGATGTGAAATAACAATGAAGATGAAATAGAGGGATAGGAAATTCGGGGAATGTAGTTAACCGAGCAATCATCGAAAGCCTATGGGCCAGATAGACCGGCCACGGGAATCGAACTACGAATGCGAACCGCAGACAAAATCGCCTGAGTCATGCCGCTTGGTTTATCTTAATGTTAACATAAAATAAAGTATTTCGACAACGGCTAATGCTACGAAGAAAGGAATAAATCTGAAATTGTATGATTGTTATGTCATAGTTTGTAAGTTATACAGAACTACTTATCTGATAGGGACCTCATAGAGTTCTTCCAGAAAGTTGAACATATTTACCTTTTATTAAGAATACGAACTCGTTATATTGGTGATATTTAAATAAAATCTCCAAAACTGTTTTTGTTGAGGTAAGGATGGGACAAATTAACCATTTAAAATGCTGTTGGTTGTTGTTGGTGGTGGTACATTCTTCATTTACCTAATTCGAAGAAGCAGATAGTGTCAAAATTAATTTTATACGACTTTTTTTTTTTGTAATTTACGTTCTACAACGTTAAATCATATCGGACGATGAATGGAATGGGTGAAATGGTGCTCAAATGAGCCCAGGGTGCATAGAGCTTAGAGTCACCAGGCATTCATCTTTCAGGATAAAGGAAAACCTGCAACGTTAAGCCGTATCGGACGATGAATGAAATGATGCTCGAATGAGTACAGGGTGCATAGAGTTACCAAAGATTCATCTTTCAGGATAGGGGAAAACCTCCAACGTTAAGTCATATCGGACGATGAATGAAATGGGTGAAATGATGCTCAAATGAAACCAGGGTGCATAGAGCTTAGAGTTACCCAACATTCGTCCTTCAGGATAAGGGTGACTTTTTTTTTATTTTTTTTATTTTACGTCCTCCAACGTTAAGTCATATCGGACGATGAATGGAATGGGTGAAATGATGTTCAAATGAAACCAAGGTGCATAGAACTTAGAGCTACCCAACATTCGTCGTTCAGGACAAGGGAAAACCCCGGAAAAAACCTTATCCAGGTAACTCACCCTGACTGAGATTTCAACTCGGGACCTCTTGATCGTGAGGCAGACACGCTACCACCACGCTGCCGAGGCGGGCTAGAATATGGGTGACGGAATAATATTTTGTATTTCATTAACATTCGGAAAGTCCTTTAGAATAAACTGAGAAGACAGGTTAGTGACTGGTTCTAATGAAATAAAGCGATACGTGTTTGAATATTGAATTTTATTAGAACATTGATCAATAGTTATTTAACCACACGGGTTTTGTAATTTACAGAACCTCTCTTCGCAATTCTTCCAGTTGATAATGTCCCAGATTTTGTTGACATATTCATTCCTGGCGTTCTTGTACTGAAGATAGTAAGCATGTTCCCAAACGTCTATACCAAGGATAGGCACGAGTCCTGTAGTGGGTTCCAAAGGGTCCTGGTTCGCGCAAGTCGCCAGCTGTAGGCATTTTCTCAACTTGTTGTATCCCAGCCAAGCCCATCCCGATCCCTGAATCCCAATGGCCATTTGAGACAACTCCTTTTTCATGACACACATCGAACCAAAGTCTCTCTGTATGGCAGCTTTTAGCTCTCCTTCAGGCTTTCCTCCCTCGGGCGAGAGACACTTCCAGAAAATGGAGTGGTTAATGTGACCCCCGCCATTGAACTTGAGCTGCTTGCAGAGGGATACTACTGTCTTTAGGTCACAATTATCGATTGCCTCTTTCATTTTCTCCTCCGCATTGTTGTAGTTATTGACGTAACCGGCATGATGCATGCAATAATGCAGTTGCATTATTTCTTCACTTATGATGGGTTCCAAAGCATCAAAATCATATGGCAGCTCAGGTAATGTGTATATTCTTCTGGACAATATTCTAGAGACAGCCGAGGCACTGTATCTTGCCAAAAACATCCTTGGTTCTCACAGTACCATAACCTTAAACATACAACATTTTTTTTTATAAAATACTTCCTTTAAATTTATTTAAGCGCAACCTATAATTAAAAGTTGGCAAAAGTTTAAAAAATAAATGTAATAAATAAAATATAAAATCCGTTATATAAAAAATTACAGGGTCTTTAATACATATGGTAACTGTTGCGAAGACTTTCTCCATTGCGAGAGAGAGCTGAGCGTCACCGGAAAAATTGTGCCGCCAGAGGCGCACTAAATTTCTCACCTTTGTAGCATATGTCGGAAATGTTGACCTTCTGCTCTCAACTAAGCTCAGTAACAGAAATCCTTATTTTAAGACTTCCTACACTACAGGAACTTGATGATAACATCATACAAGAAATCACAAGAATGACTGCTGCTGAGTTTAGACAACTGAGCAAGAACATTTTTACGAGATGATATGCTGCCTTTTTTAGAGTAGAAGTTTAACATGCCCAACATCTACTTATTGTAATGGTAAAGGATTTTATGATGCCTCTGACAGCACCATTTTCCCGATGACTCTGGGATCCCTTGCGTAGTGGGATTACCATATGCTTTAAAGATTATACTTTGAGCTTTTAACTTAAATTACATAATATGGCTTTTGGTCTTACAGCCCTTTTAAGCCTGAACACGTGATCAATTATATGACCAAGAGTATGCGACCTAATGGATTGTATTTACTTCCAAATGCCTCTTACTTGACTTTGACTTTTCCTATACTTTTGCGTATTGCAGAGGTTCTATACAATTTAATTTGTAACTATAAAAAATCCTTACAGCAGAATCTGGAATATGATTTTTGCTACACTTTTAATTGCTAAAAATGACAATTTGTATGTACATTAAGAAAAAACGCATTTAAAATTAGACTGAAAAATTAAAAAATTAGTCCAAAAACCACCACAATAAATCCAATTCTATAATGCAGTATAGTGTATTAGTACCTACTTAAATAAAGTGATAATATTATAATCGTTTTTAAAGTTACAATTTCTACTGAACATCTATCCAATTACCACAATAAATGTAAAATAAAATATTTTTATGAATAAATATTAAATAAATTTGCACAAAATTTCAAAGACACTTATAATTGTGGTGTAAAAGTGTGTGTCAACATTTTAGAAGCATCTAAATAAAAATTACAAGTTTTAGAAATGTCACCTTAAGGAGAGATTAAGTGGCAAAATAGATGTGCAATAAATTTTAATTTTCTATATACGCACATTTTAAGGGAACTGGGTAATTCCTGGATAATTCTTAGGATAAGTACATTTTAAGCCTATGTATTTCTCAAACTACAGGTAATTATATGGAATTTTGCCATCACATACAATTAGCTAATATGCCTTTAATGCACATAGAGTGAAATAATTAAAATTAAGTATTTTTATGGTGATTTTTAAATATTTTATGTTGGCTTTGCAGTATTTTGTTAATTAGTATGCACTCACCCAATCAGCAACATTTTATTTATGGGCGCTACTTAATTGGTATGTTTCTCAGTGTCCCATTCTATATTGGGTATGAAATATAGCTTAATTTTGCTCACAGGCCTCTTTATAAGGCTTGAGGTTCTTTTGCCTGCTGTAAATCTATGAAATGGGACCACCGGCTTTACTTCCAAAGTAGCCGTACTAGGGTTTTTTGGGCCCTCCGCGGGATTTGAACCTGCGATCTTTTCATTTAGGTACACTTTTACATAAAATCATATAATTGAGAACATTTTATTTATGTTTTAAACAACTTTAAACATTTTTCAGGTTACATTTTATCAGTATGTGTCTACACTTCATCTATTTCTTATCAATCGATATATACTTTCGATATATACTTACACAGGTATAGAAAAAAATATAATGGGTTAAAGGAGTAGAGAGGTTTTAGAAAAGGGGTTAACTTTGTAATATCCTATAAATGCCATACTTTACGTAAAAGTGAAGCTAGCTACAGTGAAGTGTTGACTGAACATGAGGGTAAATGTTCGTGAAATCGATCTCAATTAGTAAGAAAAATTAATATCATTTTTTGAGACAAGTGAAGTTTTTGTTATAAATAGTTATATTTATGTAATAAATGTCACAATCTTTGCAAGAATACAAGATACAACAGTAACGACTTGTCTTTTAACAAAAGTGTAGCTATTTAAAAATTTAAACCAATAACAAAAATATCTCTAACATTTATATACCACAAAATCCTTTAATACAAATTATGGGATTTAATGAGATCTGCGTTATTTTTTGGTAAGATTTTGCTTCTCTGTATGATTTACTAATTACACAAAACACAACCATAATGAAGGCTTCCACAGAAAATTTAGGATATACATTTTGTTATTCACTTATCTTAGACATATTTGAAACAATTAAAAATAACGAAACAATTTCATGTAAAGCGGAAAATTTTCTTCAAAATCTTCATGTGGCATCTTTGAAAGATATTGAACTTAAATCTTTCTCTGAAATATTTTTCTTGGCTCCTAAACGCTTTTTCTGTGCTTATCATACGTATGCGGCAGCGAAAGTGCAATTTCTTATCCCAGAAATGTAAAAGATGTACTTTAAAATGCATATAGAGCAAACTCAATTAATTTTTTTCAAAAGGAATGGCACATACTCTCTAGAGCTTTTCAATCCGCAATTTAGAAGTAGTTTTAGTCTATTGAGAACAGAACATAAAATGTTTAATATTTGGAAAAGTACAAAAATATTCACCAGTATTTTACTTATACCTTAATGAATAAAGTGTATTCTCCAATAAATGTGGATCAGTTGATAAAGAAGTCATTAATATACACTCTCAAAAATGTGTATTATTGTACCTTGACAACTCCAGAGAAAAAACTATAATGCATCTGATAAATTTAACTGTAGTAAGAGTGGCCATTTAATCTCGCTTTAATCAGTTTTATGTTTGATAATGGATGCAATGATAAAAATTCTTTTGACTTTGTCTTGAAAAATTGCATTACTTCTGAATTTGTTTGATCGAAGACAGATAAATATTTACTGAGACTTTAAATAAAGGTATATTTAAAATCTGTTACATTTTTGTAATTTACGTCCCCCAACGTTAAGTCATATTGGACGATGAATGGGTGAAATGATGCTCAAATGAGCCCAGGGTCCATAGAGCTTACAGTTACCTGACATTCGTATTAGGTGAGGTGGGGATATATGTATATGTAGATCACTCACATTCACAGTACTTATACCTACGTATACTTATTGTGCAGTGCTGTCAACACCTGGAAGTGCAGGCAACATCTGAAAATACACCAAAGTAAGCGAGCGTGCGTTTCCTAACGATGCTATATACCTTAACGGGTATATAAGGTTGGCTTCGAATTCATGGAAGGTTAGGTTAGATAAGTTATATTAAATATAGGTTTACGTTAATTAGCAACCAAAGCTTTCCTTAAAGAAGCTTACGATTAACATTAGGTTCGTGATTGACGGAAGATTAGGTTAGGTTTAGTTTTATATACTAACATATGTACATAATTTTAGTTAATTGATGGAAATTAATCATTTCTTTACACTAGCCGTATATAGGCTGAGGTATTTGATGGATAGAGTCAACATGAAAAATTCAATGCCATGGTCGGGATTCGAACCACGGATCTCCTGGTTTCCGTCCAGGCGCTCTAACCCATTGAGCTACCATGGCCAACGTGCCGTCCTGACATTAAATTCTCCATTTGCCTGTTATATTTTCCCGGTAGACCGATAGGGGCTCTCGCATCCGAGGTACACCGTTTGTGGCGACTTAGTATATTAAGTACTTGAGTCACAGGCTTCATCATTTAATTATAATTATAAAAAAACCTTAGCCTATATACGGCTAGTGTGAAGAAATGATTAATTTCCATCAATGAACTAAAATAATTAGAGTTAAATGATATAGCCTGGGACTCAAGTACTTACGATACTAAGTCGCCACAAACGGTGTATCTCGGATGCGAGAGTCCCTAGTGGTCTACCGGGAAAATATATGAGTCAAATGGAGAATTTAATGTCAGGGCGGCACGTTGACTATGGTAGCTCAATGGGTTAGAGCGACTGGACGGAAACCAGGAGATCCGTGGTTCGAATCCCGGCCATAGCATTGAATTTTTCATGTTGACTCTGTCCATATGCACAAATGCTTAATTGCCTCAAAATGGCAATTACAGAGAGCAAAGAAGCTTTACCTTCTTAGCAAACGTGTAATAATTTTTTCCATAGCTCTGAATCCAGCCTGTTACAATAGTTTGGGAGTACCAAACAATAATTTCTCTCATAATTTTCATCTATCCACATTTTTAATAGAAACCTAAACTATTCAAAGTAGAATATTTAAAGTAGTAAAACGTGACTATGTTGCAATACTGTCGTTCCTTACAGCCACAGTACTGAACATACTGGCTGTGGATTAAATTGCATTCTGCTGCAAAAGTGTGGCTTACAAGGACATTTTTTGGATTTCTTTAAACCGTATCTTACACTAAGGATCACGTAAGCAATAATATCAGAAAACTATTGATACTGAAACGAATATTAATCATGAGGAAGTGACATTTCATTCACCAATAAACAGATCGATGATCATGAGAAGTGTTTTTTCTTAGAACGGAATATTGACACGCCGTTAATTCCAAGAGCCAAGAGGAAATATCAGTATCATTAATCACCTTGCTGTCTACAACACACGTCATAAATAATGTTGAAGTGTCAGTTTTGTGTTAGTGTTTAAACATGCACAAATAAAATCCATAACACAGGAGTTAAATACATTAGTGTTTAAGATGTACTTAATATACCGACCCACAAAGCTTAATGGCTGTAAAATAGTCAGCAATGTCTGTTCCCGGTCCTGGCGCAATCTATAATAAAAGCAATAAATATATTGGAAGGTTAACTCACCTTGGTGTTTCCTATATCAATTATTATTTCAATGCTGTTTGAAAACGATCCAGAGGGCAGTGATAGGTACTTCCGTAATAGAAAACGAGCAAGTGTACCAACCTGACGACAGTTGTCAACAATGCATTTTGTCTTGTTTCATTTTTCTCTTAAGTTGATGTGCTGCTGTTGGCACGAACAAACAAACAAAATGATAGCGAACAGTGGTCTCAACATGCAATAGATAAAGAAAGATCCTTTTGTGACGAGTAATTCTAGATAACTTACAACAAACAGTTAACTTAACACAAAGCATAAATCACAGTTGGAGGAGGATGGTTGCAAGATTTTTAATTGCATTTAGAGTAGCACTTAAGCTAATTTTAGAATGCGTTGCATCTACGTTTCATTGAATTAACGCTATGCATTAAAGAATGCAATTATTTGAAGTAATTTCGTGTTATTTTTTTTCACCCTTTGCATTCCTAACAAAACTTTGTTTTTACTCTATCAAAGAATAGCCGTAATTGACAGAAAAAACGGCATACACCAAACCATGCAGAAGAAATGTTAAGCCAAAGACGTGATCGATTTGGAATAAGCTATTACGAGGACTTGACAAATGACATATATCAGATTTTGAACGCATTCCACGTTTGCTTACGTCCTCAGCAAAAGACAATATATCATATCGGCATTTCTTCCTTGTCTTCCTCTCTGATATCGGGATAACATCTAATCTCTCATTTCGAAGATCGTGGGTTCAAACTCAGCGGGTAACAATGGATTTTTAAGGACGTTTTCTTTTTTTCAGAAGGACAGTAAAGCCGGTGGTAAGTAAAAGAACCTTAACATAATAAAGAAGCCTCAAAGCAAGCTTAAATGTTTATTACGTTAAATATAGAATGGAACACTGTGAATCTTAGTAATTAAAGAGCGACCATAAATAAAAGTTCAATTTCATTTTTTCTGCAATTCAGTTTTACGTAGTATTAAATTTAGCTCTTAGCATTTTAAATACTTAAAATCAGTTTGGAAAAGGGTGTTATGCATCATCATTTCAAATTAGAGAAACCGCAGGTCCCTACTCTTAGAAACAATGGCTTCTCTTACTTGAAAGACTGTATCAAAACACACTTTCAGGTTTTTAAAGCCCTGATAATTTAGCACGAATACGTATTTTGAGAGCCATAAATACAAGGACAGAGAGAGAGAGAGAGAGAGAGAGAGAGAGAGAGAGAGAGAGAGAGAGAGAGAGAGAGAGAGAGAGAGAGAGCGTTACTTCACATTTTGTTTTGAGTACCCTCAAGTTGTAGTAATTTACGTCCTCCAACGTTAAGTCATATCGGACGGTAAATGAATTGGGTGAAATGATGCTCAAATGAGTCCAGGGTCCATGGAGATTTGTCTTGAAGGCCAGGGGAAAACCCCGGAAAAACCTTATCCAGGTAACTCACCCTGACCGAGATTCGAACTCGGGACCTTTTGAACGTGAGACAGACATGCTACCATCTGCGCTACCGAGGCGGGCTAGTACCCTCAAGAAGAACACAAGAGTTTGAAGCAAGTCAGTTCTTGAAAGGAAGTTCACCAGATCCATGCTCTTTGAAACTCCATACTCTTTACATGAGATCGCGAGAAAAAATGAGAGAACTTCAAAAAGAATATATGACGTATGCACTCGCATGGCTAACTCAATTCACTTTTGCACAAACTATCGTTAAAATTATTTCTTTTGTCTCCTTATGTTAATCCAGATAAACGTTTGTAGAAATAGTTAAGTTACAAATTTCCTCATAGGTGCAACGGGAATATAGGAATACAGTAGGCTTAAACAATGGTCAGATCTTTTAACAGCTGCACAATATGTGATTGCTGTGATATTGCATTCTCTTTGCATGGCTAAGGGATAAAAAGAAAACGAATAATTCATTTCTATTTGGCACTGGTATTTCTGTTTTAACGAAATCTACATTTTTATAATAAAATGTTGTCTACCTCTTACGGTTTACCAGTTAAGACAGAAATCATTCCGAATGAAGAGCGCTTCTGAGGATATTTTAGAACATTTAAGATATACATTTCACTTTCTATAGACATAGTGAACCTGTGTTATGTTAATCAAAATCGTTTGAACCACATTTGAAAAAATTGAAATTTTCCAAAAGTATTGCATGTAAAGGGTACTTTGAGGTGGGGGGAATTTTATGGAAAATCTTCGTTTTATTTTTGGAAGATACAAAGTTTGGGATGCAATCGACTTTTCGTTTTTAAGTTATGCTTTTCACACACACACGCACACACACTCAGACTTTCTTTTAAAAATTCAGAAAGTTCTAAAACATAAAGTGATTATAAATAGGTAGGTATACGCTTTAACTAAATCTTTATTATTTGTGAAGTAAGCTTTTGTTTATTTTTGCAATTATCAGTTATACAAAACTATATAAAATTAATTCAGAAAGTGTACGTCTCGGTAGCGTAGATGGTAGCATGTCTGTCTTGAAATTTCGGCCAAAATAGTTATCTGGATAAGGGGCTTCCGGGGTTTTCCTTTATGACTAATGACTAATGTTGGGTAACTCTAAAGTCTATGGATCCTGAACTCATTTGAGCATGATTTCACCCATTTCATTCATCGTCCGAAATGGCTTAACGTTGGAGGGCGTAAATTATTAATAATAAAAAAAAAAAAAAAAACAGAAGGGAGTGGCTTCACAAGCCATTCCATAAAATTCAAGATTATATTTTATTAGAGGTGTAAATGGCTTAAATGTTTGGAATTTTAATAAACATTTTTAGCCAATTTGAGAAGATAAAACTTATTGAAAAAAATCTATGCTTGGAATTTTATTGGAATTTTCTTGAAAATCTTCGTTGAAGATGTTGAAGGAAATTACAAGGATGGTATTTCATTTTTATCTATACTGTTCTCTCACAATGAACTTTTTCTAAAACTTATTTTTTCCCATGGGATCTCAATCGGGTGAAATCTCGATAGGACCTAATTTTTGTATGATACCTATGTGGTAGCGAAAAATGTAGAGTTTATTGGAATATTAAACTCTATATTGGAATATAAATATAATATATGTTGTAAAATATTTACCACAGGTAAGATGTCTTTTCGAAATATTCGTTTCTAGAAGCATGTTTTCCATTTTCTCAGATTTTGGTAATTACAGTACTCCGTATATTTAAGAAGTTGTATTAGAACTTTAATACCAAAAATACCCACTTGCATACGAGCCATTGTATTGTTCTACCTTATGGCATTTAAATGCATTGTTTTGTTCAATTCCAAACTTTAAGTTCGTCTAAGGCACAACCAGTTTTATGAGAGCCTACCCATACAGACTCCACTTTACGTGGAAATGTTTCTGTTGTATTTTATTTCCTCAAAAATGGATCTGTCGATATTCGTTAATATTCCACATGTTTAGGTTATTTAATTGAAAACTGAAATTCATTATGACTTTTCTGAGATAGGTGGTGAAGCGCTATTCATTCAGAATGACTTTTGTAAAATAAGCAATTAAAACATGCAATTACCCTTAAAGCATACCGTTGATATCGAACAATGTTTTAGTAGCATTAACCATTTCCGAGATAAAATGTTATTGGTTTGAATGTTCAAATATATAGGGCTTCAGTTGCTAGTCGCTAAACGTTTTTTCTTGTGGCCATACAAAGTACATGACATTTGAAAACCTGACATCGTTATAAAAGCTGACTGTCCTTTAACCTTCTGTATAACTGCTCTGGTTATCTACGATAACATAATGAATGTTTATCTGATTAATAACAATACTACTTTTATACTTTATCTTAAGCTTCCAGATGGCGTTGTTGTCTAAGATGACTTTACAAGTCTTTTCCGCAGATGACAGAAGGCCGTGAGTTATAGTTGCTGCAATTGTTTTAACCAGGTTAGTCAACGCCTAAACCAAATGGCTCCTTCGTTTACCATTTACAGAAGTTTGTGGGGTCAATGCTGATCTGCTTCAGGCATTTAGTACTTAAAATTACCGTTTGAGTTAGCAAACACGATACAGTGAAATGTACTTCGGAGTATGGACAACGATGCTCGATTGTTAATTTGATAAAGCTTGACTCCAGCCGTTCGTGGCACTAGATACAGTGTACGGGATGTACAAGAATACATTTTTGTAACATTTTATAATGGAGTGAGTATATAAAGTTGTATGAATGTATAATGTGTTGAAAAGGACATAGGAAAACATGTAATGTACTCATTCTTCAGCTGAAGTAGGCAGTAAACGTAAAACGTGCGGTATTGAAAATAGTAGTAACAATGAGCTTGAATTAGTTGATTTGTGTCTTTTTCTAGGGATAGCAATCCGATTAAGGATAATGTAAGATATTCAGTATAAGTTCTCAAAGTCGATACATAATGCAGAAACACTGAGATATTGAGAAGAAAACCTTTCAAAGTGCTATAAATTACAAATGTACCACCACAGATTTGATTGCATGTCTTTGTAACCTAAAATTACATCTTGATTATATTTGGAAAGTAAAAAATATAGTTTATTTTTAAAGACATGAATGAAATGAGTAAGGA
Organism: Mantis religiosa; assembly: GCA_030765055.1. Classification (NCBI taxonomy): domain Eukaryota; kingdom Metazoa; phylum Arthropoda; class Insecta; order Mantodea; family Mantidae; genus Mantis; species Mantis religiosa. The sequence goes on from CM060949.1 coordinate 144,076,361, forward strand.
TAACTTCCTGCTTTTAATAGACATTACTTTTGGGATTAGAACTAAACATACTCCAGTCAGTGACTGAAGACATACTATTTATGGTTATTTTTCAGTTTTTGTGCAATATATGATGCATATATACATTTATTCTACAACTTTTACTTTGATTTTTTTCACTCTTTCTTTTTTAACCTGCTGTTTAGTGATAATTTGACACGTTGAATTTTTTATTTTAAAATTTACAACATATTTTTCAAAGAAATAATTATGTTTGTTATTTTGAACGTATAGTAAAATGTAACTTAGAAATAAATACTTGTCAATTTGAAATATTAAAGGTCAAACAGCTAAACAGAATAGAGAAATGTGAACAAATTTTACAATAAACTGTATGAAATTAACTAGGGCAGATAGTTAATGAGATATTGTTAGTGAAACATAAATAAAGAGAAAAAAAAAAAAAAGAAATGCCAGTTTTTTAATTATGAACTTCTCAAAGAGAATGGAATGGGCCTTTAAAAACGCCCCTTGACGCAGTTTTTTTTAATCAGTTTATTTAACATCGATATTTGGGACGATTATCCTGTCAGGTTTAACTTCTCTTCCTCATTAAGAAATTCTTTATTTGAATGACTAAAGAAAAATGTAGCAATCTATGTCAGCCTATAGAACTTTAAAGGTGACTGTGGTGCTCTTTGAATGGTGGAAATGTCCAAAATATAAAAAAGAGTAAACCAAAGCCAATAATAAGTAAGCTTTGTCAAGAATGTTTAAATGACCGCGTTTAAAATATTTTATTTTATGAAGTAAAAAAGTTCTAACATAACGGGGATTAAAAATTTTAGGTCAAAATTAAGTAAACATCCTATATAAATTATATCTAGGAAAATTTATCAAACCATAATGAAAAATTATACTGAAAAAGTAAACGTATTTCGTTAAGGAGAGCTTTTAATACAACCAAAGCTTAATTAATACAATTAAAATCGGTTTTAAGACGGTTCTTACAAAAATGCTACAAAATACCCCTCTGAATAGATCTTACAATGAAGCTTCAGCATCCATTTGGAAGATTATAGGTGATTCTCACATATATATATATCAGTGTGGATGAAACTTCAGACTAGAATAGGTGCATAGGAAATTTGCTAGTATGAGAACCTGATCCTGATACATTCTTATTTCTGATGTATGTTAAAGATATAGCCAAAATAAATAGAATACCCAAAACTTGCTTAATTTGTAAACAAAGACTTATAGTAGTTATTCTCTGGCAGTATAGATGATTATAAGATTCTGCCTCATGCGTGATTGCTACAGCCCTAGTCCTACTTATTATCCTAAATTCATGCACGTAACCTGTCTAGCGTATATCCTTCACATGCTTTCAGAAATAAGCAGAAATGAATTCGCTCTTGTCAGTTTGTTAATTTACAATATGAAAAAAGAAAGTTTGTTCAAAGCCCCATTCGGGAATACATTATTCAAAGAAAAATTCCGGGTGTTCCACTCCAATCTCAGCCTGTTATTACACAACTTGCAGTAGTGTAGGTATTATTCTAAACATGTTAAAGAAAATGATCACAACTATTGAAGAAATACTAGAATTTAATAGGAAGCCTTGAGAGAGTGTCTGAATTACCGTCAGTTAAAATCATTATTGCCTACAAAACATTAAACTTTTCATTCACATCTGCAATCATTGAACAGTTTGGACGTAACATTTTCTAGGCAGATAGCAATAGTAAAGGATCTCCAGGATCAAGATAAATGATGCTTTCGGTGAAACTGAGAGAAACTTAAAAATAAGTGACAAAATTAAATACGAATGTAGATTGTCATGGAATAAAGGTATTACGGATAGTAGTAATGGGAGAAAATGTAATATTTCCAGCAGTAATTAGTATTTCTCCCTTAGATATTAAATTTAAATTTGCTCCTTTGCTATCACTTCGGCAGAAATGTGTTTTTATAGTTTCGCAATCATCTTGACAGACAAAAGGTCAGATTAAATGTAAGACAGCAGATAAAAACAGGGAACGTTCGTAAAAATTGTGTTTATAGCAACAGTACCTACTAGTAACTTTATTGCAGTTTTAGATCACTTGTGATTTAAATTTATAATGTTCACTAAATCTCTGTAAAGATGAGTCGTTTGTCATGATTTGTTACACTAAACTTATTTATCTGGTATGTGCATATTGGGAAGTTTAAAAAATGAGTTAAAATTACAGGGCTTTCTCACTCATAATTTATTTTTATATCTGATGTACCTACAAAATTATTTATAAAAGGCTGTTTTCCGGCATACCTATGCCTTTTGTATCCGTCTCGGTAACGTAGATGGTAGCGCGTCTGCCTCACGTTCAAGGGGTCCCGAGTTCGAATCTCGGTCAGAGTGAGTTACCTGGATAAGGTCTTGTCCGGGGTTTTCCCTTATCCTTAAAGAGAATGTCGGGTAGCTCTAAGCCCTTGGATCCTGGGCATATTTGAGCACCATTTCATACGTTTCATTCACCGTCCGACATGACTTAACGTTGGAGGACGTAAAAGTACAACAGCAGAAAAAAATGCCTTTTGTGTGTAATGCCTGTATTGCTCCAAAACACATTTTTGGTGAATACACAAAGCATACAAAAACTTAGCCGAAAGTCAGAAGTTTAAAAAGCAGGTCGCAATATACCGGCTTTGATTGCCTATTGTTTGTGTAAAAACAAAAGAAACGTAACAAAAGACCTGAAAAAGTTGGTAGAAGGTATTGCAAAATTGAAATTAAAAACAATGAACAGGTGTTTTGCTAATTATTAATGATACAAAAAATGTTATATATGTATGTTTTAACCAAATTTACATTTTTGTATAATAAGCTTTTGTCTGTTATTTTTTCTGGTAATATCTACAAATTTATATCATATTTAACCAGAATGAAGAAAACAGAAATTTCAGTATATACGTTTCATTTTGTGTGTCAGTATCTCAAACAAAATATGTTGATCAAAAGGATTAGAGATGTTTTTGAGAATGTAAAGTATAAAAGATTTTCTATACAAAGCGCAGATAGATAAGAAAAAATTTCATGAAAATCTCAGCGTCGAAACCTTAGTAGAGCTGGGCTTATATACCAAGTTTTAGGGACTTCAAAAGATGTATTTACAGATAAATTCCTATATGTAGTTTACGAATAGAATACTATACTTCCTCTACCTAACTATAGGTAAGCGTAAAAGCAGAAAAAATAAGAAACAAAACTATATAGAAAATTTCATTGTTAAAATTATGTGCAAATATTCTACATTGTTTAAGAAGTAATTTTTTTTTAAGCAATGGAACTTTTTGTTACCTTTGTCAATATCTCTTAAATATTTAATTGTACAGACAACTTGCGAAATAGTATCTTTGTCTATAATTATATAAACAAATGTAGATAATACTTGTAGTTGTCTTTTTATATGAATAATTAGCTACAAGAAAGCATGTACTATGGTTTAAGAAAAACTAGGTTACAATTGTATCCCAAATTTCATTGAAGGAACTTTTAAAATTTTTCATAACCTCGCTTCCTATATAAGATGTTGATAAAAGCTTGCCAGGGGAATATTTTTATGGTGTATTTCAATACAGATATATTTATTTCAAACCGTATTAACACAATACGTTTAAAATAATCATAAATGCACATACTTCAATTTTATATTGAAAACTATTGATAAAATGATTGGTTTATATTTTAGTCTTTTGAAAGACTTAAATCAATGTATATGTATGAATAAATAATAATTACTGGGCGATCATTGCTTCACTTTCTTGTTTTATAACATTTGTTAAACACAATGTTTATTAGTACATATTAACTATGAAATTACCATTGTTTCCAAAGAATGACGGTGGGAGAGTTCTTTCTCACACGTTTGTATATGGCACATGTTGTGAAATGGTTCAGTTATCATGGTATCATTTATATAGTAAACATTGTGCACAGTAGTCATTTGTCATTGCTGGGGTTTTCAAGAACACCGACGCTACATCCGCCGCTTTTTCTCCTTCTGCAAGGAATCTGTCACTGGCCTGCGTGTTCTCCAGGCTTTTCCTACGGGAGAGTACAAAAAGCAATGTTCACGTTCCTGTTTTTGCCGTTTAGCAACGGCCTGATTTTCTTTTTGTGTGTGTAATGTACGTCCTCTAACGTTAAGTCATATCGGACGATGAATGGAATGGGTGAAATGATTGGAGTTACTTGACATTTGTCTTTCAGGTTAAGGGAAAATCCCGGAAAAAAGCTTATCCAGGTAACTCACCCTGACTGAGTTTCGAACTTGGGACTTCTTGAACATAAGGCAGACACGCTACCATCTCCGCTACCGAGGCGGGCTAGTAACAGCTTGATTTACTATAATTTATGATTTGTGTTTGTTGAGTACGTTCTTAAGAATTTGTAATAAAATGTGTTTAAAAATATCAGTAATAGATTCTATATTGCAAACCTCTCTTCTTATATTTCAACCTCGAAATGCTACACTAGTTACAAAAAGGTATTTAGAATTACAGTATTGTTTCATCACAAAATTTACATAAGATATATAAGATCTTTATTTGAGATATGAATTTGGTTTTATTATAACTATATTGTTTTTATTAATACTGTAAGGCATTTACAGGCAAAACATTTTAATGTGTGTAAAACACAATTCAAAACTATATCTATGAACTCAGTGTAAATTAGGATAAAAATGGTCGGAGAGTTGTAAATCCAATACTAAACAGTACTTTTAGGAAAATTGCGCGCAGTTTAAAACCTCTGTAATTATAATTTAGGAAATTGAAACCGGTTTATTTCGACAGAAATACGTACCATTTTATTTGCCCATTTATTGTATAAGAAAAAATAGTTTAAGACAGACTAACTTTGTGAGCTAGTGCTAGCTTCCAAATCTAAACACGTATCAGTGGTTTGATTCTCGGCTGAGTTAGGCAGTGTTTCGTAGGATCATTCTCTGGACTCCATAAAGTATAGAAATAAGAATAAATATGCATGTATCCATCGTAAAATGAATAAAAAAATGATGAGATCAAGGGGGCTCGGTACTGAAATTGCAGATTTCAATTAACTAGTTGACATTCTTATCACAGAAGATAAATTTTCATAGTTGGATATAACTAACTGTGCAAGTAAATTTTTATGGATAATAAATCAAAACTGAGTCTCGTGTAAATTCTCTACATGATAAAGATTTAAAATTTCCTGAATATACTTATTTAAATCAAATATTAAGTGCTAAGTAGGTACTAATTAATCTTTTCCTGAAAAGAATATTAAATTATTAAACATCAAATACAAAACTGTAATGACATTATGAACAGTTTTTTAAATCTCATCTGCGTTCGAAGCTCGTATGTAGGAGCAGCCACAATTTGAAAGAAACTGATCCAAAATTGCATCTGGTAATATTTTAAAATGACAAACTTCTAAGACAAGATTACTAGAAAATTCAAGTTTTAAAATATAATGCGCTATTTGGACGCACCTAGAAACGTCCATATGTTTACCTTCCCCAAATTAAACACATTTTGATGCTGATTCTATGAAAATTAAAAAAGAAAGTCATTCGTTTTCATATGTCGTAAATTCAGAATCGAATGCATATTATTAAAGCTCGAGCTACAAGATATCGTCAACTGTTTTCCAAATCAAAGTTCCGATGAAGGTTGCTACACAATTATATGTAATATTATTTTTTAAAATTGATTAAAGTCCTAACCGAAGATGCAAGAACCACATTATAACTTTTCTATGTCGTAAATACGCGGACTGAACATTTGAACTTTCCAAATTTTATAGTTATAATATTGTGAGTTATAGAGACCTTTTGGGAGTTTGTTACTACATATTTTTATTAATTAAATTCTATACATAACTATGTAAATGGTATGTATAGAGTTCCTGGCGACGAATATGTTCTATGTCTTCTGGGGAAACAAGCCAGCAAAGAAGACGATTAGAAATCGACGTTTCGAGAGCGTATATCTCTCCCATCATCAGGATATTTTAATAAATGTTATAACCACAAATGTATTACTGGATATAACACAAATATAAACAAAGACAAAACACTATCAATACTCACATCACTGAAAATTTATTAAAATATCCCGATGATGGGAGGGATGTACGGTAACGAAACGTGAATTTCTAATCGTCTTTTTATCTGGCTTGTTTCCCGAGAAGACCTAGAACATGGTTGTAAGGTATTTAATTTAGGTATTTAATTTAAACCATTTTTTTTCTAACTTCCCTCAATTAAAATTTGGCATATCAAAGCAAGAAAATCATACTAAAAAGTGAATATCAAAAAATGTATGTGTTGAATCCATTGTTCTATTTATAATATTGTATCCATATGTAATTTATAAAAATAAATTGTTTATAACGTTTTAAAAACTTCAAAATATTCTATGAAGATTTGATGTTTAGAGGAATACTCTGAGAGATAAGAATTCGGAACAAAACCTTTTAACGTCGTCTAAAGGTAGCGTATAAGCCTCCAGTTTTAGAGGTTGCGGTTTGAGATTCGGCTGTCACGAGTGTTTTTTCGAGTATAAAACTTCTTGGTATACCTTCCTTCGGAAGGGAAGTAAAGCCGGTGTCTTAGATTTACGGCACGTAATTAAAGAAAATCCATAAATAAAAATTCAATTTAAATGTTAGTTAAATCACAAACCTTCTCTGCTCCTGACACTTCGTGTATTACTTTATATACCTGCTACAGTATTCACAAAAAGACAATTCTCCTTTTCATGTTACATTTCTCGCATTTTCAAAATAATCAAAATCGATTTGGCTACGTACACAATACCGAAAACAAAACATGCTTATACCTATCATCAATCAAGTGATTTGCTACTAATAAGCCTATGTGAAGGGGCAGAGAAGAATCCCATATGGTCACATAACGTTTAATCTGTCAAGTTGTAGCAACGATACTTCGAAAAAGATTTATGTTACCTACTAAAATGTTCCAAGACATAAACTCATACGTTTCAACGCGCTCTACATTCGTCATGTTGTAAGATGGTTTTCTACCTCTTTTTGATTTACTAATTATACAAAATTTACTTTTATTTCTTACGCAACAATTGTAACATATGGTAGGCGTTTTAAACGTCGTATTTAAAGAATGATTTCAGCGTATATAAAACTACACCAAATATTCGACAAAGTTTTGGAATAAATGAACAGATTTAAAATATTTTTCATGGAAAAAGTCCTAAAATAATATAGAATCACAATTCAAATACGCTTTGCTTTTCTGGAGATTTAAATGCATGAGCGCAGTTTTATGCAAATAACATGTGAAATTCTATAATTTAACTGTCCATTAATCTTGTTCTCTTAACCTTTTACCACATCCAAATGCTCCTAAAAAGCAACATTTGTCCAGTTTCTTCGGAACAGTCAGTCTAGGTAGCTCAGTTGATTAGACGTTGGTCAACTGATCCTAAGGTCGCAGATTCACATCCGGTCCAGTGCGAGAGTTTTTAAGTGTACCTACTTTGAAAACGACAGCTCCATGCCAAATGTAGAATAACTCCTGAGGAGTGAAATTTAGGCACACTGGCGGCGCTAAAACAATCCTGTTAATTAATTAGCGTCGTTAACAAACGAAATGATTTAATTTCTTTGGAAATTGATGAGGATTACTAACGAACACTTCCTTAATTTGGTTTTACGGTTTAGTAATTTAAATCATGACTAAATTTTAGAAAACGAAGCTCTATAAATCTTCGGTACTATCCCATTTCAGGAAAATTATTACATCAAATACGTTTGTAAAGAAGCACTTGAAGAATGATATGCAACGCTTAAAAATGTAATTACTCGGTTTGAAAATGTAGATAATTGTCAATTTTTACTGGCTGTATTACTTAGTGGAACTACTGAATTCGTTACCGAGGTTTTACAGTAAATACATGTTTTGAGATATCCTGAATAAAAAATATATTTTTAAAATAATTTGTATGTATGTGTAAATAACACAACTAAAGACGAAACAGTTGAAAAACAAACTTTGCATTTAAATTAAAACATTTTCCATAAATGTGACAGGAAGATTAAAACAAATGTAGGTGCATGGACGATTTTTAGAAGACTTTGATTTTCTCAAAATATTATTGCAATGAATTTTATTAAAACACCGCATTGTTAAGATATATTCGTGGGAAGTGACATATGCAGGTATCTTGAATTTCCTAGGAAAGTCCTCAGAAACCATCTTCTTTCTGGATGACTTTTGTATAATTGGTAAACTGCAAGAGGTTGGTAAAATCTTGCAGCACAAAATTGCATATCTCAGTAAAACACATTTTAACTGTCAAATATCTATTTCCAAGACATTCCTTGTCATCTGTTGGAATTTTCCAATATCTACTTACTTTTCTAAAATGGGAATATGCAGAGAGAAAGACATTTCAAAGCCATCACACAGTGACCGGCTGTTAAAAGATATCACTATAGCTTAAACCTAATGCATTCTCTTCTTTTCGTTGTTCCTACAAGGAGACATGCAATAAAATCATTTCTCCAAACGTTTAAATCGATTAAAATTAAATAGATACAAAAGAATTTGAAACTAAAGTAAGTGAGTATAAATTTTTTTTTTAAATATTCTTCGAAGACAGACTCGTTAAAATTCTTTTCATTTGCCACTGGCATGTCTTAGATTTGTAACACCCAAAACTCTGGTTTTAATCAATTGCTAAAATCTTTTTATTTAATTTTTGAAACTAATGTTCAAGAAATGTCTACTAATTAACAAAAATACATTATAGTTTAATATACTTATAATAATGTCTTCTTTAATAGAGAATATGTCCACAATGGTAATGTTTGTATTGTTTGCTTCTCCAAATTCTTTCTGAAGTAAGTACCTACCAACGGTAAGGTATATTCTGTACATTCATTAGAACGACTTAATGAACAACATTTCTTCAATTTACATTCACATTATCATCAGTTTAAATTTATTTATATCCAAGAATACTTGTGGTCTTCAAGAATAATATTTAATTAAAACAATTAGTAGACATTAGTTACACTTAATGGCAGATAACATACTGTGTGCCAAACGAGCTTAATATATATTAAAATTTTTATAAAAATTAACAGCCTTGGCAGACGTGGGATTTTTAAATTATTTTATTCAATATTAATGTCTTAATATTCATTAATATAATTAAATGTCTATTAATATCTTACATCAGTAATTACTTTTATGCTGTCTTAACTATGTACAATAAAATTTTAATTAAATTGGTTGATATTTTAATAACAAGAATCGTTAGAAAGGAAAACTGGCATTCTTATAACCTTTCTTTTTTAGTTGCATATGCTTTTTCTCTCTAGAGATTTTTCTAAAATACTTTTATGGGTTCAATGGGTCTCAAACCTCGATTTCAAATTATTATGAAATATAATTAAATACTTATACCTAAAGTGAGTTGACAGCGGGAGGTTTAGGGTTCGATAGTTACTGGACATCTCTCACCTGCTCTCCCGTTGCACGGCGGAAGATCTGTGTCTTGCACCATCTTGTCGTAGCTGTTGTTATTATTGTTGTGGTTATAGAACTCGATCATTTGTGCGACTTGAGGTCTATCTCACAGCTGTTCTACTATCACACGAGAAATGTGTGTGATACGCGCACTGCACTACACTCTGGTTCATGGAATCGATAGCAACAGCACTGCACTTGGATACTACACCACACGCGACAACTTCTGTCTCGCCACAGTCGCGTGTTGTCTCCACGCACGTGAGCACACACATACACACTCCGTCCCTCCCTCTTGTCACGGCGCACGCTCACAAGACGAGAGCACGTTTACTTCCGCGACCGTCAAATAGTTCTCCCCTCCACGTCCCTAGCTCCACCCAGAGGCCGTGTGATTGGTTACCCCTCCGCGACAATGGTTCGGCTCTTGGCCACATGCTCGGCACAGACCTGACATTCATTGCTCTACATTCGTCTTGGTTAGAACTTCCTTCCTTCCCTCCTTCATTATCTCTGTTTTTATACATACCCATCCACGTTTTTAAACACTACAACCCCAATTATCCAATTCTAGAACCTATTTTAATACACTTTTCATGAATAAATTTATACCTATGTGACACTGACTCACTTCTACAAACCCATTTTGTTACAATCTATAGCCCATTTTATATTTAAGTAAAGCAAAGCTAGTTCCTATCATGCAATTTATGACTCGACAGAGCGTTGAGGCATATTGACCTTCAGATGACCAGCGCTGAGATGGTTCCTTATCAGGTCTTAGCTGGTCGATTAGAAGAGTGAGATATTAGTAACTTGATGTGCAGTAAGTCACGAAACACAAATAGAGCGATTGGAAGCTGCGTGTGTCTATATGATATGTTTTCTCGCGCCTGCCGATATATGACACATTGCTGTCCTGAAGATATGACTATATCTGAACAGGGTATACATACACTGGACTCGCCGTGTATGTGCGATAAGCTCAGGTAAACATCTTTGTGTTGCGAATTTTTCCTGATACGCTTTCTCGCTTTGCATGTAGTATTCCACGTGGGGAAGATATTCTAATGTCTATGTTTGATTAAATCAAATATGAATCTTTTCTTAGACTATGGAAGTGATGTAATAAGGAACTCTACTCTCTTTTTAATGTGTTTACGAAATCTAGGTATTCTAGAGTGTTTCCATCACCCTTATTGTCTATCCTTGCATTGCACACGGCTTGTTTGACATGTGGGAAAGGGGAAGAAAACGCAACGCAAAAGAATATATATCAGCCGGACAAGGTTATATAGGTAAAACAGGCTTTACAAGTACTGAATAGAGAAGTTGTGTCAGTTGCAGTCTGGAAGGTCAATTTGCCTTAACTGTACAAGTTAGAGCGATGTAATAATATAGCTCTGGTGCTGAAGAAAATATAAATCTAACCCTTTTATCTTAGACTTGGCTGTAACAAAGTAATATCACAGTAAAACCATTAACTGATAAAATTCGCAGTGATATTGGGAGCATCATATAATTCCATTATTCACGACTTCTTCCACCGATTATCAAATAACATCTACCTACTTAGTATTTGTCATATATGATTATAAAATATGACTTTCTACTTAAAAAAGTATCGGTCAACTATTCAAGGATAAGATGCAGAGATTAAAAAAACATTCCCATTCCAAACTAAGTATATTTTAGGTAGGTACATGGAAAATGTTTCGACAATTATAATTTTCTAAAAGGTGGTTCTAGCATTTAGGCACTGACCCATACATATTGTATTCCATCAAAACGTCTATATTGACAAGGGAAGTATCATTATGCTCACATCTATATTCGTTTGACGGTTTGATTGCATCATTTCTACTCTATTTGGGGCCTGTGTACCAAAAATCGGATGCGGAGTATAGCTGGAAGTATCCAAAAATGAGTATAGAATAAGTAGGAACATATGGGCGTAATACCCCATTGTACGGAAGGGATTGTTTACTCCTGCGAGTAGTGGTCTACACACGGCATATGTAAGGAGCGACGTCCCCTACACAGAGACCAGAGCTGACGAGGGATGTCCAGCAAGTACTTGCAAGTTGTCGCATGAGGCTGTTTCCAGGCTTCAGTTTTGGGCGTTGCAGTTATACTCCTCAGTAGATTTTTGGTTCACAGCAGGCATTATACCATCAAGTTGCGTAGTGGTATGAGTACAGTGATAATTCCCTTGTGAGATTTCAACGTAAGTAATATATGAATAGAAACTCTCTGAACCCAAGAAACGTATTTAAAACAAATCCCCCCCTCTCTCTCTGTCAGATAAATGCGTGGTATTTACGTTTTCCGTCCGCTAAGGATTCATTTTCACAAAATTCCAACATCCAAAATTAGGGAGTACCTACCAATGAAACTCGGCATGAGAAATATATACGCTATTTTATTTAATTTTTATTATCATTAGGAGCAGACTACGACAATGATGTGGCAGATAAAACGGAGTTAAGCATTAAGAAGTTCGCATCTCAGTTCCTTGGTGATACAATGTTTCTCTAACAAAGATAGTAAAAAATAATGTATTTAGATTTTTGTATAAGTACTTTATGTTTAGCTTCATGTGTATTTTATAATTATAGGCAGAATGCTTAGACTTTAAATTCATTTTTAATAATAGTACGCCATTTCCTATTCTGTATTCTAAATACTGCACCACTGCACAGAAAAAAATACTATATCTGCTCTTTGGAGTAAAGAGATATATATTTCAGCTTAACTTTTAGGTCAAAATTTGCTCTATATATTGACACAGCTCTTAAATTTGGCAATATCCCTATATTTAAACAACATGATATTTTACTTTTGTAAATATACATGAGTGGTGTCATGAGCGAGTGGTTAGGCCACTTACATACCTCTCACAAGGGTGCCCAGGGTTTGATCCCAGGTGAGTGTGACCACACCGTGGCTCAGTGGTTAGACCGCTTGGCTCTCACCAAGGTGGCTCAGGTTCGATCCCAGGCGACCGCAAAGTGAGATTTGTGGTGGACAACACGGCGTTGGGGCGGGTTTTCTCCTGGACCTCCAGGTTCCCCCGCCATCTCATTCCACCGGAGCTCCATCTTCATCTCATGCATCATCAGTGTCCTCGCCTGCGGTGCCGTATGAGTGGTCGTTAAACACTACACATTTCCAGGCGAGTGTGTAGGATTTGTGATGGACAAAGTGGCGTCGAAGAGAGGTTCAAGAAGTTCAAGAGGTTCCGAGTTCGAATCTCGGTCAGGGTGAGTTACCTAGATAAGGTTTTTCCGGGGTTTTCCCTTATCCTGAAAGACGAATGTTGGGTAACTCTAAGCTCCATGGACCCCGGGCGAATTGAGAATCATTTCATTCATCGTCCGATATGACTAAATGTTGGAGGACGTAAATTATATTATGTAATTACCTTGAAAGTAATAAAAGTGTTCTATTTTTCCAACTTAATAGATTTTATTTTTTCTCTCTGAATGAACACTTTGGGATATTACAATGACCCATTTTCTCAGGAAAATAACAATGAAATTTTGATGTCTTTAAAACGCAATCTCAATTGTGACAAGTGAGATGGGTGTTAAACTAGCTTATATATAAAAATAATTGCTAGTACATTTTAATCATAACATGTGTAGTTATGCAAATAAATATCATCTTTATTAACAAACTACATTCTTGTATAAAAGTGGATGAATAAACTTTGAAAGCATGCTTCTATATTCTCTAAAATTTTCAGCCTGGTATATTAAACTGTCGGAAGTGGGTCGAGAATTGAGCAAACTTTGCCTTAGAGAATATGAGTTTTATTTCTGGCCATTGGCTTGCAACCGGAAATGCAGATTTCTCTGGGTACCCTTTAAGTCTTCACATATTGAAACAACACAAAACTACCATTATTGGTACATAAAACATAGGGAGATCTGTAGACTTACAAAACATCCTATGACATAACATAGTGAAGTCCCATATATTTAGGTACGTTTTCAAAATGTACATTGATGGATTGCGTGAAACGATATCGGTTATATTAATATTCTTTGAATGAAGCTGCTAAATAAACAATTTTAGCAAATGCTAAGTAAATATTCGTGGATGTAATATGCTCGAAACCGATTCAAACTTAAGAGTAGTTTGTGTAGAGAGACTGTCTAAATCTGAGATTTTTAAAATGTTAAATAAGTATCATAATAAGGATAGAAAATGTAAACAAAACAAAATTTTAAATCATATTTAATGTATTATAAAGTTAGTAGCTGCCAAAATAAGTAGTTTGAAGATAGTTACTTACCAGAAGATAATTTACTGCTCAGCATGAGGCAAAGTTATGTCAGTCTTGGATTGTAAAACTTGTTTTTGAGGTGTCAGATGTAAACAAAACGGATACCCTTATATAGTACGATGTAGAAATAGTGGCAATACTTTGCTGCAGGTTTTTTTCCTGGGGTGCGTGGATATGGATTTTGTCTGGTGCATGCTGTTCGATATGAGCAGTTGTCCTTCAGGTGACAGAGGGAAGATCTTTATTACAGCACTCAATTATTAAAAGTTTATATTTTTTTTACCAGTATTACAAGTTTTCGTGGCTTACAGAGAGGGGATGTAACAGTTTTGTATATTCTTATCTGCGAATAACGAGGATGAAAAACCTTATTAATACATTAAACTGTTAACAAGACACGTCTATAATTAACTTCTGTCCCAGGATTAGGATTTCATTACGGAGAGGATTCGGTACATAGGCCACCATGCTGGGTCCATTTTGCCTATGCCCCAAGTGGGGCACCCTCGGGAAGAAGGATGAGGTGAAAGAGACAGAGGGTGGCCGACCCGAGGAGCCACGACAGTACAGAGGGCAGGGTCCCTACAGTTCCCCAAGTGGGGCACCCTCGGGAAGAAGGATGAGGTGAAAGAGACAGAGGGTGGCCGACCCAAGGAACCACGACAGTACAGAAGGCAGGGTTCCTACAGTTCCCCAAGTGGGGGCAAGCCCAGGTGGAAGGATGAGGTGAAAGAGACAGAGGGCGGCCGACCCAAGGAGCCACGACAGTACAGAGGGCAGGGTCCCTACAGTTTACTTGGATAGAGACTTCCCCCAACAGGCCAGGACAACGGACACGCTCCCCTACAGCGGGACGGCAACGAGCCCAGCAGCCGAGCCGTAAAGGTCCTTGGTTGGCGGTCCCGAAATGGTCCCAGCAAAGGAATGGAGACTGGCAACCGATCTACCGGAGGAGGAAGTAGTTTTCCTCAGAGCATATCATCCCGCCAGGCACCGCCGAGACACCCGCCGACACTTCTACCCTGAAAAATACCACCAGATGATAGATGACATGAAATGATAATGGAAATGAAATGAAGACAGGAAATTCGGGGGATGTAATTATCCCACCCAGCATTCGCCTAGCGACCCGGGAAAACCCCCGAAGAAACCCATATGTCAGGTAGGTCGGCCACGGGTGCCGAACCCAGGCTTCCCGAATGCGCACCACAGGCGAAACCACCTGAGCCATCCTACTTGGTACTTCTGTTCTAGAACGGAATGCATTCAGGTGGCTGTCTTCCTTTAACGGTTCTACACACAATGGAGAAAAGCAAACTCCTATAACACATGAAGACACCTTCACTAAAGTCAGCTTGAATGCTCAATTATATCATCATTTTTTCTGCAATTTATTGCTTTAAAATCACATAAAATGCTGTACCCAACTTGTGAGTAATGTTAAAATAAGATGTCACTGTCATTCGGGCAACAGTGTCAAAATTATCCACTTGTTGCATGCATTATCTAATAGTGTGTGCAGTGTCCTAATTTGGGGATGAGGGATCCTCCGAATATTTGGAATATATATTTTTAATTATATTTCCACATAATTACTGTAAAGTTGCTGTTATAACACATCCATTTTTGCCAGAATATCTTTTAAAATAGTTCTTTCTTTATGCTATATAGATCCATATGTGCGATCCATATAAACCTGAACCATTTCAATAGGCCATAACTTTTGAACCAATAATAGGACACACGTGCAACTTTGGGAGAATATAATACACAATTGAGAGATTACATTATACTATTTATATCTCAGAGAAAATGTAGACACTGAAGTTTATATGGGTATCTTCAAGACATTCTCGATTAGATTCAATACTAGCTGGGTGATATCGAATTGAGAGAAGGTATTTTCCAGCAAGATGGAGCAATGTGCCATACATCTAATGACACCATGGTACTTGTAACCAGTTTCTTTGATAAACGAATAATCTCAAAAGGTCTGTGGCCCCCCAGATCCCCTGACCTAACCTCACCGGATTTTTCCTTATGGGGGTATCTAAACAATAGAGTGTACAAGAATAGGCCAAGGACAATTGATGTTCTCAAGGAATCCATTCGAACAGCAATAAGTAACATTGGCGGGGATACTCTGCGTAAAACTTCAGAGAATATGGTGAGACGAGTGCAAACATGTATAGATGCTGGCGGAGGACAGTTCCAATATTTTGTCTGAGATTTAAATAGTGTAATGTAATCTCGCAATTGTGTATTATATTCCCCCAAAGTTGCACGTGTGTCCTGTTATTGTTTCAGAAGTTATGGCCTATTGAAATGGTTCAGGTTTATATGGATCGCACTATAGTTTGTATAGAACGTTGGTAAATTGCTCTAACCTCTAGACAGTGAATCTGAATCTGGAAGGATTTTTTTTTGTAGTTTACGTCCTCCAACGTTAAGTCATATCGGACGGTGAATGAATTGGGTGAAATGATGCTGAAATGAGTCCAGGGTCCATGGAGCTTAGAGTTACCCGACATTCATCTTGAAGGATAAGGGAAAACCCCGGAAAAGCCTTATCCAGCAACTCACTCTGACCGAGATTCGAACTCGGGACCTCTTGAACGTGAGGCAGACATGCTACCATCTACGCTACCGAGGCGGGCTGAATCTGGAAGAAGGAAGAGCAAATTTCTATGTGAATAAAAATGTTGACAGCAGTGTAACAGTCAGCAAGTGATACCGAGTCTCTAAGCAATATATTTTACGTATATTTGTTGCTTTCTCTTCTGCATATAGTAACTAGTGGAGGTATTGTATTCCACCCCAAAAATTACATCTCAATATTTCACAGGGAGGCCGCGCCATGGCTGAGTGGTTAGACCACTTGGTTCTCACCAAGGCGGCCCGGTTTCCATCCCAGATGTCACAAAGTGAGATTTGTAGTGGACAACACGGTGCTGGGACGTATTTTCTCCGGGTTCTCCGGTTTCCCCCACCTTCATTTCACCAATTGCTCCATCTTCATCTTTCTTATCATTTCATCTAGCCCTCATTCTGACATCCATTTCCCTCACTCTCATACCAGGCATCAAGCTGATCATTCTCCTAGATCCCTTCTCTCATTGATCCAGAGATTCCGTCCCTCAACCCGTATAAGGGTTAAGAGGAACAAGAATACCCTACTCCACGTAGTGTTGTAAGAGGGCAGTTAAAGAAGAATAAAAAGATTTCACAGGGAATACATATTTCAAGACCCCAGAATTACATAAAAGAAATTTTAAAAAGTTGTGTGTGTTTCTGAACACACAATTAAAAAGCAGTTAAACACCAAACTTGGTATTAAGTTCAGTATTTTTCAGGGATGTGACAGAAAGATTTTCAAGAAAACCTCCCTCCAGATGATTTTAATTATAGTACCTAACATATGTTTAAGATATTTCAGTGACAAATGTATATTCTTGAATTTTCTCGGAATAGCCTCTGAAGTCCTGACGACTTTTGGATACTAGTAAGCCCACCTCTGTAGCGTAGATGGTAGCGTGTCTGCCTCATATTCAAAGGCTCCCGAGTCCGAATCTGGGTAATGATGGGTTATCTGGATAACGTTTTTGTTTGGAGTTTTTCCTTATCCTGAAAGATGAATATTGGGTAACTATGCTCTATGGACCCCGGGTTCATTTGAGCATCACTTCACCCATTTCATTCATCATCCTATATTACTTAACGTCCTATGTGACTAAACGTTGGAGGATGTAAATAAAAAAAAGAAACTGGTAAACCATACACGATAGAAAGACCTTACTACACACACAAAATAAACTGTACATTTTAAATTTAAATAAAAATACGCGAATCATATGTTTTTGTGTGGAATAAACGTTTCCGAATTTTCCTTGTTATTAATTTGGGTTTTCAAGTACCCATACGTTTCTCAAATGAGAAATCATTTTTATTTTTCACTGTTGACCTTGCAAATAGAACGATTTTCGAAGTCCTCGCATAGTGACAGCACTTAAAACATTTGACTATCACTTATAGGATATTGCATTGTCATATTTCTCTTGCATGTGCTAAAATGAACAATTGCATATTACTTTATGCAGGTATTTATCTCTATTAACGTGATGTAGACAGAGGAATAAGTTTTTGTAGAAATGGTGCAGGAACAGAGAAAGTCATGTGAGTGCAACACAATTATTTGTCAGTTAAGGTACTAAGTCTGCAATTAAGGGTTGAACATACCTACCTAATTATCGCCCTCGTGTAATTACAGAACTCTGCTTACGCTTCGTTCTAACAAAACATATTAGAGAGTTAATAGCGTTCTTATGCCATTAGATATACTATAAGTACAGCCATTGCAGAGAGCTTCGCCACGTAAGTGCAGTTTAAATTGTATCTAACGTTTTCTTAATGTGCAGATAGCTAGTTCAAGTTACTGTCGTGTGACAAATCCAATAAGTGTTTAACGTGAAGGACCCAAGAAACATAAGAGATTATTGTTGGTTTAGCTAAGCACAAAGAAGTCCAGTCGAGTGGGTAGTACTCAAGAATGTTTTGACCAGTGAGGGAGTGTGTGAGTGAGTGAGTCAGTCGAACCCTTCTCAGTGTCATTCAATACGTAGCAGCCTTGCCCGTTGTTGAAGTTGTGCATTATTGGCGTACATGTGCGCCATGTCCCATCTGGTTTTCAAGAGGGAGCCTCTCCACATCCTCAAGCGATGTTAATATCACAATATCCGTGGCAAGAGGAACGCGATGCAACAAAGATGTCAATAACATACGGCTCGTTTTTATTTACCTACCTACCTTACTTAAATGACCGCCAGCTTTTACAATATTGCGGCCATAATGACCATACGTACGTCAAGAGTGACAGTTACTGAATAACTTCTGCTGTTGTCAACCATAGATTATGGATAGATATTGAAAAGTACCTCTTCCGTGACTTCCTTAAAACGACATTTCTCCAAAAATCTAACGTTTTATTTACATCACTTTCTCTAGTTACTTCGCTATAAAGCTAGAAAATTCAGTGTCATAGCCGGTATTTGAATCATGGATTTCCCGGTCTCCGTCCGGTTGTTCTTTACCACTGAGCTACCATGGCCAACATGCCAGAATAACATTAAATTCTCCAACTGACTGCTATTTTATTGTGCTGTAAGTACTTACTAAATCCCAGGCTGAAATATTGCCGTGGTAGGATTAGTATTACTACGAACGGGATTCGGCACCGAAGCTTCTGGTTTATTGTACCTAAGCCCCAAGTGGGGCATCCCCTGGAGGAAATATGAGATGAGAGGAGACAGAGGGCGGCCGACCGGCGGCCAAGGAGTCACGACAGCGCCGAGACACTCGCCGACACTTCTACCCAGAAAGAGACCATCAGATGATGTGAAATGATAATGGAGGTGAAATGGAGGGACTTCTGGAATGCAATTACCTATCCAACATTCCCCTGGCGACCTGGGAAAACCTCCGAAAAAGATCCCATGAGTCACTTAGGTCGGCCACGGGAATCGAACGCGGGCCACAGACGAAACTGCCTGAGCCATCCGGATCGGTTGCCATGGTGGCTCAATGGTTAACAGCAAATGGACGGGGATTGGGAGATCCTTGTTTCAAATTCCGGCTACGGCATTGCATTTATCAGTCTGATTCTACTTATCAAAACCTTGCTCTGCACACGGCTAGTGTGAAAGAACAATTTCTATTTTTACATAACGTTGTTCTATCTTCATAATCTACATGAACTTACAAATTTAAGAATCATTGTAGGAATAAGACAATAATGCAATAAAGCGAAGATACGATGTTTACAAGTTTTTTTTGTTTATTTTTTTTAGTTGTACGTCCTCCAACGTTAAGTCATATGTGCATGATATGGTTCAAATGATGCTCAAATGCTCAAATGTGTCCAGGGTCCATGAAGCTTAGAGCTATCCGACATTCGTCTTTAAGTATAAGGGAAAATCCTGGAAAAATCTTTATCCAGGCAACTCACCCTGACCGAGATTTGAACGGGACCTCTTGAACGTGAGACAGACACGCTACCATCTAGGCTACCGAGGTGGGCGTTTACAAGTTGATGACTTAAAAATTCCACGCTCTTTACAAGCACGAGAAAACAAAAATTATATATGTAGGTACTCATACCACTTCCTCTAGACACTCTCGTACAAAGTATTCTTCTATTTCATGTAAATCGAGATAGAAATTTGCAGAAATAGCTTTAGGACACCAGGTGAGTCAGCTGCCCCTTATTCTCGACTTTTATGCAAACCGCATTTTATACTCCAACATGAAAATATCAACCCCATTACTAGGTTCTACCCGCGTATTTAACATGGATGTTAAACACTCAATGAAATTAGTACTAATATAGATGTTATCGCACCGCCTGTAGTATATTCGTAATTGCACGTCTGCAAATGTTGACTGGAACCAGCGAATAGAGGGAATGTTTATCTCACACGTTACTAGGTAGCTCAGTTGCAACGAACGCAGACTACAATCTCATTTGTCTACTGTGACGGTGGTTAGAATTCTCTGCTTAGGTATACTGATTTTTTTACCGTGTAATACTCACAATTTGCAATTATTATTCTGTAAACTGTTGTTATTTTTACTTTTAATTGTTTTATTAATGTTTTATGACATTGATGTTTCTTTAGTACTGAACTACAAGTAGGTAGTTGTTTAAACACACCTATAGGTAGGTGCAATTGATATAAGGATCATTTATACACATTTGAACACAAAAAATATGAAAATTACAGTATTAGAGTTTAACATGGAAGTAACCCACAATTTTGCAGACATAGCATTATTGTGCTATTAAAAATGTCGTTTCAAATTGGTATGTTTTGTGGCACTGGAATGACCCTTTTTCTATTCCAGGAACACGACTTCTGATACCGAAATTAAAGGATTGAAATAAGTAAAGAATCATGCTGGATTTCAAAAAATGATGGTTCTTTGTTACAACACGTGCAGGGGCAGTTGAGTCGAATAACAGTTGGGGTGAATAGTTGTTTTAACAAAAGAAAGATAAGAAACAGTGTCCTTAGCAGAGTTCTAAAGGGTAGCACTTGACTTTGTTTGAATAGGGTATTCTTCGGACCCCTAACAATGGCATGACAAAATAGTTACAAAGGAAATATTTGGTTGAATAAAGGGCTTCGAGAAAGTGAAAGTCACACACACACTCACGCGCAGCTGTGGAGGACGGCGTGGAGCCGATTAGGGCAGTCCTCTTCTTCCGTCTTGATCGTAGGCAGACCAGAAGCGATGAGAGAAGATATTTTTTGGTTCATATATACATGAAGAACAAATTAAGTTTTATCGAGCAATAAGCATTTCACATATAGTAACTCTAAACAGTGGTATTGGTAACCCTTGGTCAGCAACTTCGAGTTTAATGTAATGATAAAAAGAAGCAGTCATTAAACCAGTTTGAAACGGGCATCCCAGTGTCATTAAAACCATCCTTCTCATACATACTCACGCATACCCTGGGAGAAACCTCATTGCTTAACCCTGAGCTACCCATATCCTTGTATCAAACTGTAGCGTCAACGTGGAACTGTGCGCCACCCATAAGAAATCGTATCACTTCTCTAACGAAGCAAGTGCGCGAACTGATGACCTTCTTCGGTAATGCACGCCCTCCGGGACTTGATAATGAAATTATTTTGAATTCGGTTTCCAAGTTTTGATGAACATAAAAAAGGGAGTATTTGTAATACTGAGACTCGACACTGTTTCATTGGGTG
The DNA here is from genome assembly GCA_030765055.1 of Mantis religiosa. Classification (NCBI taxonomy): domain Eukaryota; kingdom Metazoa; phylum Arthropoda; class Insecta; order Mantodea; family Mantidae; genus Mantis; species Mantis religiosa. The sequence goes on from CM060949.1 coordinate 144,097,951, forward strand.
TCTGGGCACAGGAGAAGTCATAATTCCATTGAGCTATTTCGAGACTTGGCTTAAAGCACGTTCTGGGTTCAATAGTACGGCTCGTATGCCTGGCGCTATACGTTTCCCACCTCGCAAGTTCTCGTGCTTGACTTAGCCTTCTAAGACACCATTAATCATTTGCTGGGTGTTTTAATATTATTACGCAAATGGCAGAAGCTCTTAAGCATGTTAATTGAGATGCAGGAGACGTAGTTTAAGCAAAAGTGTAAATAAACCGTTGTTTAATAATATATCCGTTTTGACTGTACGGGTTCATGATGGATGAGACGTGTCTCTTAATTTTTTCCTAATTTTTGGCAGCCAACCCCTGCTCTAAGTACAAGAATCCGCCATTTTTGTTTTTGGCTGACGTTGTTAAAGTACTCATATGATAGGTCCATTTCTTTTGGAGGTGTTTACTGAATTACTTTGCCATGTATACCTACTCTAGTAAAAGATTTATAAAATCGGCTGAAAACCTCAGTAAAGGAATCGTGTTTTTGAGGTGATGCGCATTCTTCTCACTAAGAATGTCAAGCAATACAGTTTAGTAAGCGCAAAACTAGAGTAAGGCTCACATGCCGTTTGATGGGTGACCTATCCTTTTTTTTTTTAAAAAAGAGCTGCTGGAAAAACTATAAGTACCTACTGGAAAATAGGGACAAGTACGAGTAACAATCAATATTTCCGGAATTGTTCACTGCAAAATGTTGCACCAAACATAAATTGTGTGCTTTATGAAAAGCTAAACTTTCTATGCAGTACGATATTTTCTATCTCTTACGGTTTACCAATGATTAAAAGTCATTCAGAATGTATAGAAATTCAGAGGACATTACAAGAACATTCAAAATACTTGGGTAATTCAAAAATTAGTGGCAATACTGCCTGCATTTGGCGCTATCAGTGGTATATCATGTAAGCCGGTAACAATGCAAAATGAGAGTATCTAATGTTTGTTGGCTGTGAGTATGAAGACAATAATTTTATTTAATAAGGCATTTTAGCAAGTTTAATTATTATTTTTGTTATCTTTAGTGCTCTATATATGTTTAGTAAATACGAACAAATCTACTTCATTGTAATTCAGGTTACAAGAGGTATCAATGCTAGACAGTGCCATACAGAATTATCATATCGTACCGTGGCGAGGTGGGTGAATGCGTTTCGTAGAGGAAGGGAAGACGTTCATCTAAAACGTGGAGCTGGCAGCAAGTGATGATGTGCATGCGAATGCTGTTAGAGCACTGCTGGAAGAATATAGTTGTTGGACAGATATGAGCCCATGTTATTTCGACCTATTTGCGAAAATGAAATTACCACTTAGAGGAGCTGACTTTAGAAAGAGACAGGCAATTATAGCAGCAGTAGAGCAGTCTGTTCGAATATTATGACAACAAGATGCTGTGGATGGCATCCGTCTAGAGGCGAGTTCTTCATGTTGGAGGAGATTACTTCTAAGCACTGCAATAATATGACGGCTCCAAAAATGTTTTATTTCTTGTTAGTTCAAATGTTGACTCTAATTATTGAATGACCTAATTACCTATATTTCATTTGTCATGAAAATGTTTTAAACATAGTGGTATTTTAATCAAAATCGTTAGAGTCGTTTTTGGGTATATCAAAATTTTGGAAAAATTTTCCAAATAAAGTAGTCTTGTATGTGGGAATGGCCAAACAGACTTGTATGGGGGAATAGTCAAATAAATAGTCTTGTGTGGGGGAATTTTCTTGAAAATCTTCTTTCGCATCCTTGAAAGTTGCTTAACTTAAATACTAAGTTTGGTATTTAACCCACCTTTCGTTTTTGATTTGTGTTGTTCACACACACACACACACACACACACACACACACACACACACACACACACACACACACACACACACACGCACGCACGCACACACTCAGCCACACATGCAGACCTTTTCCGTAAACGCCTTTTTTAGATTCAGAGAGTTACAAAACATATCTTTCCAGTTAAATCCTGATTTTATGTATTCATATGTATTTCTTTAACCTCTATTTTTTACTTTCAAATAACTGTTACAAACTATTCTTATGAAAGCTTATTTTTGTATATTTCATGTTAAATAAATCTATTCCAAATTACTTATTAGATATTACGTATTGTACACAAAACAACTGGTAGTTTGATTCCAGTATACCCTTTCCTATGCTGGTATTTAATTCCACATTCTTTTCGTAACATACCGAGTAACAACTGACTATTGACAATACTTAAAAAGCATTATAAAGGTCCAAATATTTTGTTCATAACCAGTATTAGATAAACAAAACACATCATAAGCAATTATTAACACAAAAGTTATATTTTAACTAACTTACTGTTATCCGATTTGTTTTAAGCTGCAAATCGATATTCGTTTCTGTTTCTTTCTTTCTGTTTTACTTCCTGTATTACGTACAGTAAATATATATTTTACCAAAGAATGACAAATTTGAAACGGAACCGCTCTCCTTTGTCGCTGAGTTTTAACCATTAGCCAACAAAAGGAACTATCATAACCATGGCGAGAGGCAATGCAGCAGTCTTCTGGTTCCTTTATTTCCCGCAGATACATTGCCTTGTAAACCCAAACCTCAAAGTAACACCACTATTGTGAGAGAAGGGGCAAGAGTGTAATGTTTTGGGAAAGATATACTTTGGAGAAGTATTGCATTGTATCCAAAAGTTCAACACCAAGATTTTACCGCAAATGCGTCCCCGCCCCCTGAATCTACAGCACTTTTTTTTTTTTTTTTTTTTTTTTTTTTTTTTTTTTTTTAAAGAAAAATTCCTCACGCATGCTCAAGTTCAGCATTTTCCAAGGATAGCTGCTGTAGATTTTCAAGCAATCCTCCCAAACCCAACTACCATCCTTTACATGCAAACATTAGAAAAAAAAATTTTCTCAAAAAACATAGATATATTGCATACTAAGTTACGATGATGACAAAGTGCATATCTTATATATTCTGGGAATATACTCTGAAATTCTCTTAATTCTGAATGATTCTTTTTGTTCTATTTATAACCCACCTGTAACTCCAGTAGTCATATCGGAGGCCACTCTCCTTTGGAACATATCGAAGGTTTTAACTCGTAATCGTTGCGTTGTGTCATTAGATCACGCACACATTCACACTCTCATTCAGACTTCCAGACTCTGGAGAAGATGGGGAATAATCTTGGTTGGAGAAAAATACCCATCTCTACCACCGGCAATCGAACTCGGGACCCCTTGCACAGCAGGCAGGTGCTCTACCGACTGAGCTACGGGGCCAGCTCTGAATAACTTTTATAAGACTGGCATTAGACAAAATATTAGAACACAAACATGTGTATGTGTGTTTTTAAAGTAGGTACAGAATTTAAGTGAAATTTTGTGGTAAAACCAAATTCGAGGTTTTTCCTTGTTATTGGTCCAAATTTCCAAATAGTTATAATTTTCTCAAATGGGACGTCGTTATTCTTCTTTTTATGCTCTGACCATGGGTAGAGAATTAAATACGAGAAAACACCTGGTAAACATCTCTTAAAATTATTCTATCGTTTATGCCTACTATATTTGTCTATTGCCATTGTACTTTTAACAGAATATGTTATAAAACCATTTCTAGAAAATTTTATCTCGACTAAAATTAAGTAGATGGAAAAAATACGGTTTTTCAACAAGTTAGTACTAGAGTGAATAGAAAAGAAAAAAGACCATGTGAAGGCATACATTAGATATTTTTCCTCGCAGTTATGCAGAAAAAATGGAATTTCATAGTCACTTTGAAAATATTGAATATTGTTTTAGTTCACTTCATTGTTGTTATACCTACCTAAACGAAATATGGCAATGTGAAATGAAATAATAGCTAGCTCTGTCAATAATAGTAGACGGTGGAATAAATTTTAATAAAAATTGTTCGTAGAAAAGTGAGTACAAAAAAGATTTATGAATGCAGTATGTTATTCGTGCCAGATTGCACGTTAAGTGGTCTCTAATTTTGAATAAATTAATCTGGAGAATAAATAAGAGTTTTCATCCTAACTCTAAGACAAGGGTGCAAAGGTCACGTCATGGCTCGAGAGAAAACAAATATTTAATGTTAAATAATAAGATATCTAGATGGCTGCAGAGCCCCAACCCACGCAGCACAATTTCCATATCCGAGTTGAGAGCACACAAAGCAAAACTTGATTCGTACATCCATATGATAAAATATCGCAAACCATTTGACACGAAGAGCATGCGAACAATTCTGTTACACATTTGAGGTATTTGGTATTGTGAAGGGACAGTTTTCCCTCAGTAGTGATATAGATATTTAAAACCTGTCGTCATCAAGTCGTCACATTGCGGTCCAGTGCCAAGCGAGCCCACAAAATTCCTGACGCTTCACATAGTTCATCTACTGGCTTTATATAGAGTGGCCACAGAAACATCGTCATTTTGATTTCCTGCCCAGGTAAGGAATTTGCATGCGTTATCTGCGGTTTCACATCAAAAATAATAAAAAGATAACCAGGAATTCCCCATTATTGTCATCGAAGTTTCCCTGGTAAATGGTACTATAGTTAAAAGGCTTATTGGCAGCCTAGTGTGCAGGATATGACTAAATGCTAATGCAGGGTCCATTGCCCGGTTTCGCTGCTAAAACCAACTGCTGAATTCATATAGAAAAACTCTGTAATTTTGAAGTAATATTGTAAAGACCTTCTTATAAAGAATAATTTATATACAAATTTCAGTTTGATATGACATGTCAAGACATTATATATTTTATCACGCATTTAACATAAAAGATTGCCAGAATACTGAAGACTTTTCGCAATGGGACTGATGTAGGAGTTCAAATCAAGGCTTACTTCTTCTCTACGCTTAAAGTAATGGAATTAGTTATTTTCATTTACTTTCTCTGAAGCTACAGATCTGCCCGCCTCGGTAGTGTAGATGGCAGCGTGTCTGCCTCACGTTCTAGAGGTCCCGAATTCGAATATCGGTCAGGATGAGTTACCTGGATAAGGTTTTCTCCGGGGTTTCCCCTTATCCTTAAAGACGAATGTCAGGTATCTCTAAGCTAATTTGAGCATCATTTCACCCATTTCATTCACCGTCCGGCATGACTTACTACAGAAGGTGTGTACCTCGTAAGAGGAAGCCTTGTATTCCACCCAAGAATTTGATCACAAGACTTCATTTGAAATGCAGGTTTTAAAGCCCCGAATAAAAAACTGAAGGTTAGGAAAGAACTCATTGTGTGTGTGTGTGTGTGTGTGTGTGTGTGTGTGTGTGTGTGTGTGTGTGTGTGTGTGTGTGTGTGTTTGTGTGTGTGTTGATGTGAGTGAATATGTGTTCGCGAGCATGTGTAACTCAAAGATGTGTCGGATAAATTCCAAACGTAATACTGAGTGCAGAATTTTCCAAGGATATTTCACGGATCGTATTTTCAAAAAATCTTTCTCATTCTAAACTATTTACGTTAAAGTAGAAAATGTTTCGTTATTTTTTTCCTTACCAATTAGAACACAGGTAGGAGAGTTATTTTGATGCTGTGCTTTCTAGGAAATGCTCTTTCGAAGTTCTTTGAATGCATTAAAAACACTCTCCAAAAAGTGTGTATGTGCGTGCGTGTGAACAATTTAACTCAAAAACGAAATTTAGTTATGTTCAGTATCTTTTAAGGATGTGAATCGAAGATTTTCAGGAACAAAGCCCCGTCGAAAACTGCAGTTTAATATAACCCCTAGGACATCTCTCCTATTCAGAGGGCGCCGCAGCCAGGGCCACGGAGCCTGCCTCTTTTACACAAGTGGTAGCGTGTCTGCCTCATATCCAAGAGCTCCAGAGTTCGAATCTCTATCTGAGTGGGTTATTTAGATGATGTTTCTTTCCGGGGATTTCCTTTATTCTGAAAGATGAATGTCAGGTAACTCTAAGCTCTGTGAACCCTCAGCTCATTTAAACATAATTTCACCCATTTCATTCATCCTCCGATATATATTAATGTAATTTCTTTTTAAAAAGTCATGGGGGAGTACAGGACGGGGTGGCTGGCTTCTCCTACCCTAAAGCTACTACTTGATGTTTTAGGGACGCTACATTTCCCTCAGGATAGATATTCAGTTTTATGTGTAACAATTTTCAAAAACTTAGGTTTTATGAAAATGTCTGTAAAGATTTTGTATGAATGCTTAACATATAAGTATAATGACACATGAAATATACTTACCTACATATATTTTTATTTTTTTTTTTATTTTAAACTTTAAATTTAATATCCTCATAATTCATTTACATTCTGAGTAACTGTTACATAACTAGTAAACCATAACTAGAGATAATCAGCCCGCCCCGGCAGCGTAGATGGTAGCGTGTCTACCTCACGTTCAAGAGGTCCCGAGTTCGAATTTCGGTCAGGATGAGTTACCTGGATAAGGCTTTTATCCGGGGTTTTCCCTTATTCTGAAAGACAAATGTCAGGTAGCTCTAAGCTCCATGGACCCCGGGCTCATTTGAGCATCATTTCACCCATTTCATTCATCGTCCAAGATGACTTAACGTTGTAGGACGTAAATTAAAAAAATAGAGATAATCATACTTCACAGAAAAGTAGAGCTCAAAACACACAATTGATGTCAAATACGCTTTTTGTGGAACCAAACTGATGTTTAGGTTCAGAATTTTCCATGGTTTTCAGGAGAATATCCCGCTCCAAACTGCATTTTCTTGATAAATTTATCAGTATTTTTATTTACAAACTCTGCTAATTTTTGCTTTAAGAGTATTTGATTGATCATTGAATTTAAAGTTATGTGCAGTTATGAAGCCAATCATAGTACGCTAAAGGAGATAACTGAAAATTTGGTTCCATCTGTAGAAGTCTTCTCCATTCTGCAAAAAATGAAAAGGCATTTCATTTGCAGTTTTAACATGACTTGCAGCCCTAGTACAATTAACGCGCTGACAGTCTAGTTTAATTTGCTTAAAGTTAATCAGAAAAGGAAAAATCCGAGTTTCTTATTGAAAATAACACATGTGACAGCTTCTTTAATTGAGAGGCTTTTGTACTTCTTGATTTGAAATGTTGATTTTCTCCAAGTTCGACTTTTAATCAAGTTGGTTGGAGTGCACCCTCTATACTTCAGAATGAAATATGCTAAACAGTTGCTATTTTTATGCAGTAGATTCTGATACTTCAGTCTCTAAATTAAAACTGATATTAAAGAGACCATCTTTAAACGTGTTCTGGGAGCGCTTTGTATACGAATTAAATCAAAACTTCTTTAGTATCATTATAATGGCAATTTTTTTAATGTTATAACCACTAATTTTGATTGTAACATTCGAAGTATATACTCACATTATCCTTAATTTTCAATATTTATAGTAAAACTGCGTCTTAATTCAGTGTCTTCCAAGCGTGAGACAGAAAAATTTTAAAGCTAATTTTCCATCCATTTAAACGAAAAATGTTTGTTAATTTTACTCTATTATAAATTTACCCTTACAATTTAGTTTCAAAACAGTACCTTAAAACATTGCTCTAATAAAATGTTTTAGTAGCTTGTCAGATGCTCTATATTGTAAAAGTAATAGTATATTTGCAACAAAACACACAGAGTCTAATTACACAAGAAAGTGAGGACGTCTTTGATAACATAATTTATCTCAAATATTTATTTCGACATCCTAGATTTCCGATATATTATTTGGTATTGTTTCAAATATTGCAACGTTAAATTGGTGCAAAAGGCGTGATGATTAGATGATTAATTATTCTCACCTTTGGTGACGATCTGGAAGAATTCTTGTAGATGCCTCGGCGCTCTGGAGCAATGAGTCTTCTCTCTGGCCCTAGTATCGGAGTGAGAATTATTTTATGCTGTTATGGTTGAAAATAACAATTCCTCTCGTTTAAATATCTTGGAATTTATTCCGCAAAACCATTAATATAATCTATTAAAATTTTAAATTTCGTAGATCTTGTTCTTTCATAAGATGATTATTGTTGCATCGTTGAGCTATAAATTTCTGCAGATTTGCAGAGCGACTCCAAAGAAACCATGTCTTACTCTGTGATCTTGTACAGAATGACGCCAAACTAAATGAATATTCTGGATTCTCTGCACATGATGTTTCTAGAACATCTAAATTACTTCTATCCTATTGGTGCACGTCACAACATTACCTAATGATATTATTGTAATAACGAATAGGAACACTATTACGTAAGTTGTATAATTCTGTGGCCTACCCAGCTTCACATCCTATTTTATACAAATCAGCTTTTCCAGAACAATCCAGGACAAATTCCCAAATATTTGAAAAATGTGAAATAACCGTCACAATATTCAGAAATGCTTTTACCAAGTGGCAAGATGCCGTTTATTTTTTCTCTTAGTGATGCAAAATAGCCACACTGAATTCTCCTTTTTAAAAATCTATCTCCTTAGATTACTGCATCCTCCTTAAACGAGTGTAGGAAAAATGTGTTCATGTAAATGCAGTTATCGTATATGACTTGATCTTGCTTATAGATATAATTTTATCAATGCACAGATTGTTAGTTATACGTTTGTAATTTCCAGATGATACTTCTCTGAATTTATAAATCATTCAATGTTTTGTTAGCTTGGGCGGCTGTAGGGTGCTGGCAAAACTAAATAAAACAATATAGAAATGCACATTTGTAAATAAATACATTTCTTATTACATATTCAACGCAAATAAGTGTATTAAAATGTTCAGTGATAGATGTAGACCATGTGATTATATCTATTTTGTTAATAAATATATCTCCAGAAACACTGTTTACGTGCTAGGGTCTCTAAAACGTGGTGTAGGACATAGACAATATGAATTTCGAAGTAAGATATAGAACTAAATACTTTAAATAAACAGATACCTAGTTAATGAAAATAACAACTTCGATATCTCTGATATGTTGCTTAGCTATGTGATGACAACTCTAATGTACGGCGAAACTCTACAACAGAGGAAGACTGCTTCGAGAGTTGTGACGTATTTCAGCCAGGAGCGAGAACTGCAGTGGGGGTGACGTCAGGCAGGAGCTGTGTAGTACCAAGTTGCCTATATAAATACCGCTGTGAGTACAGGATCTGAGGGTTCAGTCAGGTGTAGCGCACTCGATGAAAATAATGTAGTTGTCACGCACAAAATGGAACTGTTAAATTTACAATGTGACGATTTAGGTATTGAAGGACAAATATACACACAAGAAATACTTAGCTGATTTTTGCAAGAATGTTCCCCAAACCAGATTTCCGAGGTTGTATTCACTTGCCGCACGGACATTGTGTAGGTATGGCTCGACATAAGTGTGCAAACAATTTGTTTATATTATGAAATTAGCTAAGTCCAAACCCCGAAGTACTCTTTTTTAATTTACGTCCTCCAAAGTTAAGTCATATTGGACGATGAATGGAATGGGTGAAATGATGCTCAAATGAACCCTGGGTCCATAGAGCTTAGGATTACCCAACATTCGTCTTTCAGGACAAGGGAAAACCTTGGAAAAAGCCTTAGTCGTATCACAATCTAACATGCAGCCTTCGATTACAAATTTCCCAGACATTATGTCCTTACATTGATAAACCAGTTAAATGAAAAAGAAACAGAAAGTGTCGGAAAAGTCAACGTAATTTCGCTCCTCTAATTTGCAAAGAAAATTACTTAAAATTTTATTTTATTTACTTTATAACATGCATGACCTTCAGATAAACTACGAGTTGAACTTGTATGTATTTTTTCATAGCACTAGCTAAATTATAATTGTTTATTAACTGTGATCAATTGTGTAATTAAAGCAGTCAGCATTAACATTACAACACCCAAGATGTAAGTTGTACTTATTAGTAATATCCAATACGTTTTCTGTCATACCTACGCTGTCGGAACCCCAACACATCAAACTGTTTCTTTCCTCTTGGGCAGCAGAAATCAGCCCGGTGACATCACACACTAACCTGCGTTACGTTCGGGAGCATATTTGGCGGTTAGGGCTGACGGAGCTGACGTCACACCACCACTGCCTGTCTTCCCCTGCTCTACAGGGATATTATGACTTATGCTGTCTCCTAGCCTTTCCAATATTGGAAACATAGTGTGAGCTGGGTGACGCCTAGTGGAATCTCATTGTTAATGCAGCTAGCAAATCTCTCTTGTATTTTTTTCGGGCTATTCTGTACTTAGATGAGAAGTATCACAGTTTATACAAGGTTACCATTGAGAGGACAGCAACACGAATGAATCCTGTGAAGTCTGGAACTGTTAAAGGGAATTACAAGAATGGTGTGCATCAAGCAACGGCTGATGTAGTAAATAACTCTGGAAGTTAGATTCTAAGGTTTGTTTACCTATAGCACTGTAAGTGTACAAAGGTTACTATATACATTAATCGAACAAGATTGAGCTTTCTTACGGAAACAGAAGGAATCGGACAATCTTGACAATAATCTGTCTAACATCTACGTTTTAGGCAACTGGTTGGTAATAGTAACATTCATGTTTCGGCCACCACTGGTTATTAGTCATTAGTCTTTTAATAAGAAACTTATGTTATTTACATATCTGCTGTTATAATTGGCTAACTTGCAATTTTTTGTTGGAAATTAATGATTTCTTCCACACTAGCCCTGTGTAGACTAAGGTTTAGCTGGGTACAGCAGACTGTTGGCGCGAGGTCTACCAGAAAGTCCGAAGTCTCCGGCCTCTATCAGCCTGGGAGCGATGGAAAACTCCGGGGTTCTTTCCTTGGAGCAATACCTTGAGTCTAATAGGTCCCCCCCATCGACAATAGACTGAAAAAATCCAATGCCATACTTGGGATTTGAACCACGGATCTCGCGATCTCCGTTCGGTTGCTCTTAACCGTTGAGCTACTATGGCCAACACACTATTATGTGTTTCAAATGGGGAGGTGTTTGTCCTTGAGCGTTACTAGGTGAGCAACCAATCGGAGTCCTGCAGTGTTGTTGTATAACATTCCCGCTAAGTGGTGCGTGATGAGCGCCAACCTAATCAATCTGTATGAAATACTATTCGCGCTAAGACAAAAATTCAGATTTTGCCAAAACTGATCTATGAGGAAGGTAGAGAGTAATGTATCTAACGTAACCATAAACACCCATATTTTTAGTTTAAATAGTTTTTCTAATACAAATAAGTAAAACACTATTACCTGTATTATAACAATAAATCGCGACGTAAGCACCGTATGAATTTGGCATGTATGCGTGTACGTATATTTGTAATTACTCAGAACTGAAACGTAAATGTTTGACATGACGTGATAAAAGAATCACGTTGAATAAGCCAGTTCGAGCGAGAGGAAACAATAAACTTCCTGCTGCCCTGGCAGAACGTGTCTGGTCACATTATATCGTTGTTTATGAATGGTTCGTAATCTCTATTTACTCTAGAGAGTTCAAAGTTGTTGGTGTGTGTATGTACATATACTTTTAATTACTCAGAACTATAATTTAAACTACTGACATGACGTGATAAAAGAATTACTGTGAATAAGTCAAGGTGTTAAATTTGAGAAAGAGCAAACACTTCATTTCCTGTTAGCCTGTGGAATGCTGTATGCTTATGTTTATGAATGAATGCTGGATAAGAAGCGTTTATTTACTCTGGAGAGTTCAGATCAATTTTATTCATTTGTTCTTTACACAGCAGTAGAGCAAGAGTTAAATAGTGCAATGGCTTCTTACGTGAATTTAGTGGCGAGTCTAAAAGGCAGGTATTGAGAAATCAGGCTCGAAGCATTATTTTTAAGGTGTACAGGTTCTGCAAAAATGTTTCGGAAACAGAAACTAAAATGAGTTATTGCAAAGAGTACTTCCGTTTAAAAACACGGAAAAAGTGTATCAGTTGGATCAAATTGCAATTGAAACGGGACACGAGGTAATAAGCCTTCCACCTTACCTACCACTGCCAATATAATCCAAATGAGTTGGTGTGGGCTCAGATAAAAAGGGGGATTGCAAACAGAAAAACTACTTTTAAACTGACGGACGTTTTATGACTTGTTCACGAAGAAATTGACAAGTTGACACAATAGGACTGGGAAAACTGCGTGAGGCACACAGAAATCCTTCAAGAAGACCATTTTAAGAAAGAAATAGCACGTGACGAGATTTTGGAACCTATAATCAAATTTGCAAGACTCAGACGATGAAGACAGTGACAATGACGAATTGTCTCTTAACAGAAGTGACATTGACAGTGATATGGATGAGCCACTGGCAGTCCCATTGGATTATAAAAACAGGTAATTCATAAACTATAATTATATTTATAGTATTTTAAAATATACATAATTTACGAAAATACCTTTTCCAATTTTGATTTTGGCAACTGCATCATTGTAAATGTTTGTAAAATATAATTTGCCTACCCTTACGTCTGCGCCAAGCAAACCTGCATGTTGTGTGAGTGTGCGAGACAGAGGGAAGTATAAAAGGAGTGTGGTAACAAGCTGGCAACGCTGAGTGTGATACGGCATCTGATTAGCTAGACTCCAGAACCCTTCCCATTTGAAACACATAATAGACAGTTGGACAATTTAATGTCATGTCGGCATGTTGGCTATAGTCGCTCATTGATCAATAGCAACCGGACGAGACCGGCAGATCCGTGGTACAAATCCCGGCTATTTCATTGATTTTTTTCAGACTGACTACTCATCTAAACCTTAGCCTACACACGGCTAGTATGGAAGAAATGGTTGATTTCCATGAATTTACCTAAAAAATAGTGGTTTAACTACGAAGCCTGGGACTTGAGTACTTACAGCATAGTAAGTCACCACAAAAGGTGCATGTCTCATAGCATATGAGAAACCCTAGTGGTCTACCAGGAAACATATGAGTTAGTTCGGGAATTTAATATCATGTCGGTATGTTGGCCATAGTAGCTCAATGGTTAGAGCAACCGGACGGAGACCGGAAGATTCGTGGTTCAAATCCCGGCTATTGCAATACATTTTTTCTTTCTGGCTCTACTCATCCAAATATTTTTGTTGCTTAATATGTACTGTTTACGAACTATGCCAGTAAATCAATATAAAATATGAGTTCTTGCATTAAATAAAAATTCTGCGAACATTTTCACATTAGTAGGTATATTCTCTCTCTCTCTCTCTCTCTCTCTCTCTCTCTCTCTCTCTCTCTCTCTCTCTCTGATATTAATGTATAGGAAAACATACGAGTTTATATGTCGTGCAGTATTCAAGATTTTTCATTTTATTAAATTCATATTTCTGAAAATTGCTCTGGGTTTATATTTACTAGGTATATTATATAATTATGTCAAAGTAAAAGGTATTATCAAAGCTTTTATTGAAATTCCTTATTAACACCTCAGATTTGAGTTCAAATCCTGTTTTTCTTTAATTTCAAATATTGTATCAGTGATATTGTTGGTATAATATAAATTGTTTTTGAACTAAATACAAGTAAAATAGTTTAGTAAACACCGCACGCGAAAAGTCTGAAAAACCAGTCTTGAAAAATTGATATCTATTAATAAAAAGCAGAGCCTTGAAAATCCCTCGAAGGTATAAATTGTATTCATTTTGAATAGGCATAAAATCTGAGTGCTGCTTTCACATATCATTCTCAAGTCTTGTACAAACTATTCTTACAAACGTTTAAAGATCTTTGTACTTCATGTTGATTTAGATAAATACTTGCAGAAATTATCGTATTGTTAATTTTCTTATAGGTACAAGCAGTATATGGGAATAAGTAAACTTTAAGTAACAGTCAAACCTTCTTCAGAACTCCTCAGGCTAAGCTTTTGGAACAGGGATAAAGAAAAGGAAATACATATTATGGGTAGTACCCCGAATTGTTAAATCTGATAAATCCAAAAACTCATTATCTCTGCAACTATTTAAGACATAAGAATACAATTGTTGCAGAATGTAAATATATGCTTTCTTAGGACACTGATTTACACATTTATTTATCAAATAAAATATGATTATTTACTTAATTATATAACAATTTTAACAACATTTACCAGTACCTTTTAAAACAATCAACCACCCATCTCCATCGTGTGAGAGTAGCTTGCAAATTAACAGGTTCTGAGTTGGATTTTTCCTTATCCTGAGAAGATAAATGCCACGTAAAAGCTTTATGAACTTCGGGCTCATTTGAGCATCATTTCAGCTATTTCATTTTTTCATCGTGTGATATGATCTCTCCGGTTAAGTGAACCTAAACCACACAAAATATAATAATAATAATAATAATAATAATAATAATAATAATAATAATAATAATAATAATAATAATAATAATAATAATAATAATAATAATAATAATAATAATAATAATAATAATAATAATAATAATAATAATAATAATAATAATAATAATAATAATAATAATAATAATAATAATAATAATAATAATAATAATAATAATAATAATAATAATAATAATAATAATAATAATAATAATAATAATAATAATAATAATAATAATAATAATAATAATAATAATAATAATAATAATAATAATAATAATAATAATAATAATAATAATAATAATAATAATAATAATAATAATAATAATAATAATAATAATAATAATAATAATAATAATAATAATAATAATAATAATAATAATAATAATAATAATAATAATAATAATAATAATAATAATAATAATAATAATAATAATAATAATAATAAAACTACCGAAAATGTGACTTACAGGAAAAGCCGTTTGAAGCAAAAGCGAGGAAAACTCGCATGTATTTGCAAACAAAGATACTGCAGGCTTGATCACACAAAAGCTGCCAATATTTATCTATTTATTTATTCAGTGAATATTACAGGTCTTTCTTGTTAAAGTTTTCCCTTAACACAATGCAGTATAATTTAATTTCAGCCATAATTCAGAAAACGTAAACTCAAAATAGAACTACCTTAACATATTTCAAAAAGGAGAATGGCAGATGTACTACCATTTTTAAAAGGGTGTTAAAAACTATGTTTAAAATACACGCCTTGTGCATACAATAATAAAATATATATGAGATTAAAGAGAAAGTTACGTTGAGTAAGCGTGTTATTTTACTTTTCGCTATTTACGTCATTTGCCTCCCTTTAACTTTCGTGCTGTTGCTATACCTAACGTAACTGCTTAGAATGCAGCTACATGATCATTTATTAAAAATCAATCATATGCTTAGAGCATTTAAAGGAGACCGAGAGTTTGGATGCTGTTACCTTCAAAGGTACTGTTACAATACAGATCACCTATAAATAATAGGGGAAGGGTTTAGAACGGTAGAGAAAGGATTAGGAGAGCAGCGTTTCTTTATAGATCGTTACCATATTTCACACTTCATTTGTTTCAGTTTAAAATCCAATAGCAAGGCTAAAACGAAAAGATGTAATGATTGAAAAATGGAATTATGAAATACGGAGGGTCAATTGAAGCGATAAACACTTGCAATTGCGTGCCAAGGCTAGGAGGGTAGGGGTGGGTGCCATTGGCCACGCTACGACGTCACTTTCACGCTTCCGTCACGCTTAGAGCGTGTCTAAAACGTCACAGCCGGCGAGTCAACAGCTGCGCCCCGACGACAGTCATTTATCGGTTCTGATGCTCTTCTTTTCTTGCAATGCAAAGCATCCAAATATTTCCCGTAGCTTTTGTTTCCGACTTCCCCTTCGCGTGCGCTACCCCACAGTTTTGTGTGTTACTGCAACAAATACAAACTAAGTTTAAGCGAAACGGATTTTGACAGGTTGGCTGGAGTGCTTTGTGCCGGTTCATTGTCCGATTGAATCTATACGTATACGCGTTGCTTACCTCTTTCTCCAGCACATAGTTACAGCAGAAAAACTGTGGAATATTCAATTTCAGTACATAATGTAACCATGAGAACAAAATAACACATTTCTACACTTGAATATTTATATCTTTATGCATCTCGCACACATTTTCCACATATGAATTGGTTCTTTACCACAGCGCCCACACAGATTTCGTGGTACCATTTGCCTTTTTTCTGGGCTCATTCGAGCTGTATTTCACTCAGTTCATTCATCGTCCGATATCACTTAACGCTGGAGGACGTAAATAAAAAAATAAAGAAAAAAATTAAACCTGCCGTCTTAAGGTGAGACTGTACGCAAGAACTGGAAAATATCATTTTTTTTTTCTGCGCAGTTAAATAGTTCACACTATTTTGCACATTTTGGTATAGAATATAGTCATATAATATAATTATAAGTGTACTTAAACGAAGTTTAAGAATATACTGTCAATTGCCAATTTATTAGCTTATTGTGCATCTATTTACAAAATTTGTAATAAGTCCAGAACTTTTTCATCTAGTAGCTTTCGAAAGAGCTTGTTTTTAGAGTAATTTTTTCTGTATTTTGGAATAGATATCGTCTTCTTTATTCTATTATTCTTAGAACTAAAGATTCACTAGTTTTGTTATTCTGTGGCTGTGGCTCGAGTTTTGTTTATAAGCAACTGTCCCTTTAATATTTATCTAACTGAAACTGTAATTGTGTAAGAAGATGACAAAACCTAAAGAAGTTTTCAGTAATATAAGAACAGGGGCAATACATCCTATAGGACCAGTACCCTTGCCTGTAGAAGTCAATGAAAATTTTGCCCAACCAAGTGGCAGACAACCATGTGCAACTCCTCCAAGTGCTTCAAAAACGATGTTACAAATATAAATATTAATGTAAATATAAAACGTGTTGAAGACTATACTCAACCTAATATTGTGATAGATTTAGGCAGTATAAGACGAGTGCTAGAAGAAACTGTGTCAGGCAGAATGTGTGGTGATGAGGTTAGGTTACAAGAAGAATCGAGTACAAGGGAATAAATTGAAAATTATATGCCTAAATTGTAGTTATGAAACATCATTCAACTCTTCAGAACAGTATGCTAAGAGTAACCTCTATGAAAACAATATGAGATTTGTTTATGGGCTAAAATGCATCGGCAAGGGTGGTTTTATGAACTTACCAAATCCCCCTACAAGGTGTTTCAAATATACAAACTTTTAGGAAATAGCTTGCAAATAGTTGCAGGAAATTCCATAGGAGCTGCTGCCAAATACGTTGTTACCAAATGAAAATAATAAAGATGTTTAATCAACCTTCAGAGTAAATTGTAAGCTACAGTTCTTATTGGAAACTTCAAAGCTGTTTCTCTCAAAATTATTATAATTATTATTATTATTATTATTATTATTATTATTATTATTATTATTATTATTATTATTATTATTATTATTATTATTATTATTATTATTATTATTATTATTATTATTATTATTATTATTATTATTATTATTATTATTATTATTATTATTATTATTATTATTATTATTATTATTATTATTATTATTATTATTATTATTATTATTATTATTATTATTATTATTATTATTATTATTATTATTATTATTATTATTATTATTATTATTATTATTATTATTATTATTATTATTATTATTATTATTATTATTATTATTATTATTATTATTATTATTATTATTATTATTATTATTATTATTATTATTATTATTATTATTATTATTATTATTATTATTATTATTATTATTATTATTATTATTATTATTATTATTATTATTATTATTATTATTATTATTATTATTATTATTATTATTATTATTATTATTATTATTATTATTATTATTATTATTATTATTATTATTATTATTATTATTACTATTACTATTACTATTACTATTACTATTACTATTACTATTACTATTACTATTACTATTACTATTACTATTACTATTACTATTACTATTACTATTACTATTACTATTACTATTACTATTACTATTACTATTACTATTACTATTACTATTACTATTACTATTACTATTACTATTACTATTACTATTACTATTATTATTATTATTATTATTATTATTATTATTATTATTATTATTATTATTATTATTATTATTATTATTATTATTATTATTATTATTATTATTATTATTATTATTATTATTATTATTATTATTATTATTATTATTATTATTATTATTATTATTATTATTATTATTATTATTATTATTATTATTATTATTATTATTATTATTATTATTATTATTATTATTATTTATTATTATTATTATTATTATTATTATTATTATTATTATTATTATTATTATTATTATTATTATTATTATTATTATTATTATTATTTTTTTTTTTATTTTTATTTTTTTATTTTTCATTTGCCCCTTTTTCTCAGAAACTATTGGAGATATGTGCATATATCTACATATAACTTTTACAGATTATAAAAGTAGCTTCAGAAATGCTGTGGATCTGCAAGCACAGTAATTTAATTAATGAGCTCCATGTAATGGTGTTTTTAATGCTAAAAATAAAGAAACAATAATGAAAAGAAAAAAAATATATAACTTGCTTGAAACTGTAAGTACAAGATTCATTTTAGATCAGTAGCTTCTCTAAGGACCACATAGTATGTTACGAAATTTTCATGTATGTACTGTTAATAGTTTCAGAACAAAACGGGTAATCACGTTGTATATTTTAACATAGGCGAGATTGGGCTTACGTCTCACCTTAATCCACTTTGCCTGCTGTTGTAGTATTTATTTTTACCCGTTTTCAGCACTGATTAAGTAATTATCATACCAATAAGGAGGTCTATGGATGTAAGAAAGTCTGCATTTTCTTATTTTACAAGTTTCTAAAGCATTTTCAATACGCATTCGTTATAAATCTATCTTGAACATACGAAATAAGAAAATGCAGAAATGGAGCAAATACATACATCCATTCCGGAAAAAAGAGCTCGATTTCTCACTTAGACTCACCCACTATCGTCCCCTACGGAGTAGATTTTGGAAAACTAATCAGAGTCAGCCTCCAATCCGAATCACCCGCGCTGGTAAATTGTATAAGATAGACAACATCTTTCTAAAAGAAAGATGTAGACTGTAAAATAAACAATTTATTTCAAACATTTAATAGCATTAGCTATTTTCGACGTGTTCGTTGTCATGGTTTGAATTTTAAAAAACTTTGTGTTTCCTTTTTAACTGCTCACAAGTGTTCATTTATTATTTTCTCACAAATCGGTGATTTCAAATCCATAGCGGTACTGGGGATTTTTCTCCAGCCAAGATGATTCCCCAATCTTCACCAGAGTATGGAAGTATGAATGACAGTGCGAAAGTGTGCGTGATCTAATGATTAAAATAAAGGAAATCCAAAGTATCACCAACCCAAACCAACGTCTACGAGATAACACCATCGCGATATGCTCCAAAAGAAAACGGCCGCTGATGGGACCACTGCAGTCAACGGAGGTGTATAAATGGAACAATAAAAAACACCGAAATATTTTTAATGGAGTTTATAAATTATTAACGGCACATTTTAACGTAAAAACACTTACACTATATGTGCTGTAATAGCTCATGTATGTTCACTGTGTGCAGTATAGCTATAAACTAGTCGTTAGTTAAAAAAAAGGGTGGGTGAGTTTCTGCTGTCTCGGTTGAGTGCATCGCTTACGAGCAGCGCGATCGCTCATCCGCTTTAACATTAGAACTTTATTTGGCAATGTTTCGGCTTGACTCTCGAAGTAAACCATCAATTTCTCTGTTTGCTACTGCTTGTGCGTAGGTCATAACCACAGCTGGTTCATCAACACTGTCTGAATCTGAATACTCTTCATTTTCATGTTCAAATAACAATAATGCAATCTGTTTATAACCTCCACCATTGTCAATGTATTCTTCATCAACATCGAAATAGCCATCCACATTTATAAGAATGTTTATAAAATCTTCCACGCCTATTTTTTCTTCTTCATATTTGCTTTCTGGCAAGTCACTCGCACATCAGCCCACAACTTTTTCCATGACTTTAGATTAGATTAGATTGATTTGTGTTCAGTAGGTTCACTAGAAAAGGCTGCGAAGATTGAACATGTCCAGAGGTATAAAGTTTAATAGCATATATATGTACAAAAGTTAACATAAGACACATATTATAGTATACAGGCAGTATGAACAACAATATGGAAAACAAAGCAGGGATAATTATATATGATACAAAATAAAACATTTTTTAAACCAGCTTTCACTTGGCTTATGCCAGTACATCTCAACTTTTTTGCAATGGATACCATTCATTGTTATTAATTAAATACATATACATTAAAAATAAACTTTCAACTTGCATCAAATATTTATTGGTAATGATTTGTCATTGGAATAGTTAGATACTACTTACAGAGCTACAGAAGCATTATCAGGATAATTTGTCATTCAGATAGGCTTGTACAGAATAAAAAGATTTTGAGCAAAGGTACTCTCTAACAGCTTTTTTAAAAGCACCAAAATTATCAATTTTTTCTTTAAGAACATTAGGAAATGCGCCAAATATTTTGATAGTTTCATAATACACACCTTTCTGGAAGCAAGAAAGTTTAGCACTGGGAATATGGATATTATACTTTTGTCTAGTGTTTATTCTGTGAATTACATTATTTGTTGCAAATAAGGCACGATTGAATTCAAAGAATTTTAGGATCGAGAATATATACATGCAAGGAAGCGTTAATATCCTCAATCTTGTAAAAAGATCTTTACAGATGCATCTGTTGCGGGTGATAGTAATGATTCTTATAACCCTCTTATCAAAGTTCCTCTTCCAAACTGGTCCAAAGCAGGTGGGATGACTGTAATAAATTCTCCCGCTAACAAGAGAATTCGAGTAATGTACTCACTGAAAATAGCAATTTGTCGTCTGTAAAACATATCTACATTTACTACGTTAAACTACAAATTTTGTTTTTAAGAAATGATGCGGGTTAACTAGGTTTTACTGTCGTTATGTAAAATTTGGTTCATGCTATATACACGCAAACGAGAGAGAGAGAGAGAGTGAGAGAGAGAATGAGAGAGAAAGTTATGTAGTTTAAGGGCGCTCAACTAAATAGTCATAAGCGCCCTTTAAACACCAATCATGGCCAAAGCCAGATGTAAAGATAACTACAAACATAAATATTTTTAAAAACACAAACACTTATGACTAAAACATAAGTGAGGAGGTAAACATAAATAAAAGATAAATAGAAAAGGCAAAAAGCGTAAAAAAAATAACTAATATTTTATTCACAGAATCCTGTATTTCACCCTTGAGAAAAATTTCAAAACGTTTTCCACCGCGGAACTTCAAAGAGTTCCCAAACAGCCATTTACAAAGCGATTTTGTCTAGATTTTTAAAAGGTCTTCGAATTAGCTCTTTAATCGATGAACTGTAAATAAGATGAACTTGCAGAGTGTTTCAAATTGCCTCAACTTGAAAGCAAAATAAGCCGACGTCTGATTGTTGCGCATGCGCGAATAGCTGCAGGTGGTGTTGCGCACGCCACGTGCTACCAATTGCGAGGTCACGTGCCTTCAACAATGGGATGGGAAGAGAGAGGCGTATAATAGGATCAGCTATGCCTAAACAATGAGAGACGCACTTCACCTGCTTTAAATAAAGGCAAGAGAGCAGAGGGGGAGTGCGGGAGAGAATTCAATTCACTGCTCTTCCGAGATTTTCTTCCACCCTCGTGAAGTAAATGACACTTACTCATAGGGACCTGTGATCTGACCATTCCTTGCAAAAAAACAAATATGGTAACGTGAGAAGTTATTGAAACAACTTAATCCTCTTACTGTTCGTTCATCTCGTAATATTGTTGCAAATCCAAAATTTGTAACAGTAGTCAGAATTTTCTTTCTTGTTGCATTGTACACATGATATAAATTAATTAAAAGTGCTGTACACCACTTATACCTATCAGGTATTCATTATATGAAGAGACTAAGTGATGAAACTGGCTAAAAATTACACTTTTAGATTTTTATGGAGTCTTATAAACTCAAATTTCTCAATTAGTTTGATATGTAATCATTGTAATCATAACAAATATATTTTAATATATTTTAAAGATGTTACTATACCTGCTATTTATTTATGTATGCTCTAGTTTTGCCTTTCAGATCTAAATGTCATTCACTCCTTTACTATTTGTGTAGCACTAGGTTTCTTTACATTGGGTTTTATTCATAAACATACAATTCACACACATACACATATAACGGGTGAGCCAAAGGACCCGAACCGGTGGCGCAGTGTTGCTACTGTCCGCGATCACGGCGCTAGTCACCAACCGCTGTTATCATAGAAAGGCGCGGATGAAACGACACCAGGTTTTAAACGCTACTTTTAAATGCTTAACTTACTAGATATATGAAATGAGATGCTGAAAGTATCCACCGTCTTTGTCCATATATTTTGTTACCTCTTTAGGGAACTATCGCAGGAAACTCGCAATAGTTCCCGTGGAATGCGGGCAATTTTCTGTATCCGATGTTTTGTTTTAATTCTTAGAGGGTTTGTGAGTTTTTACACTTTAGAGATATTTGTCATAGACGGGGCTTCATAAATATATGTGTACAAAAAATAATGGTTATTGGAGATCTGAGAAACCTGTTATTGTTCATGAAGTATCCCTTCATAACGAAAAAAGTGTCGCATGTTGCGCCATTAGCGGAGAAAGAGTTATATAGTCAATTTTTTTTTTCGAATCAACAGTTGACACCGGTACAGAATACAAAAAGGGAGTGTGGCTTTTGCCTTTTTTCAACAAGACTATATAATTGTTCATACAGCCAATATTTTGTTGAGAACAATTGAAGGTGTGTTTCAGAACAGAATTATTATTAGAGACTAGCTGACTCGGCCAACTTCGTACCGCCAATAAAAGTTGTCTAAACTTATCTATATAAATAAAAAAAATTGGATTAGTTAGTTATTTATTCTGCAATCGGGGGTGAAGTTTGAATACATCACAGTTACAATTAAGTTAATCAATTTAAATCTTTCTGATAAACAGTATTTTTTTTTTTTTTTTTTGGAAATTAATTGTTCTTTCACACTAGCCGTGTGTAGGACGCACTATGAAAGGGTAGAGCCAGACTGAAAAATTAAATGCCATAGCAATACCCGGCTATGGGAGAAACACGAGTCTGTTGGAGAATTTAATGTCATGTTGGCACGTTGGCCATAGTAGCTCAAATGGTTAGAGCGTCTGGACGGCTTCCCGGCTATGGCATTGAATTTTTCAGTCTGGCTCTACCCTTTCAATATATCCATCGCGACATATATTTGTCCATGAGAGAAACAGTGAAACTCCAAGATCATCCCGCAAACTTCCAACGACTGCCCTTGCGATTTATTTATGGTCATTGCAAAGGCCAAACGCACGGGAAGCTGTAGATGCTTAAAATCAAAAGGTAAATCCGTTGTGACTGACTTCTACGATGTAAGTCAGGTCGTCTTCTCCTTGGCACAGTAAAAGTTTCCGCTAAGTTCACAAAGTAACAAAGAATTCAATTAATTTTGTGTCAATTCAATTCATATTCACGAATTCACAAACAAAAATTATAAGGGAGGTATCCAAGAATTCATCAATATTTGACAATTGTCTATGATTCAGAAATTAATTTTGAATTTGATCTTTGAAATGTATATCATCATGCTACATAAAACATTTCAGTCTTGATAACAAACCATAAACTTTATTTAATAAAATATGGCAAGTTAAATAGCTTTGAAGACTTTGGCAAGGTGTGGAATGTCTTTCTACTTTGTAATGCGTTTTGTTTGTCGAAAATAAAGGAAGGTGTATGTGTTCCGTAAACATTTCCCACAAACAACAACCTCGAAAAGAAAATCTACCTAAAAACCCACAACCCATCCTACAACATCCCTAAAAGAAAAACCCTACCTACGATAAAACCCTTAACGAGTGGGCACGCAGCAAAAACCTTCTGGATTTATACAGCCAGCCAACACTTCGGTCGGTCGGTCGTAAACGTTTGCGTATGTACTTTTATATTTCGTTAATAATCCGATCCATTATCACTTCGTGGTTCTTTGTATCATCTTTTAAACCTTCCTTGGACTTATACAAATATTTCAAAACCAAAATTAGGCAAATCGGTTCATCCGTTCTCGATCTTTGGTGAGACATACAAACTTCAATTCATTTATATATAGTATATGATATACCACAATTCTTAATACTTTTTCTGCAAGTACCTTCAATTGGTCGAATACTTGGGATCAACTGTCTGACTGGTTTGAGGCAAATGGTCTGCATATTAACAAATATAAAACACAAACTATTTTATTTAGTTTAAAAGATAAACAGTCATGAGCAGAGGGTTAAACTACCTGGAATATGGTTGGACATTCCACATAACAGAAATATGCAAGAAGTTGTCAGATGTTTTATTTCTCTTAAGGATACTTAAAATGTGTGTTTTCACTAATATTTTATTAAGTTTTTATTATAGTTTACTTCACTGTCACTTGAATTATGGCATTTTGCTATGGGGTAGCAGTGGAGAAGCCAACCAGGCATTTTTGCTCCAGAAGTAGGCTCTTAAATTAATGCTACTTTTAACTCTAGTTTTAAAAGAATTTGCATTTAAAATTTGAGTTAAAAGTAGCATTAAGTTACTTAATTTTTGTACACTAGAAGAGTATTTAAATGTAGATTCATTTTAATGACCTGCTGACGAAACCTATTGCATTGTATGCCAAATGGTTAAATAAATTACTATTACTATAGATTTGTGGCCTGATTGGTCCTTCGACCTAAACCCTGGCGATATCTATCTCTGGGGTAACTTAGTGATTATAAACATATCTTACAAGTAAGATACCAAATAATTCAATATATACCTTTTATTTGGAATGCAAATTACTTAAGTATGTGGTACTTTAATGAATAAATCTTTTCTCAATTCTATTTGTTATATTTGTTTTCTACCTTTGGAAACATGGCTTATTGGTAACATTGCTTGTTTACAGTAGTGTTTCTTTGCGTTTAGTAGATTAGACCACACACATACGCACGCAAACATATTCACTCTTTTAGACTCTGAGGAAGATAAGAGAATAATCTTGGCAAGAGAAAACTTCCCATCCCAGCAGACGGGCATCGAACCCGGGACCCTCCTTCAGCAGGCAGGTATTTCACCGACTAAGTTACGAGGCCAGTCTTAAAGATTTTGTTTGTTTAACAGGTATTTTATCATATCAGCAATGATTTCGTGTAGGTGTTCTTTTACAGCCAGTAAATCAACTGATATGGGGGTTTCCTACGTTCTCCAACGTAAAGTCATATCGGACGATGAATGGAACGGGTGAAAAGACGCTCAAATGAGTCCGGGGTCCATGGTGCTTAGAGTTAAGATGATATGAAGCTGTCGCTTTTAAGCATAGTTAAAAGCTACCAGTCTGGACTTGATTTTAGCCAACGACTTGAGGTCAGTAGGTCTGAGCAACCCAGACTTTCATCATCATCATCATCATCATCATCATCATCATCATCATCATCATCATCATCATCATCATCATCATCATCATCATCATCATCATCATCATCATCATCATCATCATCATCATCATCATCATCATCATCATCATCATCATCATCATCATCATCATCATCATCATCATCATCATCATCATCATCATCATCATCATCATCATCATCATCATCATCATCATCATCATCATCATCATCATCATCATCATCATCATCATCATCATCATCATCATCATCATCATCATCATCATCATCATCATCATCATCATCATCATCATCATCATCATCATCATCATCATCATCATCATCATCATCATCATCATCATCGTCATCATCATCATCATCATCATCATCACCATCACCATCATCATCATCACCATCATCATCATCATAGACAGAGTTAAATACGTGCTTCAACTTTTTTCTAAGGATGTTTTGGAAAGAGGATTCAGGGAATCTTAAAACATGCATTTTTGTGAAATTTTGGTATAAAATTATAATTAGATGGAATACAGCACTTAATACATCATCCAGCGATTTAGATACAATAGCACACTTCATATTATTTGTAGAAATGGTTGTTATTGCTAGTTTCTGTAAACCTCTTGTCCATAGCTAGAGGAGTATTTTGCGGAGGCTACTGCAACTTCAGTTTCGACACCATAAAGGGAATTTACCTTCTCTATATCGAAGGGCCAAGGGCCTAATCTTGTTTTTCCATTAAATGTCATAAACGGTGTGAAAAACAAATGTGCATATGCTGACAGGTTTGTCGGCAATCACCTGCAGTGGAACAAAGCTAGGATCTGTTTCAGGTCTAGGGTTACAGCGTGATGTCAGGAAGTCGGGGGTGCTTCGCCCCCTTCCAGCTGCCGCAGCAGTAATCCCTAGCATACGTTCCGGGACAATATTGTTTTCTCCGAGATATTTGGCGACCCCCTACAGAGTGGCGTACAGGGGTTGGTTCTTGATGGATTAGTGGCGTGAATCACAAGCCAGCCCCGAAAACAGACCTTATTGATATCGGCCACCCTCGCATATTAAGTTTCTAAACACCCTTTCAGATAATCTCACAGACTTAACTTTTTTTATTGTCTCAAAGATAAACTGTCAGAAACATTATTAAATACCTATATGCTACCCTCGCACCTTTCTATTCTGCTTCACCAGAAATATGCATTCTGTTGACGTCTTCGGTGGGTGCTACAAAGAGAATTTGCAGACTTCACTTTGTATATGGCAAAAATATGTTAATATTATCATCTCTACTACTTACCTTTAGTAAATAAAGCAAGTGTTGCACTCTATCCAAAAAATTTGATTTCGTGAACTCAAAGAAAATGGTCTCCTAAATTTATACATAAATACGAGACAGTTTTAGAAAAAAATGTCTACTGTTGGTATGTGTACATAAACAACATGATCTAAACATGTGATTTGTTGAATTTCATAGACTTTCTCTACTCAACTCTATTTTTCCATGTAATTCATGTTAGGATAGTATAGGATGGATATTACGAGGGGATTCGGTCAACCACACTTGATTTATTGTGCCTTTGTCCCAAATATCATCTCCGGGAGGAAGGATGAGGTGAGAGGAGACAGAGGGTGCCGTCCCAAGAAGTCAACACAGTGCACAGGCAGGGTCCATACTATTGACTGGTTGGAAACTCCCCGGCAGGCCAGTAAAACCGGCATTCCACGCACTGTGGTCCTTAATCGGCCCCCTGGTCTGGTCGAGAAACCAGTGACCGCCCTGCTGGAGGACGAAGGCATTTACCAGGCGAATATCATCCTGCCATGCAGCGCCGAGACTCCCGCCGACACTTCCACTCTGAAAGAGAGCACCAGATGAGAGATGATGTGAAATGATAGTGGAGATGAAATGGAGGAACATGAAAATCGAGGTAAGTAATTAACCTACCCAGCATTCGTCTGGAGACCCGGGAAACCTCCGAAAAAACAATGAGTCAGCTAGGCCGGTGAAGCGCTTCCGAATGCGGGCGATAGACGAAACTGCCTGAGTCATCCCGCTGGGTTACTTCATGTTAATTGAATAAAATCTACAGAAATCATTTCATTGTACATTTCACTGCAAAATAAATTTATCCCGCATCTGCAGCTTACTTGATAGCGCGTCTTCTGCCTGTTCAAGAGCTCCGGATTTCAAATTTCGATTCAAGGTGAGTTCTATGGATAAGGTTTCTTTCCGGGGGGTTTCCATTATCCTGAAAGATGAATATCTGGTAACTCTAAACTCTATGGACCCTGGGCTCATATGAGCATCATTTCACCCATTTCAATCATTGTCTGATATGGTTTAACTTTGGAGGACGTAAGCATGGAAAGAAATAAGCATGGAAAGAAAAGAAGCTCTAACATAAGTTAAGCGACAGTCAAATCAATCCTTTTAATCGCGGATTTATGTCAGCTTTGATATTGCCTTTAAACAATAGGCTTTGCATACATTTTATCACACGATTTTTTCTACTCATTCTTCCACAAACTGTCTTTTCGAATGCTTATTCTTCGACTTACTTTTCTCATTATTCATTTACAGTTACGTTATGATATAATAAATATACCCACAGAATTTAAGCGAAGACCAAATTTTTTAAAACCGGTTTCTATTGTGATTTCTTTTAAATAATGTTTTCTTTGCATGAAATAAAAATAAATAAAAATAAATGAAACGGTAACAGCAATTTGCAGTTGAGATAAACATAAAGGCTGGTGTTTATATTCTAACTCCAAATTCTAAGCCCCAATTGCGATTCCTGGTTGGAGAGCGGTTAGTTCTCTTTATCCATAATTATTTTTTATCCTCCCAAGAATTTGGAAGTATGAATAACAGTGAAGAAAACATAAGAAAAACACGAAAACATAAAACAAAGTAAAAACTCAGTGATTAACCCACACCTTCATATTTAAGAATAAATATTATTGCCAATGGGCCAAGTCGTCAATATAACCTTTGAAATTAAAGGCAACAAATAAATGGAAAAAACGTGTAAACTATATTACAATGAAAATCATTAACAAACAAATACTTCGGAAATGGTTAATTCCACAAAAAAGTTATTTGTTATATCTACCTACCTGCTTTAACGAGATCTATATTTTTGTGTGGCGAGATTTTGTGTATCTCTTACAGAAGTTTTGTAAGATAAAGAGGACTTCAGATGCCATTTCCAGAAAATTCAAGTTATATACTTTATTTGTTACAAAAATAGCTTAAACACATGGTACTTTAATAAAAATCATTAAAATGGTTTTTGAAAAATTAACAATTTTGGAAAAGTGCTCCATGTAAAAATAGGCAAATCCTTGGAAGAAGAAGATGATGATAGTTGGCACTACAGGCCATGTAGACCCTTGGCCTCCCTAACCACTCTCCTCCATTCTACTCGGCCCTCTGCTTTTCTTCTCCAGTCTTTAACCCCCAACTTTCTAAAGTCGTCTTCTACATCATCTACCCATCTTTTCCTGGGTCTTCCTCTTCTTCTTCTGCCATCCAGCTTTCCTATGAATATCTTCTTAACTACACTGGTTTCCGGCATTCTCTGCACATGGCCAATCCACCTTATTCTTCCTTGTTTAATTTTCACTACTATATTTGGTTGTCTAAATAGGCACTCTAACTCCAAGTCAGTCAGCATTCTCCATCCGTCCAAGTCCCTTATCGCTCCAAATATATTTCTCAAAATCTTCCTTTCTCACCGAAATAACCACTGTTCTTCTCTGGTTGTAAACACCCAATTTTCTGAACCATACCTTATTATTGGTCTCAGTACAGTCTGATTTAAACATATTATGCAAGGTATAGAAACATCTGTTACTACTTGCTATTCTTTCTGAATTTCCACTGATGTTTTATTATCTACTTTTACTATAGATCCGCATTTAAATTTTTCCACTCTTTGATATTCTTTCTTATGTAATTTAACTGTAGTTTCTCTTCTTTTTGCATCTCCATCACATCCTATCTTCATATATTTGGTTCTACTAACGTTCACTACCAATCCTAGATCCTGTGCTTTCTCTTCCAACACTAAATAACTTTCCTCAAGAGCTCTTATATTCCTTGCGAGAATTGCCACATCGTCAGCATATACCACAATTTGTACTGATCTAGAAAGTATGGTTCCTCCAGGGTTTATGGGTAATTTTCGGATTACTTTTTCCAGTGTTAAATTAAACGGCAGTGTGGGTAGCACATCTCATTGTCTCAATCCCCTCACCACGGTAAACATATCTATCCTTGGAAGACGCTGAATTTAAATATAAAGCTTGGGTTTTAACCCACTTTTCCATCCCCGGGTTAATCCCCGCGGCTGACCTTCCTGTCACATAGGTTTATTCGGGAATTTCCTCTGATTGCTAGGCAACGTTTCTTTCATCCTCCGAATTTATTCTCTTGCAATTTCACTTCAGTTTTCGCTCCAGCTACTTGGTTTCCTTCACAAAACGTTGCATGGCAGAGAAAAAGGATGCTCCCTGAAAGTAAGGGTCTTGTGGGAGGTCCTTTGTGTAAACCCCTTAGAGGGCCGGTTGTACAAATCAGCATTGGAGCTTCAATCTCTGAACGCGTAGGACCTTACTCTTCACTCTGTCGTAGCTCCTGGACCTGCACTTCTTTGTCTTCTTTCACTTCGTCCCTCCCTCTCTGGACATGGACATGGTGCACAGGTACAAAAGATATATGAAGACCCAAGTGCCACAAGCTCAGATTGAGAAGATAATATCCTATAATAACTGACAATTTAGATCAGTAGTAATGCATATTATTAATGGAGAAACAAGCTATGTGATGTAAATTTATTTTTTAATGAAATTTACACATATTGTATAGTAATTTGGGTTATCTTTTATAGTTTACAGGTTTACACAATTCATTCACAAAAAAAGACAACATGTTTAATCAAACTCCTTGAGTCATATTCAACAAAATCTTTCGAAGTTAAGGGTAGTTCGGATAGAGTTATTTTATTTCAAATCTTTTTGTTGTATTCTTGAATATCACTGAGCTTACGAGTTTTGCATAGAGGGATCCTCAAAACATGTACGAGGTGTGTTCAAGTTATAACACCTCCTATTTTGTTTTCAGGACTGGGACCAGATAGAAACTTCTGTATTTTTTAAATACATGTGGACTCTTTGTGAATGCATGACAGAGATGGCAGTATTGTACAGTGCATAGAAATATAGTGACAGTGACGAGAGTTAGGACTGTTTTTGATACTTAAAATGGCGACGTTTTCATTGCAAGTACAGCCTATAATCATTCGTTCTCCATTTTCGTGGTGTGACACCTATTGAAATTCTTCGCCAGTTGAGCGAAGCATGTGGTGACGGTACCATGGATGAGTCTAATGTGCGTTCCTGGGTGCGACAGTTCAATGAAGGCAGAACATAGTGTGACAACAAACCAAGACAGTCACGGCCTCGCACCGATTGTATGCACAGATCCCACGGAAATACCAATTTTGGAGGCGACGTCTGCAACGCTCAATCGGCGATCCTCCAAAGCAACATTCTCCACTCACTGGATCATGTCGTCAGACCGGCTGGTACGATGCCGTAACTGTCTTGGTTTGTTGTCACACGATGATCTGCCTTCATTGAACTGTCGCACCCAGGAGCTCAAATTGGACACATCCATGGTACCAACACTACATGTCTCACTCAACTGGCGATGAATTTCAATAGGTGTCACATCACGAAAATGGAGAAATCGAATTATTACACGCTCTTCTTGTAATGAAGGTGCCACCATTTTAAGTATCAAAAACAGTCCTAACTCTCATCGTTGCCACTAGATTTCTATGCACTGTACAGTGCTGCCATATCTGTCACGCATTCACAAAGAGTCCGCGTGTATTTAGGAAACAGAAGTTGCTATCTGGTCCCAATCCTGAAGCACAAATAGGAGGTGTTATAACTCGTATTTCAGGCAAAATTTTGGCATAGGTACAGTTTTTAGATGGAAGCAATAATCGTTATTTATATGGTAGGAATCCCAAATAAACTACAGTAAAATTAGTACTGATTTCGAACAAATTAAATTAATTGTTATTTGCCTTCAATTTGTTAGCATTGCTTATTTGCTGTCCTAGTTATAATAATACCAGAATAAATACAATTCGTCTAGTCACAACCTACTTTAGTGTGAGTGTACATTTTGCAATCATTACTTGTGTAATAGGGTGTTTTGTAAATCACGAGGTTCCCTAAGGTTTTATTTACTTTCAGTAGTAACTTTTGAGTTTCTTTAATTTACGAAGATATCTTAAGGGGTATCCATGCAGTCTGGCATTCCGGCGCATAGGTACGTATGTCAATGCACCTTACTAAGCTATTTTAAACCTGCTTAATTCATAGCAATAATTTTAAAATAAGAAGCGTACTTATGTCCTTAAATCGAATTTAAATATTGAAAATGGTTTTGTGACTGTTAAAAGTTCGAATTATAGAATAAACTTTAAATATGTAGCCTAGAATTGAGCCTGGGTTATAAGCGAGAATACAAACTAGGGTTGCACAAATGGAGTTAGAAAAATATGGTAGCAGAGCTAAAATTATGGAAAGAGCACTGAAATTCTGGTTCAGAATAAAAGAATTTGAAACTTGTAATATTTTGAAGCAGTGTTAAAAAATATACTTGTTACAAGAATATACAACGAATTCTGAGTGAAATAGGATATGGGGATATGTGGAGGAATAGTAATAGAGCATAGGAAGGTTTCTGGAAGAAAATAAGGATAAGAGATATAGAAGGGCAGGATATAAAGGTAGTTTTAATTCCAAAAACTCACCATGTACTTATAGAGAGATAAAAATGAAGTTGGAAAG